>CM076578.1:911763514-912168752 GCA_034641835.2 Pinus albicaulis | reverse complement strand
AGGAATACATGGGCACTTATGAGGAGGATAGTAGTGAAGAAGGCCAAACTAGGAAGAGACCTAGGACTATGGGTCTTAGGAAATCATTGGCACAGCAAAGGGAGGAAGAATCAACCCAAGCACAACAATTTCCTCTCACCGAACTCCTTGCCATGGAAATTGAGCATGATAGGGAATCATGGCTTGAAAGGGCCAACATGCATATAGAGGCCAAACTAGAGAAGGCCAACAAAAAATTGAGCTTGCAAAGGAGAATGACTGAGCACTATTGTTACACAGTAATTTGTCACCGTCCCTACCATTCCCCATCCCGCACATTGGAGGGCCCATTCTGTGACATGTGAGCAATGTCATGCCTTGAAACCACTATCATTGCATTCCTCTAAACATGAGCTTCAATTTCCCTGAAGACATCTCCTTGCAAAAAACCATAAAAACATCCCTTTTTGCATTGGTGCGGGTAGCCAGTTCATCACTTGCGCCAATAGGGAAAATCCTACAAAGAGGCTGCGCCAACTGGCGCTCTGTCCTAGAGTCGCAGTCGCGCCAGCCAATTTAAGGAGTGTTTTTTAAATAAAATGGCGGAAGTTTCGTTTCAACAGACTCAGAAACTGCTATCTATCTTGAGTTGGGAGGTTTGGCTCCGGGAATTCCATGTAAGGGAAGTGGTTTGCCACCTCTCATGGAAGCTTCCTTGAAGATAGGGCCAATCCCACAATTATAGGGATCCCAACTCCCCTTCCTCCATCTATAAAAGCTTGCCCATTTCCATTGCAAGCTAGTCTTGAAGTGCCCAAGTCTTGAATCTCCAAGTTCCCAAATTCCCAAGAGCCTTATGCTGCAAGAGCCCTCCTTCTTCCCTTAAGACCAAACTCGAGCAAGGAGACTATCGTCGAGAGACTCTAAGAGAGGCTTGTCCCATCCTTGGTAGGCTTTGCGAGACGTGTTCTACTGGAGACCCCTCCGAAGGAGACCTCAGCGTCAGAACATTGGTTGTACTCTCTTTCGATTGTTTATTAATGAATGACTACTAGTTATGGTTCCACTCTGTCTTTCGTTTATGATAATGATGAGTTATATCCTTTCTGACTGATATATAGTTGCGTATTCTGGATTTTATGCTTGTATTCGTATTGTTTCTTGCATGTGCAGGTGTCCATTCACGGAGATCGTGGGGATCGTGATCTGCCGAGGCTGAGGAACGGGAACACTGTCTCTTCTACGAATCATAGCATTGGACTCCAGGTAGGCCTCCATCGTTGGTCTGTTTATTCGCAATTAGGAACTTGCGCTGTAGCATTTGATGATTGTTGCTAGACCCGTTCTGGGCTAGTAGGGATCACCTTTGTCCGCAGAGGGGATTTACCTCTTCAACAATTTGGCGACTCCACTGGGGATCATCTAGTTTTGATTGTCTCGTTTTGATTGTTTCGCGGTTTTCCTTGCTTGGTTAGCCTTGTGGGCTAGGTTCTTTTGCTGTTTTTGCTTCTTGGTTTGCTTGGATATCATTGATCTGCTTCTCGAGTAGTTCTTTTTATTTTTGGCTGAGAAACTCAGCTGGCGCGCTTTTTAGCTCGATAGTCGCGCCAATTGGCGCATGTTGCTTGTGTATTACCCGCGCCAATTGCTTTCTGGCGCCAGTTACAACCTCACAGTTGCACCACTCCTGTGAGGCATTAGAGTTCGCTTAGTTTTGAACTCTCTGGGTCTGGTCAGTGTGTTTCTTTTTGGTTTTTTGGCTACCTGAGTGTGTTGGAGTCCTGTTTGACTGGGAGTTTGCCTTCATCCTTTGGTTGTTTGCTTTTCTCCATCGATTTCACGTTTTAAGCCCTAGGGCATCTAGTGGCTTTGTGTGTCGAGCCCTCCTTAGGAGTTTTAGTGTTTTTTTAGTCCAGTCAATTCTCTGATTGCTCCTCCGCATTCTCTTGGTGGTTGTTTACCGTTTTGTCGCGATTTTTGGGTGATTGTTCTCCTCTTCATTCAAATTTCGTTTGGTCTTGCTTTGGGCCTAGATCACACGGTCCATTGGAGCTTTTGGGACTTTTTCTTGGTTTTGAGAGACTTTGGTCAATTTGAGATTTAATTGTTTGCGCCATTGAGTGAAATCTGTTTGTTTTTGCTCTCTTATTATCATTTCTCAAATTGTTTTTTATTTGTTTTCGGTTTGTTTAGTGCATCTAGCTATCAAACATTGAAAATAAAATAAAAAATCTCTTTTGCTTTTGGTTGATTAGTGCAAATTGAAATCTTTTCGATTTTACTAGTAATTAGTGAATTTGAAAGAAAAGTTTTTAGTTTCATTAGTTGCATTAGAGATATCATTGATTGTCTTCTGATCATTTTGTTTGTGTAAAAAGATTTCAACTCCTCTGTAACTAGCTTTCACCGAACGAAATGATGTACTGTGGCATGTAGTTTTTCATTTAGGAGATTTGTTGAGGAAACACATTCGTTAGGGCCTAAAAACTGAAACGTAATTGAAGATCAACTTTAAAATCTACTCAATTTACACTAAGGCAGCACTGAAATCTAACGAAACACATTTAGAGGTCTAGGCTAGAGACGTGTTTCGGCGTCTTAAAACCTAGTAGCTGTCGTTCGCCTCTTAGCTTTAGACAGCGCTAGTACGGACTTGTGCTCCCCGTACCGTCGCGTATATAAAGGGAGACCCCACTAGGTTTCAATCCTTTATCCATAGGAAGCCGAGTCTACCGCCCTATACCCGTGATACACCGAACACAGCATTCGAGGAGATTGCCTGCACATACGGAAAGTCCTTGGTTGATTTCTCTTTCATTATTGAAACCAAGGTGTATATTTCAGTACACGGTTATTTGGTACACCCTTTTTGCCTAGTATTCCTGAGTAGTCATTTGATCTTTTCTGACTCCCTAAATTTGAAAACATCACCAAGCGCTTGTCCTTTCATGCTTGTGTCAAATCTGAAAGAGATAGAGTCACCTTTTTTACCGTTTCTCGACTCTTAAAACATGAAACGGTGAAGTTTCTTATTTTTCAATGTGGTAAAAATTAATCACCCACGATTACACGCCTTGTTAGACTTTGCTTGTTGACCGTTTGATCATGTGTCTTGACTCTTTTTCAGCCCGTGTGTGTGTTTGATCTTTTTCTCTTGTCATTTCTGCCACAGTGGCAGAACCCTCGGTTTCGTCTACTGGTAGTCCTTATACGGACGATTCATCAGAGGTTTCACAATCCTTTGCTGAACCACAGCAGCCCATTGTTTCCGAGTTTCCTGACGGGGGACTGGTTCTTTCCGAGAAACCCTTTGGGGGACCAGTTGAGTTCGATTGGCCCTTTTCGGACCCTATGTATGAATTGAGATTAGGAGCTGATTTCCTTTCTCTTACATTGGGTTCGCCTTTTATAGCTGCTAATTTTCCTCCTAGTCCTTGCCATCTATTACAAGATCTAGCGGCAGGCTCGAACATGAATGATTCTGGTGAGGAAATCCCAACGTCTGGTGAAGACTATCAGCTCTTCCCACGAAGATTATTTTCGGGAGACAACTCTGAAACAGCTGTCATGTCAACGTCCAGTCCCTCATTACCACCGGGGTACAGATCTTTGGGTCAGATCATTTCCGCCGCAGCCTCTATGGGAGTGTTAGCTCCTTCTCCGAGGCCAGCTGCTCCTTCACCAGGGGTGTCCCCTCAGACACCCATTACTTCTGTACCCGTCCGGCCCACTGTCTGTGTGGCTGCATCTGCACCCGTTGTCACGGCTCCCTCCGCCAGGGCTATGCCGTCTCCTGAAGACGTCTATTTAGCGACTGCTATACCGGAGAACATCTCTCCGAAGGAGTATCGGTTTTCCCTGCAACAGCCGAACCCCGAGGTTGGACCATCCTCCCAAGATCCCAACCGCTCTTACTTTTCGCACTATGCACAGGATGGTGCACCCGTGTATGCTTTTCCAGGTCAATATGATGAGCACAGGGACATTTTGCGTCTACCCGCTCCTGAGGCTTACCTCCATGCTCAAGGTTTACCTTATAACCAGGCTTATAACCCGTAAGGGCAACCTTTCCAAGGCCAACCTTCCGGCCAACCTGGCTATCCTTATGACCCACAGGGGCAACCCATGCAAGGCTATCCTGCAGGCCAGCAAGGGCCATCGTACGGTCCGCAAGGACAGTATTATAGCCCTTCCGGTCAACCTGTGTAGCCTCAAGCGGGGTACGAACCGGGACCGGTCTTTGGTCCTAGGGGGCAAATCCAGCCTTCTCAGCCTATGCAACCGCAGTATCCTGTTGTTTCTAACGTTGCATATCAGCCGGGACCATCCTATGGTTCTGCTCCGGGTCAAACCAGTTACCAGCAATAACCTGACCCTATTCCTCCACCAGGCCAACCGGCCCATCCAGTGTTCCGCCTCCAGGCCAACCGGCCCATCCGGTACAACCTAGGGCTCCTTTACAGCCATGTCAACCTGCGCAACCGGCGCTGCCTGTCTATCCAGGTCAACCTGTTCACTCAGGTCAGCCCTCTCAGCCGGGTCAACCTGTTCATTCAGGGCAGCCCGCTCATTCCATTAACCCTGCCCAGCAGCTGATTCATCAATGCCGCAGCCAAATCAACAGCTGCGCCCTAGTTATCAGGCTCTGCAGGGTTCCTCCTATCAGCAGCCAACTCATCCTCAGGGCGGTTATTATCCTCATGGTCAATCTCAACCGAATTATAATCAGCCCCGAGGCTCTTAGTATTATCCTCCTCCACCTGGTTCTACCTATACTCAGCAGCCAAATCCAAATGCTGCTTACACTGGGCCGACACATAATCAGGGGCCGTACTCTGGTTATCAAGCCCCACACACTGGTTATCAGCAGCCAAATCAGTCTGGTTATATGACCTATACCCCCTACGGTCAGAATCCTACGGGACAGAACCCATGGGGGCAAGGATATTCACAACCATTGTGGAGTACAGGTACCGGTCCTCATCCCGGGCCTGGCATGCCGGTTAATCCGCCATTGCCGTTCCTGGCCACCTTGGAGTTGCCGGATGTTTCAAAATTGACCAATGATCCGATTTTACATAATCCGTATTGGCCTTTGGTTCCTACCAAGATACCAGGTGATTGCCCCAAGTTTGAGGGAAAAGCTGGAGAGGACCCCCAAGCGCATGTGATGACGTATCATCTTTGGTGTTCGTCTAACTCTTGGGTCGATGATTCAATTCGTCTGCGCCTCTTCCAGCGCACTTTGACAGGAGCTGCTGCTAAGTGGTACATAAAGTTATCCCGTGGCATCTTCCAAGATTTCAATTCCTTATCCATGGCTTTTCTGACGCACTTTCAGTTACCGGTTCGTTATGAAGCCGGGACGCACCTCCTGACTTCTTTGAAGCAGGACAAGGCCACTCACATTTCTGATCACATTCATGAGTGGCGGCGCCGTCGTAGACTGATCAAGTTTCATATACCTGATCAGATACTAACTCACTGGTTCACCACCTCCTTCGTGAATAAAATCGCTCAAGATATTGCGATGGGAGCGTGTGTGACGGAGGAACAAGCCATTGCGCGTGCCCAATATCTGGATCTTGTATATTCTCAGTCCGACACGCTTTATGATATCTTGCCTGATGCTCCACGGTCCGGAACCTCTAAGGCTCCACCTACCCCTGCAGTGGATGGTGTCATTGGTTCCGTGTCTCAGAATTCGAAGAAATCTTCGAATGGGAAGCAGAAGTCTAATTCTTCCAACAATACTCCTGCTAATCCTACCCCGTCCGATTCTGGCAAAACCGCGGAGGTGAATGCCGTTCAGGCCAATCCTACGGAGAAAACTTCCAAGGGGAAAAAGAAGGGCAAAGGCAAATCTAAATCCGACGCCCCAAATCCAGAATCTAAACCTCGCACTGAGGATGGCTCTCAGCGTAAACCAAAGTACCCCTACCTCATTTGTGAAGGAGACCATTATACCAAGGATTGTCCACGGGGATCCGAGGTTAGTCAACTTCTCAAGGGCTCTAAAGGGACTCCAGCAGTTCTTAAAGAGCCATTCTCGTCTCAGCAGACCCAGATGGTTGAACAGTCGTCACCATCTGCACCATTTGGGTCCCAAGTTTTTATGATGAAAAGTGTTGCACCTATCTCCGTCGCTACGCGTTCGAAGGATTACAACGAATCGCGGCAGGCACCCGGGAAGGTAGTTGCGGATGGACCGCCTCCCCCCCTTGCCTCTGGTTCGTTGGAAATCGAGAAGCCTACTCCTGAACCCGTTGTGAAGCCACCTTCTAAAGGTGTCTTACGAAGATCTTCTTATAATCCGAATGCCCGTGCCGCTCAGCACTACAGCATTGTTGAGGATTTGGCACAGGCGCCTTCTGCTATGTCTGCACTAGAAGTTCTTCAAAGTTGTCCTTCGCAACGGAAGGCTTTATTGTCTGCAATCGGTGGCATTGATCCCGCCGATTCGAGTCTTCTCACCTTCGATTTAGAGAATTTCACCCCCCGACTTCCACATCAGATCGCTCTTGTTATTCAAGTCGGGATTAACGGTCTTAACATCCATAGGGTGGTCGTGGATGAAGGTGCCTCCACCTGTGTTATGTCATCCGCTTGCTGGAAGGCCATTGGCTCTCCAGCCCTTTCGTCATCTCCCAATGCCCTAGAGGCATTTGATGGTCGGGAATCCAAACCCCTGGGTGTTCTCGAGAGTTTAGCGATCACTTTACAGGGGAAGACTGTCAACGTGGAAGTAGAAGTAGTCGATGCCAGGCTCAACTACAATATACTTCTTGGCCGCAGCTGGACCCATGCCATGCTATGTGTGCCATCCACCATCTTTCGACTTCTTAAGTTCCCTCACGAGGGAAAAATCGTCACGGTGGATCAGTTGTCCTTCTTCACCTCTACCTCCGAGAACAACGTACCATACGTGGATCAGATTCCGAATCCCCCTGACAGTGTAGGACCCGGTCTCTTCAAAGACCCCGTCCTCATGGGTATCTTTCCCGCACCACCACCGCACACCGCTCAAGTTAACATGATTTCCAGGTCTGATGACCCCTGGCTCATCCCTACGCCTGAGCAGGTGTTTGAGTTTGGAGAATCAATGCCCTTGACTCCAGTAGAGATTAGCTACTATGAAATTGTTGCCGCATCTGATCCTCCACCTCCTCAGCATGCTCCTTTGAGCATGGCTCTAGACGTCTACTCTCAATCCCCCTGGCTTGGTCAGGCCGATTCACCTGATCCTCTAAAAGAGACTTTTCCTTCCGATGAATCCATCATTGAAACTATGTCTCTTGAGGAGCTGCCTTGGGGCGATGGACATCATCGCTCCTCTTTTATGCCTAGCCTAGGGGCAATGACAGATTGTCTAGAGCGTTACGTGTCTCAGGTTCCTACCCCTCCTCTTCAAACGCCCATCTTGACGCACGAGGTCTTTTCGGAAGGTAACCTGAGTAACATCACTCAAACCATTCCAATCAACATCTCCGTTAAACCGGGGATCGTTGAGAATATTCACGTGGGAGTGACTTGTTCTCCTGATGAGATTCAAGTCTATACTGATATTTTTAAAGAATTCATAGATGTGTTCGCCTGGTCCTACGAGGAAATGCCGGGGATTGATCCCAGTATCGTAGTGCATGAGATTCCAACCTACCCTGGTGCGAAGCCCGTGCGCCAACGCTTACGCCCCATGCATCCTCGGAAAGCTGCTGCAATTAAAGCAGAAGTTGAAAAACTTCTGAACGCGAGCTTTATTTATCCCATCCCCCTCACAGAATGGGTTTCCAACATTGTCCCTGTTGATAAAAAGTAGGGTACTATTAGGGTCTGTGTCGATTATCGCGACATCAATCGCGCCTGTCCAAAGGATAACTATCCCACTCCGTTCATAGACCAGATCATCGACGAATGTGCCGGAAGTGAGATTTATTCCTTAATGGACGGTTTCTCGGGGTATAATCAGATCAATATTGCACCTGAGGATCAACACAAGACTACTTTCATCTGTCCGTGGGGTACTTTCGCGTATAAAAAGCTCCCGTTCGGCTTGAAGAATGCTGGAGCCACTTTCCAGCGTGCGATGTCTTATGCTTTCCATGACATTCGCCATATCGTTCAGCCTTATCTGGACGACTTGCCAGCTCATTCAGCTAGGCGAGAGGACCACCCTGAACACCTCCGCCAGATCTTCCTTCGCTGTAGGCGCTACAATATTAGGCTTAATCCTCATAAATGCGTCTTTTGCGTGGATTCTGGCTGTTTGTTGGGATTCATAGTCTCCAAAGACGGAATTCGCCTTGACCCTTTAAAAGTCGAGGCTATCATCAACCTCCCATCACCCTCCTCACTGTATCAGTTGCAGAGTCTGCAGGGAAAAGTGAACTTCCTTCGACGCTTTATCCCGAACTACGTGGAGGTGGCTAAAGGATTCACACGCCTATTAAAGCAGAATGTTCCCTTCCATTGGGACGAAATTGCTCAACAATCCTTTGAGAAGCTGAAGACGTTACTTGTTAATGCTCCTGTGCTTCGTCCTCTTGATTATCGCCGCGATTTCACTTTGTATCTTGCCGCCGCGTTTAGCATCATTGCTATGGTTCTAGTGTAGGATGACGATGAAGGTAATGAACATGTTGTTTATTATCTGTCACGGAACCTCCTCGACACGGAAACATGCTATGCTCTCGTTGAGAAGTTGGCTTTAGCCGCCGTACACGCTGTGCAGCGCTTTCGCCATTACATCCTGCTGCGCACAATTACCGTGGTTTCAGACTGTAACCCCATGACGTATATTCTTTCTTGACAATTACTGGGGGGAAAGTACTCCAAATGGATCTTTATCCTGCAGGAGTTTGAATTAGAGTTCACCACCGCTAAGTCAACTAAATCACTAGTTTTCGCGGATCTTATATGCTCTCTCCCTACAGACTCCGCTCCTTCACACTCTGAAGACCATATACCGGACGAAACTCTTTTCCTCATCAGTACTCGTGACCCTTGGTATGGCGATATCATTGTGTATCTTCAGACCTCCACATTTCGGTCTGAGTTGACTAAAGATGCCCGACGTCGAATTCGGTATCAGTCTCAACCCTACCGTATTGTAGGAGATACCTTATACCGTGTTGGAGTAGATTCGGTGCTCCGCCGGTGCCTTACCTTGGAAGAGGCTGAAAAGGCCCTCAATGACTGCCACAGTGGCGCCTGTGGTGGACATATGTCTGGATATGCTACTGCTCAAAAGATTTTTCGAGCAGGATACTTCTGGCCGTCAATATTCAAAGACTGTATTACGGCAGTCCGCAAATGTCACGCGTGCCAGGTGTTTCAGCGTAAGATGCATGCGCCACCTCTTCCTTTGCATCCTGTTGTTACCGTTGGCCCTTTTGCGAAATGGGGTGTGGATTTTATGACGTGTAACCCTCATTCGACCGGGGGGCATGCGTATATAATCGTAGCTGTCGACTACTTCACCAAGTGGGCCGAAGCGATGCCTACACTTGCAGCCGACGGTAAAACAACTGCCCAATTCATCTTCAACCACATCATCGCACGTTTCGGGGTTCCTCAGGCCATCGTTACCGACCATGGTACTCATTTTCGAGATTATATGATGGCCGAGCTGACATCGAGGTTGGGCTTACGCCACGTTAGCTCAACGCCATATTACCCTCAGGAAAATGGCCAGGTTGAATCAGTGAACAAGGTTTTGGTCACCATGCTTCAACGAACAGTTGGAATTCATAAATCAAATTGGCACCTCCAACTATTCTCATCTCTTTGGGCTTACTAAACGTCTGCTAAGAGTGCAACTAGATTTACACCATTTCAACTGGTGTATGGTCTGGAAGCCACCCTTCCGGTTGAATGCGAGATTCCTTCTTTGAAATTAGCTGTAGAACTTCTACCTGACACTTCTGCTGAAGAAGAGCGTCTCCTGTATCTGGAACGCTTAGATGAAACCCGCCGCTTAGCTGCCTTAGTGATTGAGGCACAAAAAAAATGGGTCAAAGCCCATTTCGATCAATCTGTTTCACCACGTTCCTTCGTTGAAGGGGACCTTGTCCTCCTGTATGATCAAGCACATGATAAGCTTGGGGCGGGGAAGTTCCAACCCATGTGGCATGGGCCCTACATAATTAAACGAGTATTAAAGAATGGGGCCTATGAGCTTATAGATTATGAAGGAGTTCCACTGGCGCAGCCCAGAAATGGGTTGTACCTGAAGAAATACTACGCTTAAAGTCATTTTTTGTGTGGTGTGTGTACATAGGTGTGTTTATTCATTTGTGTGCATGTGTGGTGTGGTGTGCAATGTAAACGTCTTTCTGCTGATCGGGTCTTCCTGATTGTGCAGATGTCCATCAATCCGTTTGTTGGGTTCGCGGATGGTGCCTCCCGCAGTACCAGGAATCTATCTTCGGCAACCTGGGTAATCTATGATCCTGCTGGTGAGTTGGTGAACCTGCAAGGTGTGTGTCTGGGACGTGCTACAAATAACGTCGCGGAATATAGTGCTGTGTTAGAATTATTAACTGAGGCTGTAAACCTTGGTATTCGTGAATTGCTTGTATATCTAGACTCACAACTCGTAGTATCACAACTCAATGGTCACTATTCAGTAAGAAATCCACACATTTTACGTTTGTATCTGCGTGTTCGTTTATTGGAAATAAATTTTGACTATATTACATATCAACATATACCCCGGCACATGAATACACTAACAGATGCAGTAGCTAATATGGTTTTAGATAGACATTTGCGCAATTTATAAGAACATCATCACATGTGAAAGGAAAATCCATCCAGAAATAGATATGTATATAGATAGATATCGAAATGTTTACATAGCATGTGTCACATAAGATCAAAAAATATACATGTTCGTCTTATTACATCCGGAGACGACACGTCTCTCAAAAATATGCATGAAATAAAGCCCTAGGAGACTAGTCTGCATGGTGCTCATGTTAACAAGTCACCGCACGCACTAGGTGTCTCAGTAGACGGTGGAGGCGACTAGGCACTCCCACCGTATGTCTCTGATATGCTAACGGTACATCCGCCAGCCAGGCGTAGTCTGGAATCCCTCGGGAAATCCCCTCAAGGTTCTGGACCAACTCTCCTCCTTCCGCACCCTCCTCATGAGGATCGACTGCGAGCTGAGTTCTCCGTGCGATAGGAGACATCCCGGCTGGTCTCTCTGGGCCAACATCTGCATACGCATGTAACTGCTGTCAGAACGGACATGTATTAACAAAAAATCATAAAATATGAAAAATAAAAACATATCATACCCAGCTCTTCGTCCCAATCCTCTCCCTCCGGCAGTGGGAGATCTGGGTCTCCAGTAAAGTCTGTCCCGGCATAAGGCCAATCCTCAACTACAATCAACTGGCGCCGCAACCACCCAAAAAACTCTGGCCTCCAGGACATCTGTTGGCCTCCTCCTGCTCTGGGCATTAGTGCTGCCCAACGAGAAATTCTCGGCTCTCGTGGTATCGGCTCCGCTGCAACGGCCCCTTGGCCCTGGAAGATTGGTAATCATTCCAGAATGAATGATACCAGGATGGACCTGTAGCCAAAATGCTTCAGCTTGGCTTGTTTGCATCTCGTCAGCTGTCTCTTGATGTTGATCGTTACTGTTGTGGCCCAGTCAAACAGTATGGGACTCATGCACTCTGAAGCCAGTAAGAGTTGGGCTTTCGTCCCTTCGTGTGGTTCCTGTGATCCCATAGCCCGCGTGATGGTATGTAGCACTACTCGTAGTGCCAGATCGGGGATAGTGTGGATATCCACCTTTTTACTCCCTGATCCCATTTGTGCCCTTGGGCACACTCGTGCCATCACTTCCTCCATTTTCTCACCAGACGGTCTGCTCCCCGTCAGTATGGGTACCGGACCTCTGCGCGACAGTCCGGTTATGAAGTACACATCAGAAACGTCCAGTTCTAACACCTGGTCTCGTAGCTTGAATACTTGTTCTTGTTCATCCCAAATGCTCACCAGGTACTGAAGTAGCTCAGGTTGAGCACGCAAACAAGGTGTCAGGAAGAATTTCTTGAGCCCACAGTTTCTGAGGGCATTCATGCAGGCCTCATTTTCCATGGCCATTTCGTCCTCTTCCCCATGCTCTCTTTCTTTCCACTCAATCACCATTTTGCTCGGTTTCCTGCATCAACATGGTCACAAACCTTTAATTAGATCTCTGTTGAGCTTCAAAATTCATTCAAATTGATCAAAATGTCGAATTTTTAGGCGGAAAATTGGGTTCGGCCGCTGGCGCGGTTGTTTTAGGAACAGTCGCACCAGTTGGCGCGAGCCTTTTGCATATAAAAGCCCATTGGCGCGGGTCCGTGCCCGATACCCGCGCCAATGAGCGGAGCCCTAAAAATTCAAAAATTTGCCACAGAAGTCTGTTGCATGATGGAAAACTATTAAAAAATGGATTGAAATGAAGTATGAGGAAGCACCTTTTACCTGGAACTGACGGAACTCTGAATGGTAGCCCGGATCGGTCATAATCGCCGCCAGAAGTTTGCACAGTAAATGGACCAATGTTGCTCTTCACTCAGGTAAAAAGTAAAAGTAATTTTATTTTTACCATTTAGACTTATTTATAACTTTTTGAGCTCTATTTAGGTTTAAAAAGTCATTTTTTCATTAAAATTTCGTATGTTTTGTCGAAAATGGATTTTACACTTGCCTTTCTGTGCAGCAACAGGTTTTTATGCAACGTAAACGGCGAAACGAGTTGTATTTTATACTTTTTCGGACTCGGTAAAAACACGAAAAAGTCACTTTGGAGTCATCTTTCAGCTCTTTTCTGACTCTCTAAACATGAAAAGATTGCCGAGGCCCTTGTTGTTTCGATCTCGTTAAAGTGGCTGCGAAACGACATCTACCCAGTATACGTTTACCCCTTTTTCGGGCTGGGATGGATTATTTACGAAAAAGGAATACCCTAGCCTATCGCGACTAGGAGGTTTTCTCGGATATTGTTTTCTACCTTTTCGGGTCCGAGGAACTATTTACGAAAAGGGATCTGTGGAGTTTACTTTTCTGCTGTCTTTTCAAACTCTCTAAACATGAAAAGACGCCGAGTTCTCCCTTTGTCAGACTCGTTAAAACCTGATGACATCGGATCCAGTCGAAATGATGTTCTCCGAGTTCCTCCTTCCTAGGACTCGTTAAATGCACTAGGATGGATTCGCCCGAAGGGCGGACTTATATTACAAGCATATGCTATCCCCTTCAAGCTTGTTATAAAAAATAATTGGGGTACTCGCCAGAAATGGTGGGGGGAAAATGGAACCATCATCATTGTCGTGTCGGCAGTATGTCGCTCTTGAACATGGCACTTGTCTGCATTTGTGTCGGGTTGGGGATATCTCATCTCGTTCTTTCACTTGCCTCCGTGGGTTTGGATAATCCTTTTTGACCTCTCCTCTGCTCATTGCCTTGTCACCATGACCTCTGATCCGTTGATGTCAAATACTGCCAAGTCCACTGTCGTGCCGTTTATATGTTCAAGAGAAGTTGGCCTCTGCAAATATCAACCTTCCTCTGATTCTCATACGATCCTAATTCACAACAAAACATCATGTTCCTCTGTCTCGTGTCGATGATGTGGGAAACATTATGGCCCACCTTCGATCAAGGTCACTTCCTGTCGACTTCAGCTCATTATCCAGGAAGCTGATCTAGAGACTCCTTTATGGTACCTTGGAGCCTGCATGCCTCAATGGCAAGTTCGTCGCATTCGACGTGAGGTCCTCATCATTGGCCTCCGATCGAGTGATTCTATGGGTGTTCGATGCCAGCTCATTGATTCACATGCCGTAGATTGTACCTGTAGTACCTTGAGGGCCATCGTCATTATTGGTGGTTCCTCTCGCGTCTGTTAACAGCTCTCATCATTGGCTGGTAATCAGACGATGTTCTTGCATGTTCGACTTCAGCTCACATATTCGCATGCTTGAACTTGTACTTTGCTTGGGTCGAGATGGAGCGCAAGACCCTGGATTGTGCCTGTTGTAATCCAGGCTGCGATTTTGTGGATTATTATTTACATGACTTATTCACTGGATGGCTGCGACCATACCTGAGTTTATTTATCGATCCTCACTGGATGGCTGCGACCATACCTTGGATCTGGATTATTGTATACTCTGTTTTGGATGGCTGCGTCCATACCACATATACATAATGCACTTGAGATATCAGTTGTATTTCTCCACGTAGGTTTTCCGATGGCGGAGCTTCAGTTGGACACGTTCTCGTAAAGCATTTCACCCCTCTCTCTCTCTCGGGCCTCATGCTTTAGGGGGCATCTGTTACACAGTAATTTTTCACCGTCCCTACCATTCCCCGTCCCGCACATTGGAGGGCCCATTCTGTGACCTGTGAGCAATGTCATGCCTTGAAACCACTATCATTGCATTCCTCTAAATATGAGCTTCAATTTCCCTGAAGACATCTCCTTGCAAAAAACCATAAAAACATCCCTTTTTGCATTGGCGCGGGTAGACAGTTCATCACTCGCGCCACTGCGGAAAATCCTACAAAGAGGCCGCGCCAACTGGCACTCTGTCCCAGAGTCGCAGTCGCGCCAGCCAATTTAAGGAGTGTTTTTTAAATAAAATGGCGGAAGTTTCGTTTCAACAGACTCAGAAACTGTTATCTATCTTGAGTTGGGAGGTTTGGCTCCGGGAATTCCATGTAGGGGAAGTGGTTTGCCACCTCTCATGGAAGCTTCCTTGAAGATAGGGCCAATCCCACAATTATAGGGATCCCAACTCCCCTTCCTCCATCTATAAAAGCTTTCCCATTGCCATTGCAAGCTAGTCTTGAAGTGCCCAAGTTTTGAATCTCCAAGTTCTCAAATTCCCAAGAGCCTTAATGCTGCAAGAGCCCTCATTCTTCCCTTAAGGCCAAACTCGAGCAAGGAGACTATCGTCAAGAGACTCTAAGAGAGGCTTGTCCCATCCCTGGCAGGCTTTGCGAGACGTGTACGACTGGAGACCCCTCCGAAGGAGACCTCAGCGTCAGAACATTGGTTGTACTCTCTTTCGATTGCTTATTAATGAATGACTACTGGTTATGGTTCCACTCTGCTTTTCACTTATGATAATGATGAGTTATATCCTTTCTGACTGATATATAGTTGCGTATTCTGGATTTTATGCTTGTATTCGTGTTGTTTCTTGCATGTGCAGGTGTCCATTCACGGAGATCGTGGGGATCGTGATCTGCCGAGGCTAACGAACGGGAACACTGTCTCTTCTACGAATCATAGTGTTGGACTCCAGGTAGGCCTCCATCGTTGGTCTATTTATTCGCAATTAGGAACTTGCACTGTAACATTTGATGATTGTTGCTAGACCCGTTATGGGCTAGTAGGGATCGCCTCTGTCCGCAGAGGGGATTTACCTCTTCAACACTACCCAACCTACTTTCCTAACATTTTCTCCTCCTTGGGTGCACTTGAACTGACAAACACATTGACATCTTTTCTTTTGAAAGAAAAAAAAGCTATCTACTTCTACACTTATTTCTTCCGAGAGTTCAGATTATGCTAGTGAACTTTTCTTATTCTCTACCTGGACTATTTGACTATCAAGATTAAACAGTATGACATAATTCATTCTCTAAGCCACTGGAAAGAAATTTAAAGCATGAATTAAACCAGGATTAGGCAATATGATTCATCATGAGTTGTGGCATTGAGACAAGTTGCACACAAACATTATTTTCATAAGCAAACAAAACTAGAAGGTGTGAGGGCTATGTTTCATCACTTGATAATCATCCCTATCCTTCTCTTTGGTTCAGATTTAAGCATGTGGAGCCAGTATCTTTCATTCCTAATATATTTTCTTTTGACAAGCCAAGCTCAAATAATTTGACCAACATTCTTTCACTAACTTATCAACAATAAATTTAAAACATGTTCACCCATGATTAGGCTAAATGACTGAAACAAGACCTTTTCTTTGAACCAACAATGGCATTTAAAGTTGCTCACTTTCAACAGTACTATTTTTGGGTATGGGGTTGTACGTTCTTTTTGAATCTGCCCTCTTTTTCTATTTTTTCTATGTTTTTTTTTTTTTCTCTTTGTGGCCTTTTATCAAATAATGGTATGTACAATGAGTGAAGGCTTAAAGCTAGAAATATTAACAAAAGTAGTGTTTTAGTGTCCTGCCATTGACAGGACATCCAAATCCTTCAACTCCATCTAGCTCTTGTAAAAAGAAAGCATTGTTTCCTCTAGTTGAACTGATAATGAATGGCCCTTTCCACAAGTTTTCAAACTTACCATGTTTACCTTTGTGTCCCCTCCTTGAGTCCCACTTTAGCACTTTATCTCCAATCTGAAAATCATTCTCCTTGGTTCTTCTGTCAAATATTTTCTTCATTCTTTCTTGTACTACCTAAGTCCTTTTATAAACGTCCTCTCTTGTTTGTTGTAAATGGATAGTTTGGTTCAGCCTCCTTTGCATATAATTCTCTTTTGATTGCACTTCTTGTAGAAGTTTCATTACCAGAACTCCAAAATATGTTGGGAAGATGGCATCCATGCCATACACTAGTTGATAGGGAGACATACCAATTGATTTCTTGGTGGTTAGTCTATTAGCCCATAGTGCAAGTACTAATTTTCCATGCCATGCTTTTTGATTCTGTTCCAGGAGCTTCTTAATGATATTGACCAAGCTTTTATTAGAAGACTCAGCAAGCCTATTACCTTGAGGGTAATAAGCTGTGGAATGTCCCAAGGCGATGTGATATTTATAACAAAAGTCAACCATTATTTTAAATGCAAAGGCAACAACATTATCTGTGATGATATTTTTGGGGCAACCGAATCTAGACAAGATATTGGTCTCGAGAAATTTGATAATGACTGAATCAGTGGCGTTCCTAGATGGGATGGCTTCTATCCACTTGGTGAAGTAATCAGTGGCAGTGAGAATCCACTTGTGCTAGGTAGATGAAGTAGGGTGGATCTCTCCAATGATGTCTAAACCCCATTATTGAAAAGAGGCTTCAGAAATGATAGGATGCAAAGGTAAAGGTAAGAGTTTTCTCTTTCCATTGAAAATCTAGCATTTATGAAAAGTCATGACCAGTTTGTGGGTGCCACGAAAAAGGGTGGGCCAATAGTAGCCAACTCTAAGATTTTTTTTAGTTGTGGTTTTCCAGTAAAGATGGCCCCCACATTCACCTTCATGCAGTTCATGCATGATTTTTCCTGCATAATCCTCAAGCAAACACTTAAGAAATATACCAATAGGATTTTTCCAATATAAAGCTCCATCTAAAATGCAGAAATTCAAAGCTTTTTGTTTCAGGAATCTTGCTTTTGCCTTTGATAAGGCAGGAGGAGCATTAAGATAAAATAGTACATAAAGAATATCAGCATACCATGATGAATTAAAAAATGTTTCTTTAACATGAGGGGTTGTGCATTCTTCTTGTTCTTCTAAAGTATCAACAAAATTCATATCCAATGCTTGGAGATTTGTTTCAGCCATAAGTTTTGCAAGCCCTTGTCCTTTAACCAATTTAGTGGGTCTGATTTCTAAGTCATATTCTAAAGTAATAGCAATCCACTTTCCCCTTTTACCATTAGGGTCTTGATTTAAAATGTCCTTGACAACAGTATGAGGAACAAAAGCTATGACATGAGAATGTAAGATATAAACTCTAAAATCTTTCAAAGCTTTAATCAATGCAAAGGCCTACTTTTCCATGATGTTGTACTTTAGGGGAGCATCTCTAAGGGCTTTGCTGAAGAAGGCTATGGGCTGTTCTTGTCCCATTGTGTTTTTTTGTAACAACACTACAACCACAATGTGTTCAAATGCAAATGAGAAAATATAAAAGTCTTTGGTGAAATCAGGACTTATTAGAACTGGTGTTTGAGTGAGTGCTTGCTTAACCAGTTCGAAGGATTGTTTGGCCTCCATAGTCCACTTAACTCCTACCTCCTTTTTGAGCATGTTTGTAATATTTCTTAAGAGTTCAGCAAGGTTGGGGATGAATCTTCTTAAGAAGTTGATTTTCCCAATAAAGGATTGCAACTCTTTAATGTTTCTAGAATGGCTAATTTGCAATATGCCTTCAATCCTTTTGGGGTCTATTTTGATTCCTTCTTTAGAGATGATGTGGCCTAGGAGTTTTCCTTCCTTGAGACCAAATAGTGTTTTCTTGGGATTCAAAGACAGACCATATTTCCTACATTTTTTCAAAAACTTTTCTTAAGTGGACTAAGTGCTCTTCATCGGTCTTAGAGTAAACAGTGATGTCATCGAGGTAAATGACTATGAAATGCCTATGTCTTCTAAAAAGGCTATGTCCATGGCCCTTTGGAAAGTGGCCCCCGCATTCATCAACCCAAACGGCATTTTAACATACATGAATGTACCCCATGGTGTGGTGAAGCCAGTTTTGTGTTGATCACTTGGGAATACTAGCACTTGGTTGTAACCGAAAAAACCATCAAGCAGTGAGATTCTCTTAGAGCCAACTACCTTTTGAAGTATGTGGTCCATTTTAGGCAAGGGATAGTTATCTTTCAAGGAGGACCTGTTGAGATTTCTAAAGTCAATGCAAAGCCTGATCTCTCCGGTTTTCTTCCTAACTAACACAAGGTTGGAAACCCATTCGGAGTATCTGAGGGGAATTATTATCCTAGCATCATACATATTTTTAATCTCTTGTTCAACTAGAGGTAGTAAGATATGGTTTATTCTCCTCAACTTTTGCTTGAAAGGTTTCTGGTTTTCTGGTTTTCTTTGAGAGTGATTTTGTGTTGAATAATGCTTGTGTCATATGATTTTAAATCTTGATACCCCCATGCAAACACATATTTAAACTCCTTAAAAAGCTCAATATACTTTTGCTTTATGTGAAAAGGAAGGGTCTTGGAAAGTTTTATCATTTTGGGTTCTTTTATGCTTCCTATGTTGTACTCCTCTACATCAGCCTCAATAGATTCTATCTTTGGTTTTTTAGCCACATCATTAAAGTCGAACAACTCTTCTAAAGGTGCAAAGACTCTTGGTAATGTGTCATTCTTATAGTGTAAGACTTCAAGGTATCTTTGGTCTAGGTCCTCAAAGATTTCAGCTTCATCAGGATGTGTGATCAAATTTATATCAGCAAAAGAGGGCAACTCTGATTCATGATCTTTATCTTTAGTAGGACCATCTTCCTCATGTTCTAAGCTAGGTTTAGTCAATGTAAATCCATTCCTAGATTGCAGGAAATCATCAATTTGTTCATCACCCTCAAACACCTGTCAATGGTTAATGTTGTCAGGTACTATAGGACAATGCTTGACCTTGATAGGGTATTGTTAGTTCACAAGTGGTATTTGGAAATTGCTCGCAGCAAAGGTGAGCTCATTGGCGAGGCTATTTTGGGCTCTAAGAATGTAAGAGAGATCATATTTCTCGAAAGTTTTGAGGAGTTCTAGGGCTGCATTTATGTACTCTCTTAATATTGGGTTCTTGGCTAAGTATTCACCTTTTATTTTTTTAATGACAAGTTCTAAATCTCCCTGGGCTAATATTTTCTTAGCTCCTAAGTCTTCAAGCAAGTGTAAACCGAGGAGGAGAGCCTCATACTCTGCAATGTTATTAGTACATTGAAATTATAATCTGTAAAAATGACCCCCATTTGTGTTATGAATCCAGACACCAACCCCTGAACTGGTCTTGCCACATGAACCATCAAAGCTCATGTTCCAAAGTGTTTCTATTTCATGTTTATCACTGAGTTGTTGTTCAGGGCTGCTAGAGTTTTGGTTATCATTTTCTTCATTTGAGGGTGAGTTTGAGTGTTCTGGAGGGCCTAGTTCTTTCTCACTTCCTTTTTCTTGTCCACTAATCTCATTCTCATTATACAAGATAAAAGAATCCAAATCTGAATGAATGGAATAAACCAGGGTGTTGTTAGGCCTATCTAGGCTACTCACCATATACTTCATGTGGGATTCTTGGTATAATCTCCTAGTTTGATTGGAAACATGGATAGTAGCATATGACATATCCATTTGGAGGCTGCCCTGAATTCCCCCCCCCCATGATCTGGACAAAAGCATGCCATACTTTGGGGGAATGTCAGTGACCACTATATCCATGACTAGACTTTTGGCGGGTATTTGCGCCAAAGAGATACACAGATCCTTGATTAGACCTAAACACTTTACTCTACTTGAATCAAATGAGTATAAGTATTTGTATGGTTTGGTTATTTCTAGGCCTAATATCTACATGACCACCTTAGGCATGAGGTTGTGAGAGGCACCGGAATCTAGCATGGCATTGTGTAATATGTTTTCGTGTATGTTTAAGCTAACATAGAAAGGAGGGACAACTCCTTGGAATTTTCCCTCAACTTCGGGACCAAACAACAGTTCTGGTTTGTCATCTGTCAAATTTAGCATATCTGTATCATTCCCTATGTTCAAAAATTTCAAAACTTGGGACCAGTACATATCCTTAGTTACCAGTTCAGTGAGAGGTATGGTTATTTTGATTTTACCAATCTCTCCTTCCAAACTGAAAGGTACTTGCGTTTTGGACATATTTACATCAGTTTTATTAGCCATAAATTTCTCCACATTTTTAATTTTTTGATTCTGATTCGGGGCTTTGGTAAACAGAGTTTTCTCAGGGCCACTAGTAGAGGTACTAGGACAATTCGTGTTATCACTTGGTTGGCTAGTTTTGTCTTTGATAGGATTAGTTTTCTTAGCCATGGTGTTGGTATTGTCTACTGTTCTTTTAAGAATGTTTTTGGGGGTTTTCTTAACTGCAGTGTTTGAGTTATTTTTCCTGGAGTTGTCTTTGTTTTTCTTACTCCTAAGATCATATTGCCTATGGAATTCCATTATGGCATTTTCTAATCCCAATTCGTGGTATTTAGAATCTTCATAGCTTGTTTCATCTTGGTTTGAGGAGAAAAAACCTTGTTCTTATTCTGTGA
The DNA here is from genome assembly GCA_034641835.2 of Pinus albicaulis. Taxonomy (NCBI): domain Eukaryota; kingdom Viridiplantae; phylum Streptophyta; class Pinopsida; order Pinales; family Pinaceae; genus Pinus; species Pinus albicaulis. The sequence goes on along the minus strand of CM076578.1, from coordinate 912,147,767 downwards.
GAAAAACATCACCCTCGTTATCAGAGCCTATTAAGTTTAGATGATTTTCATCTGGTTGTTCAATATCTCTTTCCCCTTCATCAACATAGTTATCTTGGAAGGGTGGCCTGATTTGTTGATCATTTTCCCTTTGTCTGATTTGGGGTGGGTCTCTTCTAAAGTTCAGATTCTAGTTTTTGTTTTTGGGATTTGGTTGGTTGTCCCTAGGGGGTGTTCTCTCATTTATGCTTATTCTTTCCATCATTATTTCCATGGTTCTAAGTAGGTTTTCAATCTTCGAATCCGATGAAGAGGTTGAGGGCATGGTTTCATCTTTGTATGTTACCCTCTTTTCTAATCTGAGCCTAGCTCTCTTTTCAATTAAGTTGCCCTCTACACTTATAGCTCCCTTTTTAATGTATTCTAAGGTTAGGAGCTCTCTTTCTCTTATTTGATAGGCCATGTCGGGGTCAAAACCTTACGGGAATTTAGCTAAGGCTAGGCCTAGTGGAGGTTTCACGTTTGGTGGTAGTGCGTTATAAACACTATTGAACCTGGTGCAATAGTCTTGGACACTTTCCCCTGTGTTTCTTTTAAGATTGCTGTATTCTGAGAGGATCTGGAGATGGTTTTTCTTAATCTCCCATTTGTTTATGAAAGTTTGATAAATGGAAGGGAGATCGTGTATGTTGTTGGGAGTTAGGCTTTTGAACCATTTCTTAGCTTCTCCTCCTAGGCTTTGGGCAAACATCCTCATCTTCATGGTTTCCTCTTCTAATTCCATGTAGTCAAAAGCATCATTCATTCTATCTACATGTTTTTGGGCAGCGGTAGATTCTTCCCCGGTGAAGTGTGGGATTCTGGATTGGTAATCATTTGGCAAAGGTACCAATGGCTGTGGTAACACAAGGGGTGCATACCAAGCTTCCATGATGGGAGCTAATGGTGGATTTACAAGCGGAGGATTTGTGATATGCGATGGATTGGTTTGCATAGTGGAGGTGTGAATGGGTGTGGCAGAAGTACTTGGACCAGCAAATTGATTCTGAGTAGACTTGGGGTGAAAAGAGCCAAAGTGGTGGAGAAGTTATAAATCAGGTGGTGTGGAAGGAGAAGCTTCTCCACTAGGACTCTGCTGCAAGTTTATGGGCTCAAGATCGGTTTGGTCAATTCTACTCTATGACTTGGTTCTGAAAAGGTTTCTTGTATGGCGCAAGTCAAACTGGGGATTTTGCAAGGCTGTAAGATGTTTGGGTACAAAGTTTGCTTTATGAATGGGCCTATTAGTAGCTAAGTTTCCAGTTTCAGATGTTTGCCACAAAATATTTTCTGGGTCATCAACTATATTAGGAGGGTTTTGGTCTGGATGAGATCTGGTATTGATTCTTCGTGAAGCCATATTTCAAACTAAAAATTTAAAGAGGTTGAAAGTTTTTCAACTTTTTGAAAAGTTTACCTCTTTTTGTGCTAAACTCACACAGTGTGTGACTAGGAGTCAAGACTTCTTAGGGTTGATTTGGCACAATCCTATAGGATTCTATGGACCCTATTAAAGTCAGAAGGCCTACTGGAGGCTAGTGGAGTCGCCAGGTGGATAGTTTTAGTTTTTTTGAAGATATGTGTCTATGGTATACCACCAATACTGACAAGACGCCAATCTGGGAATGTTTTTGGGTTTTTTGAGTTCTTATATGTAGCCCTAAGGTTTGTGAGAATGTCCTATAACTGAGTCATCATTTTTCTAGGATGGTGAAAAAGCTAGATTCTACTCTCTGGCTATCAATTGAGTTCTCTATGATTTGACGAAGGTTTTTGAAGTCCTAAGGGATTCTTAGATTGTCAATAACATCAGAGGTTACATCATGATCACCATTGTGTTAGTGATAGTGACGAGATAGCTACAAATCATAGGATTTTAAAGTTTAATTGAGGGTTAAATGAATCTATAAGAGTTTCTTAGGCTACTATGTACTCGGTCCCACCGTGATCGCCATTATGTTAGTGTCCCTTGATTTGGAATATTGGTAAACCAAATGACAGGGTAACATCAGAACAGTCTTTGGAGTCCTAGGACCTAGCCTTCCTGGAATTAGAGAGGGCTCTCTCTATTATGCGAAGGATGTGAACTTGTTCGCTTTGGATGGTTGATTTTAGGCTAGTTGTTAAGTGTAGGTTTGTTGTTTGTTTTGTTTGGGGTAAGATGATCAAGTAGGATAGGTGGAGTGAGATGTTATCAAATCAATTGGGCTATGGAGTCTATGAGGTCATTGATATCTTGATAATGAATCGGGGTACATCAAAGGGAAAATCTAGTGTAGTTAATGGATCTTTAAAGTTTATGTATGAGGTAAAGTGGACATTAAGTTTGGGAACCAAGGTAGGGAAAAGGGCAGTTAAGAATCCTTTGTCAAATACCTATGAACAGAGAGATCTTAAATAATGATAAGAAAAAGATACTGGACATGAGGTAGGGCACACCATTTACTCAATAACAATACTTTTAAACAAATACACATTAAGATATACAATCTAGTGGAGTAAATGAAGTAAGACAACTTATCTAACTTCAATGATTCTACTTTCAAGATTTGAAAACATATAAGATACAAATAGCATTAATAAATCAAGAGGGAACGCCTAAACATCATTGATTAAACTACAAAGAACTTTGAGGAAAACTGATAAGCATATATAAAGGGCAAGATCGAAACAAGACCTCTTTGTCTTAACCTAATCAATCAATACATCAAAGAGATATTTCAAGACAGAGTTTATATAACATAAAACAAGCAGGACTTACCATAATTCATGTTTGTCAACTAGCATATTAATCCAATAATGAAATAGAAAAACTTAGGTTTTCCTAAGTAGCAACTAAGAATTCCTTAAACTAACCCAGTAGAAGAAAACATGAAGACAATAGAAAACAGGAGGACAAAGGTGCCTTTAACAACATTTCTCATCCTATACTCTTCTGAGCTATTTCAATATAGAAATATGGACATATGACAAAAAAGGAAAAACATGAAAAAATGAGAGATACTTCACCATTAACTAAACTCAGGAATCTTGTAAGCAAGCCTTCATCATTATCAGCCAAGGCAAATCATCCACAAGCTCCACAACACTATATTGTTCATCAACTTCTGAAAACCATGTATTTCTCTTAAACACATCAAAGCCCCCCACCCCCCCCCCCCTTGTTACAATGAATCCTCGTGACTTATATAACAATCAAGGAAGAGGATATCCTAATAGAGCATCTAGAAGCCTATTGGCCAACAAGAAATATCCTAACTTGTCCTTCAGGCCTTGCAAGGCCCAAGGCACAAAAATATCTAACAAATATCTTTTCCGACCATATATAGCAATTAAATTGAATTTTGAGGTCTGGCCTGCTTATGAAAACTTTCTAAACACACATTCTTCCTTGTTAACCATAGGAGCACAACACACTGTGTCAAAATTTGAATTTATGCCAGGAGCGCAACACAAAGACAGGAAAAATAGGTCTTTTTGCAATAGTGTTTTGGAGGCCTTCCCGATGTCGGAAAAGGCTCTGTGATGGCTTGTTGGAAAGCCCTTGAAGTATGATTTCCAGAAATACCTTTATTTACTCAATACGACCTCTACAACCTGTCCAAAAAGTAAAAATTCCAAGACTTCTAGGAGCACAACACATGCTCAGAAAAGTGGGCAGAATGGTGAAAAAATGAGTGTTTTTGACCCTTTTGGGGGACCAAAACTACTCCAATTGAGCTGAAAATTGGTGAGAATTCTGCTCTCATGATGAGGAATCAAAAAATGTAAACCTTTCTTATTGAATATTCCTTGGGAAAAGCGCAGCATAGGGTGTGCTACGCTCCTAGCCTCAAAATTTTGCAAAAAAAAAAGTTGTTCCATTTTTCCCAAAATTGGTAGATGAGTGCCTCATGGGTCCTGGGAGACCTGTAGAGAAGCTTGGGCCAAAATATCAAGGCAAGCTTGATATTTTTCGTCCTTTAGCGCTAGGACCTCATTTGGGAAATTTTGAGTTTTTTCCTTGCAATTTGGTTCCTTTGTGCATAGTGCTTAGCCATTCTCCTCTGTAAGTCCAAGCTTTTTTTGGCCTTCTCTAGATTGGCTTCAAGGTGTATGCTATCCCTTTCAAGCCATGATTCCCTATCATGCTCAATTTCCATGGCAAGGGGTTCAGTGAGGGGAAATTTTTGTGGTTGGGTTGATTCTTCTTCTTTCCGCTTTGCCAATGCTTTCCTAAGACCCATAGTCCTACGTCTCATTCTAGTTTGACCCTCTTCATCACTACTTTCTTCATAGGTGCCCATGAACTCCTCTATCTTTACTTGTGACCTTTGAGCCTCTTTTTGGTACTTGAGTGCTCTTGCTTCATAGATGGCATGTTGGCCACTCATCTGTTTGCTTTGCATCTGATGGAAGTAAATGACATATTTAGCTCTTTCTAATTCAACTGCCAAGTCTCTGATTTGTGCATTCCTGTCTTGTAGAAGGGAGTTTGAAATTATTATTTCATTTTCCTCATCACTGTCTATGTGGATGAGTTCAAACTCTCTTTCCTCCTCATGATTGTCTTCTTCCTCTTTCACTTCTTGTTTACCTTTGTCAATCATTTGAGTTGAGGATGATGGCATGGACCCTTTCCTTTTGGAGGTAGCAAACACATGCCTCTCTCCTCTTTGATAGGTAAGGGAGAAAGGTGAAACAATTTTCACTTGAAAACGTTGATCATTGGTCATCTTAGGACTGCTTTTCTCCTCATGGATGATATATGTATGTGCATCTTTTTCACCTTGCCCTTGACTGCCTTCTTGAGAGGAATTTTCACTATCTCTCATGCTAGCATTACTGTTAAGACCCTTAGGACTATCATCCTCAGGACTTCTTGGTACATCTTCATCTCCATGACTGTCCTCTTCTTCATTATTGGACCCACAATGTTTATTTTCAAACTTAGCCTCTGTTTCACTGTTTGCACTTTTTGTGTGGTCACTATCATAGGCACTCTCATTAGTCCCTCTTTTACTTTGATGGTCACTTTATTCCTCATTAGGTGAGTTTTCTTCACTTCTCTGCCCACTGTCTTCTCTGTCTTGCCTATGCTCTTCATCTTCAAACTCAACCTTTGTTTCATAAATTGCATCATCTTCATTTTTGCTATGCCAATTTTCCTTGTCTTCAGAATTTTTCCCTTCTCTATCATATATATTGTCCTCTAGGTTGACTTCTTCTTCACTATCTAGTTCATTACCCTCATTATTGGGTCACTGTCTTCATTGTTTTTCCCACTGTAGTTGCTTTCAAACTCTATCTCTTGGCTACTTTTACCATATTTTTCACTGTCTTCTTTGTCCTCTTTACTGCTTTCATATGTCTCCTCCCCACTGTCCTTTGTATTTTCAGTGTCATATTCTTCATTGTTTACTTCTTCTCCTTTACTGTCATTTGTTTTTTGACTGTCATTAGGCTCACTGTTTTGGTTTTTTTGTAGCTCATTGTTTTCAAAATTATAAGCTGCCTCTGTCCTTGTATCTTCAAAGTCATCTTCTTCATCATTTGGCCCACTATTTTGGTCGTTTTGCTCATCATTGGGCTCGCTGCTTTCATCTCTTCTTTCTTCTTCATCAACACTTGCTTATTTTTCATTTCCTTTATCACTTTCTTCTTCCTCTCCATCACTGCTTTCTTCACTTTTATCTTCCTCTCCTTCACTTCTTTCTTCATTTTCATCTTCCTCTCCTTTACTTCTTTCTTCATTTTCATCTTCCTCTCCTTCACTGCTTTCTTCACTTTTATCTTCCTCTGCTTCACTGCTTTCTTCATTTTCTATATTTTTAGGAGAAGGTGAAAGGGGGAGGTTTGTTTGGGGAGATGATTCATGTGAAGAGGATGAATCATGGTCAGTGGAGGGTGATGGAGGTGTGTGAGGATGGAATTGAGATGATGATGGCAGACTTTGTAGAGGGATAGGCTGTGGAGTTGTTAAATCATCATGGGCGATGAAAACCTCCCATGGGATGCCTTGTTGTTATAGTTGGTGTGAGACAATCACTTTGATGAGGGAATGATGAAAAAGGCTTGACATTTTTTGGGATGGAAGCCTCTTTTGCATGATGGAAGACATTTTCTCAATAATTTTACAAAGGTATTAGGGCAAATGTAGCAGCTTGGTTTTGGTAAAATGCATGAGTAGTCTTATGTGGTAGGAATAGACTCTGGAGAACCTACCGTGACAAGTGAATTATTTCATAATTATCTTCATTAGGAGAGAATATCTATCCAATAGATGAGAAAAGGAGAACATGGTTTTGTAGTTAGCTTGACAACTTGGTTTCAAGAAAGGGTGATAGCAGCTTAGGTCCAAATACTTTTGTTTGAACCACCTTTCTCCCATGGAAGGTATTCCAGTGGCCATATAGATGGCATTGGTGGTCAGCTCAAACTTCACCCCAGATAGGTGTACTTGGTGGTTATGAAGGTTTAGGGTAAAGAGCTTGGTCAACTGAGCGTGAATCTGGATCTTTTGTACTCTCTCACAGAACTCATAGCATCATAATTCTTGAAAATAGGAAAATATATTAGGAGAGGTTATCAGTTTTTCAGTGCTTATAGGTTCAAATCTATTTGGTTTCCCACCCTTCCTCTGCTGCTCTTTATGCCTTTGACTTGCCTCATCACTGTCAACACTGCCTTCCCTAGGCATTTTTTCCTTCACCCATGTCTCAAGATGTTTGAAAAGAATTGACACCGCTTATGGAAGGATGTGAAAATGGTGGATGAGATGGAGAGGTTGCAGTGAGGTTAAGGCTCAACAGTGTGGAGACCAAGTACTTTCTTTAGGATTTTTCTTCCTTCTCTAAATCCAGCCTTCAATTTTCTTTATAATCCTACCTTTATAAAAATAGGAATATGTGGGAAACACTTAAATACCTCTCAAAATATCTCCACAGATGAAGAAATAGGCTCAAAACATATGGTGGGCAAGACGGGTGCCTACTGCACAAGTTATCGGGCAGCTCCCGAACATGCAGAAGCGCAGCAGGTCACCTCCTGCACGCAGGGTCAGGCACCTCCTAAACATCCAGGAGTGCAGCACGGGTGCTTCATGCACGCGTTGTCGGGCAGTGCTGAACGGGTGGTCGTGTGTGTGCCCGTCACCTCCTGCACACTATCATGTGCCTCCTGAACGTAGTTGGGCAGAGTCTAAACATTGAGAGGTTGGGCAAAGCCTGCATGACTAGGTTTGTAGCGAGTGTGTCAAGCCTCGGGCAGAGTCTGCATGGTGAAGGTCGGGCAAAGTCTGCACGGTGACTTCTCTACATGCGCACAACACTCTTCAAAAAAGTATATGGGTAGTGCGCACATGAGCGCAACACAGTTTCACAGTAGTGCAGTGCCTAGAAAATCTGCCTGAAGACTCTGTTAGGAATTTTGAAAAATTTGAAAACCCTCAACTCCTTTGCAAATAACCAAATGGTGATTGGGAGATGTTGCTTGGGTTGCTTTTATACACTTTTTAAAAAATTAAAGATACAAACCCACTTTACTAAGGTTTTTTTTTTTTTTTTTCTTTTCCCTTTTGCTAATATTCTCCTTTCCTTTTGTAGGGGGTGTCATAAGAAGCAATGTTTTTTTATCCTCTTATTTCTTTTGGAGTTGGCACTTTTTCAAAGACCCTTGGCAAACTGGTGATTTTGATCGGTCTTTCCATTTTCATATATTGAAACTATGCCTCCCTCCTTGACTATTTGATGGATGTTGAATTTATTTGAGAGTTATGTGTCCTTCATACTGATACCCTTTTTAATATTTTTTCAAATTTAGAGGCCTGATTTCGAATTTCCTCTGAAAACCTTTTGGCCCTTTGATGAAGTTTTATGACCCTTTGTTGTAGTGAAATAATTTTGTCTTTAACAGACCCTAGAAATTATTCCCGAATATCATCTTCTAATCTCTGCATGTAGTCAACCAAGGATATTTTGTATTCTGACTTCTTGTTTATTGAAACTTTGATTGGTGTAAAGTTGTGCTCATATGCCATTTTTTTCAGGACCTTATGCATGGGCTCTTTGCTGGGAAACACTTTACAAACAATTTTTCATGAAACCATGATCCTCTTTGTGAACTTAGGCATGTTGTATTTCTTCTGCTATGTAATTTTATTTATGAGTTTAGGCCTTTTACTTTGCATCTGTTCTATTGTTAACCATCATAAAGCATTCCTACAGAAATGCTTTAACATGGGAAAACTATCTTTATGCCGACTTAGTGTTTGATCAAGGAGATACCTTTGGATGCCTTTGATGTCTTTGGACAATGATAAGTTCACCTTTTTTTCAATTGACTTCCGCTTTGAATATTTGTAGAAATAGTAAATTTAGAACTATGACAATGCATAACCTAGGAGACCCTATATGACTCATTGGGATGTCCTCTAGAAAGGTTTTTGACTGAAAAGCTTGAATCAGGGTTTGGAGGTGAAGACAAGCTTTGACACACTTTTTTGCATTGCCATCCTAGATGACTAAACAACTTTGATTTATCTAAAGAGCTTTAGAAAGAGAGTTTTAAAATCACCACTGCTTGAGGCACTTGGTGAGTAGGGGAAAAATTTTGGGTTACTTGGAAAACCAAGGTGTGTGAATAGAGGACTTAGGTAAATAGAAACGGAGTGTTAAAGGTAGAGGTGGCAAACTTAGTGAGAGTGAGGGGCATCAATGCATGATTTGGTCTTCGGGGAGTGATAGGATGGCCATGTCGTGACAGAGTAGTAGGATAGTGAAAAATTTATCCTAAGGATAATGAAGGCAGTGAGATTTCTAGAGCTCACAAGACTTCTATAAATTTTGTTTCTAGAAATCTTGGACAAGTATTTAGTCATCTAAACAAGTAAAAATTAACGATGGATAACGGGGAACCGAGTATTTTACGTGTGATGGGGAGCATTAGCTAGAGAGGCTTGTTCGGGCATTGCTTGAGGATAAGAAATTTTTGGCGGGAGGATGCCTTAATATTCCTAATGAGCGGTGACTGAAAATTGATAATATAATTTTGTATTTTCTTTTCTAAAGTTAATTAGTTAATAAAGTGGGTGATGAGACAAAAACTGCCTTAAAAATAAACTTTCCATAAAGTCATAAGCATAAGAGTATTTGAGTAATGTGGGGCCAAGTGTTAGAGATGTTTTCATTGATGACGAAGGACGGTAAACGTGTAGGGACGACGGAGAGGCAAAGTAGAATATAGTGACGGGGATATGCGGGAGTATAGAGGAAAGCAGGAAGTGAAAGGGCGGCAGTACGGTGAGCGGGATGTGTAGACGGGAAGCATGAGGAGCGGTGCACTACGCGGTATACATATAGAGCATGAAAGGACGGTGTTTACATTTGGCGGACGACGATTTCACATACAGAAATACGGTGGGAGCTTTGAAAATTCGAAATACAAACCTGGAATGCGCATTGAGTTTTCTGATAGCACTGTTGGTTTAGCATGCGGAAGCACCAAGAGTGCAACAAAATGTGTATAATAAACCATTGAAAGGTCAAGACGGAACCCTGAGCATAAGAGGTGGAACCGAGCTTCGAGCAGTGAAAACCTAATGGAGTTTGGGGTTAAATCTTATGGTAGCGTCGTATTAAAGTAAGAATGAAACACGGGTTTTATGTTAAGGCAGAAATAAGAAGGAAAATCTTTGAACGGAGTATATATATCTTTGTATATAACGAAGGCACGAAGGATTTGGAGCGGAACCATGAGTGGAAGAAGTGAACCTCTGTCTAGGTAATAAACCCGTGCGTTATAATATGTGGAAGTGCCGTGTTGAAGTGTTGATGGAACAATGGTTAATATATGAAAGGAGTGAATGAACCCGTAGAAAAGGGGCGGAGGCGAAACCCTGAACGAAGGTGGAACCGTGAAGGAATAGTAATCGTAGTTCAACCCTTAGAAACCGGCTGTATCGCGCGACAGATAAAGTGGTAAGCGGATTTTTGTGAAATAACGCGATATGAGTCTTCACTCGCCACGTGTCCAAAGGCGGTATTACAAAACTGGGTTTATCGTGCAACTTTGGAGAAATAACATCCGTGCATCTAATTTGCGCGATATTACTTGACCATCATTGGATTGTCAGCAGGAGCGCAATAGTCTATTAACCGTCAGATGAGATAGGTAGGTTAACACTGGGACCCAGTTTCATTGCATGGGTTTAAGAACTACATCTCGTGCAAGTGTGTAACGCGATTACCGTCGGATTGGTTGTATGGAGCGCGAGAGCAGGTGAATCATTGGATCCAAGCAGAGTTGTGTACACGTTAAGCAAGGTACATAATATGTTGATGTGGGCCCAGATGCTTTGTAACATGATGCGTTGGTTTGTTTGGAAGCCAGAAGTTAATAATCTATGATAAAATCAAAGGTTATATGGATATATATATTACTGCTGGGTTTTAATATAAGTCTGCGGCACGTTAATGTTGTAACAATTGAAGTGAGGAATATATGTACATGATTGATATATATATATATATATAATGACGAAAACATGTGCATGTAAGAGTATATATATATATGTGAATATATATAGAATGTTGATGTGCCGAGGGTTAAAGCCATGGTTGAAGATTGACTTAGGCTTATGTATATATATGATTCAAAGGGTAAGCCTGGAACATATATATATATATATATATATATATATATATATATATATATGTGAAGTACTCTATAGCTTGGGCCTAATACAACCAAAGACTTATACTGTGGGACCCTCACCAATCGCATCGGCGAATAGAGCAGAAGAGTTTAGAGTTTATAATGCTGTGGGGCCCAAATCTTTCAGAGGTTAGTTGGTTGTTCATTAATATAAAACCCATGGTTTATTAAGAAGGTTATAAAACATTTGATTGGCAAGTAGATATTTGTTTTATAAGAATGACAAATCCGAAATGTATATTTAATGAGTCAAAGCATTTCTTTTCAATACGAAACCAAAGGTTACATCTTTGATGGTTGAGGTCTTATTTCATGATAAATATTGTGAGTATAGATATATTCGTTTTGCTAAAAAGGTTCTATAATAACGCCGAGAGTTATTTTTTTATGTTCGATTAAAAGACAGTTGTACAGGCAACAGTGATGCAATTGCAATGAACAGGGAAAATGAATATAGTGAAACGAAAAAGAGAGGCGTGGCTATTGTGGAAAAGAGAGAGGAAGAGAGAGAGAGAGTAGAGTTGTTGAAATGATTCGAAATTTATACTGTAATTGAATGAAAGTTTTTAATTGTTTACATTGTTTGTGATGTAATTGGCAAGTCTCCGGAGAAAGATAAAATCCCACTGTAAATTTGAAATGGATACATTTCTCTGAGTAAATTGATAAAAGAGAAGAGAATGCAAAATTGAAGAAAAAGAAATAATCAAGATTGGAGTACAGTAAAAAAAAATCAAAGGTACAGAACAGAGCTGATATCCAAGGTAAATTGACAAATGTTTCTTTTATGAAAAAGAGGGAGTTGAAGCTTCCTTGCAAGTTGTAGCTTGCAGAATTTGAGTTTGTAGCCTCCTATAGGTTGGTGCTTACGGAAAATCAGTGGTGAGAGGGAGTTGGAGCTTGCCTTTACATCACAACAATAATAAGATGTGGTTTTCTCCCTTTATGGGTTTCCACGTATATCTATTGTCTCTGTGTGTGATGTCTATGTGTTGATATGGTTATTCAGTCTGCTTAATACTTACTGCTCTTGTCATAATTCTGCTGTTACATTATCTTAACATTTCTGCACATATAAGTTTGTTTCCATATAAAATTGATCATGAAGATAAATTGTAAATAAGTTTAATTGAAAGGTTTTAAAAATTCTTGAAGGTGTTAAACTGATTCACCCACCCCCCCCCTCTCAGTTTAACTAAGGTTTCAACAATTGGTATCAGAGCAGGTTCCTTTTTGTAGCAGTTTAACAACTGAAAGGAGATCCTAGGTTTTTGGGATGGCTAGTCAAGAAGGATCCTCAACGAACAAAGCCCCTTTTTTCACTGGTGCAAATTATGCCTTCTGGAAAATCAGAATGAGAACATACATAATGTCCTTAGGAATATAAGTTTGGGCTATTGTGGAATTTGGATATGACTCTAAGGAAAATGTCTCAAAGAAAGAAGCCAAACAAGATTTTGTGGCTAATGCAAAGGCAATGAATGCAATCTTGAATGGACTGTGTGAGGCAGAATTCATCAAAGTAATGCATAGCGAAACTGCCAAAGAAATGTGGGAAACTCTAGAAAATATTCATGAGGGAGACAAAAAGGTGAAGACAGCTAAACTTCAAGTCTACAGAGCCCAGTTTGAAAATTTAAAGATGAATGATGATGAAGATATTGCTAGTTTCTTTTTAAGGGTTGCAGAAATTGTCAATAATATGAAAGCACTAGGTGAAACCATGCAAGAATGTGTAATTGTTCAAAAGATCCTAAGATCTTTGCCATCTAGTTTTAACCCCAAGGTTTCTGCCATAGAAGAAACAACAGATTGGGAAACCTTGACCATGAAGCAGCTTCTTGGAAAACTAACAGCTTATGAGATGAGACTGCCACAGAGGAAGTCAAATGTAAGGGAGGCAGCCTTTAAGGCAGAGAAGAAGAAAGAAGAAAAAGAAAATATATGCTCCTGTTCTGATGAAGAAGAGGCTAAATTTATCAGGAAGTTGGATAAAGGATCAGGTAAGTATAAAGGTAAACTTCCATTTAAATGTTTCAATTGTGGAAGAGTTGGACACTATGCTTCTAAGTGTCCTTATAAGAAAACAAAGAATCAGGCTCAGGAATCAGAGAAGACCATATCTAAGAACTGGCAGAAAGGGAAGAGATTCAATAGAAAATCTTTCTATGCTCAGCAAGACAGTAGTGCATCAGAAGACTCAGCTGAATTCTCAAGTGAAGAAGGAACATCAGAATTTGTTTTGATGGCTATAGAAGAGCTGGAAGAATGTTTTTTAGAAGATGAGGAAGAAGGTGAAGTGGACCTTGAGGGGGAGCTAAGAAGTGCCTCGGAGGAAATTGACATACTAAAACTGAAGTGCAAAAAACAGAAAGACATTCTTCTCAAATACGTGAGAGAGGAACAAAATTCAGAAGCCCTCATTCAGTTGAAAGTAGAGCTTAAAGAAGCCAATAAGGTAGAGGATATTCTACTTAAGCAGATCGAGGATAAAACTCAGGAACAAGAGAAGTTGGAAGAAGAAGTAGTTTTCTTAAGGAAGAAATTAGAAAATGCCCAGAGGAAAATAGATACTTCTCAAATAACAAGCTCTGGTAAGTTAAATGAGATTCTAGATGCTCAAAGATCTCCTCTGATAAAAACTGGGATAGGCTATGAAGGAGAATCAAGCAAAGGCAAAGAAAAAGAAAACAAAAATATTATTTTTGTAAAAGCAGATGAGAATATCCAAGCAGCTCAGAGGATTTCAAAGGAAGAAGAATCCTGCAATAAAGTACATAAAAACCAAGAGGAAGCTCAAATGACAAAGGATGAAGTAAATAAATTGTCAACTGAAAAAAGCTCGTATACTCCTGAATATGTCAAATTTGGAAGTCATCAAAGGAGATTTTTTCCTCCTATGAAAAATGCCACTTGTTATGCCTGCCACAAATTGGGACATATTGCTGCATATTGTCATACAAGAAGAATAAATACAAACCAGCAAAGGATGCAAACAGTAAAATTTTTTACTCAAGCAGGAAAATGGAGAAGACAACCTTTTATCAGGTATGCAAATTGTTTTTATGGATACTGTTTTTATTGTAACGAATTTGGCCATAAAATCATAGAATGCAGAAAATATGGACAAAGACTGATGTTCAAAACCTCAAGGAGGTTTATGAATCATGGAGAGTTTACTCCTACTTATAATTCTACTAAAGAAATATCCAAATGTTGTGTATGCAATAAAAGTGGACATATGTCTTCCAAATGTCCTCTAAGAGAATATGGTTCATCATCTCAGAAAAGGTACCAAACAAGAGGATGCTTGTAGTGGAAAAAGAAAGTGAATAAATGTGACTTGGCCCTAATAGCTCAAGATCTAAAAAGCCAATGGTATTTGGACAACGGTTGCTCAAAGCATATGTCAGGAGATAGAAGCAAGTTTATAACCTTTGATGAAAATAAATCTGGAAATGTTACTTTTGGCAATGATAAAGCAGGAAAGATCAAAGGAAGAGGCTCAGTCAGTCTGGACAATGGTAGAGGAAAAGCCCAGGATGTACTATTTGTGGATGGGCTGAAAGCAAATCTGTTGAGTGTTAGTCAAATGTGTGATAAAGGCTGTGAAGTTCTTTTTAGAGCTCAAGACTGTGAAGTAAGATCAAGCACCACTGGAAAAACCCTGATCAAAGGTGTTCGAACGGAAAGCAATGTCTATGTAGTAAAAGAAGAAAATGAAGCATGTTATCTTAGCAAATTTGAGGAGTCTTGGTTATGGCATAGAAGATTGGGACACCTAAACTTTGATCATATCATAAGTCTAAGAAAAAAGAATGCAGTCAGAGATATGCCAGTCATCAAGAAGCCTTCAAATACAATATGTAAATTCTGTCAGCTAGGTAAGCAAACCCGTACTTCTTTTAAAACCAAAGAGAAGCTATCTACAAGCAGACCTCTTCAACTTGTTCACATGGATCTGTGTGGGCCTTCGAGAACTAAAACACCAAGTGGAGAATCCTATTTCATGCTAATAATAGATGATTTTTCCAGAATGACATGGGTTGCATTTCTCAAGCACAAATCGGAAGCACTTGATAAATTCAAAATATTCAAGGCTTTGGCAGAAAATCAAACAGGATGCAAGCTAAAGTGCATCAGATCAGATAGAGGGGGTGAATTTACAGATTATGATTTTGCAGATCTGTGCAATGAGCATGGGATAAAGCAACAGTTCACAATTGCAGGAACACCTTAGCAAAATGGAGTGGCAGAGAGACAAAACAGGTCTGTACAACAGATTGCCAGAGCCATGATGCAAGAAAGTAACATTCCTCAAACCTTTTGGGCAGAAGCAGTACACACAGCTGTGCATATCCTAAACAAAGCTCATTTAAGACCAAACAGTGACAAGACTCCTTATGAATTATGGCATGGTAAACCAACATCAATCAAGCATTTTAGAGTTTTTGGAAGTAAGTGTTTTATAAAAAATAATGATGAAAATCTGGGAAAGTTTGATGCAAGAGCAGATGAAGGAATATTCTTAGGATATGCATCTAAGAGTAAAGGTTACAGGTGCTACAACAAAATACTTCACAAAATTGTAGAAAGTATTGATGTAAGATTTGATGAAGAATTATCAGACAAGATAAGAAGTACATATTGCAGCAATCCTTCAGAAGTTCATGAAGAAGAGAATCAAGATAATGATGAAATAATCAAGCCAACAGAAGATACAGACTTGAGATCAAAAAGCTCCTCAAGATACATTCAGAAGAACCATCCAGAAGATCAAATCATTGGGGACAAGAGTGTAGGTGTATAGACAAGAAGACAACTAACTGAACAGATTGAAGAGGTATACCTAGCAATGTTGTCACAAATAGAGCCAAAGAAGTTTGAAGAAGCCAGCAAAGACAAACATTGAGTGAATGCCATGAATGAAGAATTGGACCAAATTGAGAAGAACAACACTTGGGAACTAGTTCCAAGACCCAGTGAGAAAAATGTCATTGGCTCAAAATGGGTATTCAAAAATAAGATGAATGAACAAGGACAGGTAATCAAGAATAAAGCTAGACTTGTGTGCAAGGGATATTCACAGGTTGAAGGACTTGATTATGATGAAACATTTGCCCCTGTAGCTAGAATGGAAGCTATTAGACTGTTTTTAGCTTTTGCTTGCTATCATGACTTCAAGGTATATCAAATGGATGTGAAGTCTGCCTTCCTGAATGGAGATTTAGAGGAAGAAGTCTACATGGAGCAACCAGAAGGGTTCTCCTTAACAGATAATGTAGACTATGTTTGCAGATTAAAGAAAGCATTATATGGGCTGAAACAAGCTCCTCGAGCATGGTATTCAAGGCTAGACAAATACTTGCAAAAACAAGGGTTCAAGAAAGGAGGAGTAGATAGAAACTTGTACATAAAAGCAAATGAATATGACCTTCTGATTTTAGTAGTGTATGTAGATGATATCATGTTTGGAAGCAGAAAAGATGAGTTAACAAAAGGATTTGATAAAGATAGGAAATCAGAGTTTGAAATGTATATCATTGGAGAGCTTACTTTCTATCTAGGACTACAAATTCAACAAAAGAGCACAGGCACATTTATCTCACAAGAAAAATACCTAAAAGAGATGTTGAAAAGATTCAAAATGGAATACTGCAAACCTGTGTCTACTCCTATGACTACTCGATGCAAGATTTGTACAAATGATGGAACAACTGATGTAGATCAAAAAATTTACAGATCCATGGTTGGAAGTTTGTTATACCTAACATCTTCTAGACCAGACATTGTGCTAGCTGTAGGACTTGTGGCAAGATATCAAGCAACACCAAAAAAAAATCACTTACTAGCAATTAAAAGAATATTCAGATATCTACAACGAACTGCACATTATGGGCTATGGTATCCAAAAGGAAAAAACTTCATTTTGACAGTGTATACAGATGCAGATTGGGCAAGTTGTGTTGATGACAGGAAAACCACAAGTGGAGGTGCATTCTATTTAGGAGAGAGTCTGGTGGCATGGCTAAGCAAGAAAGAAACATCTATTTCTCTATCTACAGCAGAAGAAAAATACATAGCAGCAGCAGCATGTTGCACACAATTCATGTGGATGAAACAAACCCTCCAAGACATGAAGGTAAGCATTGATAAACCTATCTCTATCAAATGTGATAATACAAGTGACATAAGCATATCAAAAAATCCCGTGCTTCATTCAAAAACTAAACATATTCCAATCAAGTATCATTTTCTCAGGGAACAAGTAGCTCAAAAAGTAGTGAAGTTGGAATATGTGCCAACAAAAGAATAGACAACAGATATATTTACAAAACCTCTTTCTAGAGAACCTTTTCAATATCTAAGAGATAAACTAGGGGTAGTGTCTATGATATAAAGATAAAGCATCGTTTCAGGGGGAGAATAGAAGAGACAACATCTTTTCAGGGGGAAATTCACCAAGAACATAAAATAGGTCCTAAAGATCATAATATCAGCCCTTCTCCATTGATGTCAAAGGGGTAGGAAAGCTATAAGCAGAGAAGATATGGTAGAGAATAGAGAATAGCATGTTATTTCCATCAATGCCAAAGGGGGAGACTGTTAGAAGTGTTGTCATTGATGGCAAAGGACAACAACAGGATAGCAACAGAGGCAGTGTAGAATATAGTGACAGGATATGCAGGAGCATGAGGAGAATAGAGTGAGAAAGAGGCAAAGCAGAATATAGTGACAAGGTATGCAGGAGCATGAGGAGAACAAAGTGAGAAAGAGGCAAAACTGGGTTACAGTGACAGGATGTGTAGACAGGAAGCATGAGGAGAAAATTTACACTACCACAGAAGACTATACATATAGAGCATGAAAGGACAAGTATTTACATTTGGCAGAGCAACAGACTGCACATACAGGAAATACAGTAAGGGTTTCGAAGAATTCGAAATACACAGTTGGAATGCGCATTGAGTTTTCTAATAGAACTATTGGTTTAGCGTGCAGAAGCACCAAGAGTGCAATAGAATTGTGTATAATAAACCTTTGAAAGGTCAAGATGGAACCCTTATGATAAGAGGTAGAATTGAGCTTCGAGCAGTGAAAACCTAATGGAGTTTGGGGTTAAATCTTATGATAGCGTCGTATTAAGGTTAGAATGAAACACAGGTTTTTATGTTAAGGCAGAAATAAGAAGAAAAATCTTTGAACGGAGTATATATATCTTTGTATATAACGAAGGCGCGAAGGATTTGGAGCGGAACCATGAGTGGAAGAAGTGAACCTTTGTCTAGGTAATAATCCTGTGTTGGAGGAACAATGGAGATAGCCGTGAAGAAATGGTAATTGTTCACATTTCAATGGAACCAAGCGAACAAAGGATAAGAAATAATGAAAGCGGGGTTTAATTATAATAATACATTGAAGAGTGAATGAACCCGTGGAAAAGAGGCGGAGGCGGAACCCTAAACGAAAGTGGAACCTTGAGTGAACAGTGAAACCGGGGAACAAAGAAACTGTGGTTTTCGCATGGTCTCAAATATAGTAAGCAGTTTTGAAGAAAATAACATGATATAGCTTCTTGACTGTCACGTGTCCATAAGTGGTTTACAAAAACCATTTATTTCGTGCGATGTTGGGGAATTAATCCTTGTGCAATAAATCAAAGCGAAACTCGCTTATGTCCGTTGGATCAAAAAGGTCGATGTGATAAGATATCAGCCGTCAGATGTGAATGGGAGGATAACAAGTGGGGCCCAGTTCATCTCACAGGATCTGAGGTTTAAACACCATGCAATAAATAAATGCGATATTTATTTGTTTCCGTCAGATCACGACAGTCGGTGCGACAACTCCTCAACCATTGATTGTAGAGGCAAGTTATGTTTGCTATGGGATCCATACGAAGTTAATAGTTGTAGTATTGATATAAAACCCAAGAGCTTAATATATGAATTTTAGCATTAAAAGGTGAATGCGGTGATAAAATTGCAGTGGGGCCAGATATGAATATAATTTTCCGAATTTTTAATCTAATATATGGTTTTGACATTGAATGGTGAGCGCAGTGATAGTTTGCTTATTATAAAGGTTTATGTGCAGATTATATAGCTATTGCAAGTTAATACATTATGATATGCCGACGGTTAAAGCCATGCTTGAAGATTGATTTAGGCTTATATATATATATATATATATATATATATATATATATATATATATATATATGGTAGTGCTTTTTAAACAAAGGGTCAAAGTATATATGTGTATATATATATACATATATGTGAAGTGCTCTATAGCTCGAGCCTAATACAACCAAATACTTATACTGTGGGACCCTCACTAATCGCATCGGCGAATAGAGCAGAAGAGTTTAGAGTTTATAATGCTGTGGGGCCCAAATCTTTCAGAGGTTAGTTGTTTGTTCATTAATATAAAACCCATGGTTTATTAAGAAGGTTATAAAACATTTGATTGGCGAGCAGATATTTGATTTATGAGAATGACAAATCCGGAATGTATATTTAATGAGTCAAAGCATTTCTTTTCAATACGAAATCAAAAGGTTACGAGGTCTTATTTCATGATAATCTATAATAACGCCGAGAGTTTTTTTTTTATGTTCGATTAAAAGACAGTTGTACAGGCAGCAGTTATGCAACTGCAATGAACAAGGAAAATGAATATATTGAAACGGAAAAAGTGAGATGTGGTGGTTGATGAATGAGAGGGGAAAACAGAGAGAGAGAAGAGTTGTAAAATTTATACTGTAATTGAATGAAAGTTTTTTAACTGTTTTACATTGTTTGTGATGTAATTGGCAGGTCTCCAGAGAAAGACAAAATCCCACTGTAAAGTTGAAATGGATACATTTTTCTGAGTAAATTGACAAAAAAACAGGGAATGCAGAATTGAAGAAAAAGAAATAATCAAGCAAATATGAAGATTGGGGTACAGTAAAAAAATAAATAAATTAAGGTACAGAACAGAGCTGATATCCAAGGTAAATCAGCAAATGTTTTTTTATGAAAAAGAGGAAGTTGAAGCTTCCTTGCAAGTTGTAGCTTGCGGAATTTGATGTTGGAGCCTCCTGTAGGTTGGTGCTTACAAAAAATCAATGGTGAGAGGGAGTTGGAGCTTGCCTTTACATCACAACAATAATAAGATGTGGTTTTCTCCCTTTATGGATTTCCACGTATATCTATTGTCTCTATGTGTGATGTCTATGTGTTGATATGGTTATTTAGTCTGCTTAATATTTACTGCTCTGTCATAATTCTGCTGTTACATTATCTTAACATTTCTGCACATATAAGTTTGTTTCCATATAAAATTGATCATGAAAGATAAATTGTAAATAAGTTTAATTGGAAAAGTTTTTTAAATATTCTTGAAGCTGACAAACTGATTCACCCCCCCTCTCAGTTTGTCTAAGGTTTCAACATATTTAACCTAAATCACTTGACATGCACACACTCATCTATCACATAACTAAACTTGCTCAACTCTCACTTTACTCTCTAACTCACTCACCAAATTTATCTATCACTCAACTCAACTAACTCACTTAACTGATTGTCTAACAATGCATGCGGGAGGTAATTACATATTTTAACAGGGGGAAGCAAGTGATGATTGCATCGAGACCACCATAAAACAATGTTTTTTTGCATACTCTACCCCATGGAATTTTAGATCTACTTCTCTCAGACGTTTTATTTCCATTGACATGAGCAATATCCTTCTCCACCATGACCAGATTCAATCTCTATATCTCTGGAAATTATATTGTTTCTCTAGTAATTATATTGGGTGTTAGAAAAAACATGTTCCCCATGATTTGTCCCATCCTCCTCACGTGCAACTCCATAGTTAGTGCCCTACACCAAGCAGGTAAACATGTTGATGTGGTTTCCTTGTTTAATTTAGTGAAGCAAAAGCTTGATTATTCAAATGTTCCAGGTCCACTAGTTTTGACACCCTGTTGTAGTCTATTTTTCAAGGCTCTATAAACATGGAAATTTTGAAGTGGAAAATTAAGGCAAAGCAGGTAATTATTGTATTGTGTTTTGCATCAGTGGTCAGTCAAGATGTGTGAGTTGCATGGAGATCAAGAATTAATATTTTTTTTTTCAAAATCTTGAAGATATATAATCATCTCACTTACTTTTTTTTGTTTTTTGGTACAGGAATCCTCATTTGCGTTGTGGGACACCGAGGCATATTATTGCCTTATTCAGGCAATAGTTTTTCCTATGCATTCTTTTGGATTCTAAGGTGTTTATGCATTTTACATATGATCTTCTTAGGTACTGTGAAATTTCGAGTAGGTTTTTATGATTTGTTGTATAGTAATCCTAATTTATCCCTTTGTGGAGGAAAAATCATAGAAGTGGTTTATTATCGTTTCTCTTCTGGTACTTTTTTTTTTTTTCTTTGTGGGTTTTGGATTCAAGTGCATCATGATTTTGGAGAGAATTATCAAGTAATTTGAGGTAGAAAGTAAACACTAGATACCATATAGTTTTCTTTATGTCCAAGTACAATTTAGTTTGTTCCTTGAGAGATCAAGTCTCGAGGGATGTTTATGTAATGTTCTTTAATTTGATTTCTCAAGGGACGTTTATGTAATGTTCTTTAATTTCCTTTGTAGGTTATTCCTGGTGTGCCTTAGGTCAAGAACATGGTACTCCCTTGAAGTGCACACGGTGTGCATGCCTTATTTTTTCATTCTTTAAAGATAATTTGAAGCCTTCGCTGACCTCAAAGAGAAGTTATGGGCTATTTAAGCTAGATGGCACCAAGAAGTATGAAATTGGCTTGAAAGGATTGAAGCAGATAATGTCCTCTTTTCCTCTGACCCATTTTTCCACACGTAACCACAATAATTCCACCCCCACTACAACTATCACCTCCCCTATCACTACCACCTCCTTCGTGTCCACAAATAATGGCACTAATTCCAATTCAAACAATTCCTCAGCTAAGGTAATGCTTTGATATTTCATGTCTATGTTTGGCTATTTGTAATTAAGCTTTGAATCCACAAATCATTTAATCTTTGTGTATGTGTTTTGCTTAACAACTGTGAATATTAGAGTCTTTATAAGCATTTTGATGTCCCATTTCAGGTTTTAAGTTTTTTTAAGAAACAATTTATTTATTTTTTTAAGGAATTTGAAGTATTTGTTGGTGGCCTTCACAAGGATGTTGTTGAAGAAGATCTAAGAAAAGTATTTTGTGAGGTTGGCGAAGTTGTTTAAAGTCGAATTATGATGAATCCCCATACACAGAAAAACAAGGGATTTAAGTTTATACCTTACACAATTGTTGATCAAGCTAAACGTGCTTGCACAGAACTCAAGAATCCACAGGTGCTTCTTTGATTCATTGTTTGCTAGGAATTTATTTGCAATGTGATCCTTAGCCCTGATTTAAGTTGCTTAAATATGTAACAAATATGCCCTATTTGTGTTACTAATCAAAAGTAAATTTTGTAGAGTCTCACCCAACGAGGGCAAGGACACTTTTCTTGGGAAATATATGCAAGACATGGACAAAGGAAGTTGTAAGCTTTGCTTCCATCTACCATATGTTTTACTTAATTGAACAAAAATATTTAATGTGTAATCTGGAACATTTTTATAATTGATATTATTTTTGGTTTTTGGCATTGATAATATTGAGTATCTTGCTCTAGTGGAATATCCTAAAAATTCCATTCACAACTCCATTCTCCTGGAATAAAAATGCCATTCACAGCTCCATTCTTTGGGAATTAAATGATATAGGAATTAAATTCAATTCTCTACTCTTTTTTTGCATTCAAGGGGGGTTATAGGAAGAGGCTCATGTAATGAAGAATTGTTGTATTGAAGAATCCTAACGGTTCCTTTAACCCTACCCTCGTTGCCTTCTTTGTATCATTACTCACAAGAAACCCAAACCACTCGAACAATGAAACTCGCTAAAGCCTCACAGAATCCAATATTGAACTTTCGGTATTCCCTTGCACCTCTCGGTGCAATTTCTAGTCTATTTTGAACTCCCAACCAACCTCATTACATGGAAAGTGTTTTTAAGGGGATGAATGCCTCAACGTTTTCGTCGTTTGTCTAGGGCGTATAAAAATATACCACGTGTTTACAAATTTCTCAATGATACATTTTGTTGGGACTGTGGATAAGTTTCATTTTCGCAAGTTCGAAAATTTCATAGGGGATCTGATATGTTCATATTTTAATGGAGTTGTCTTTAGTGCTACCTTTTGGAGTTTCCGGTGCCGGAATCTGGTGAAAAAAATTGAGGTAAAATCTTGATTTACTTTATTTAAACTGGTTTTTTTACTGTACATATGGATTCAACACCCTAAAAAACCCCTAGGGCACTTCGATTATGCAAGGTTACCCATCAAACTTCTGTTTTCAATGAACTCCTGCCAAATTTTGCAGAAATTAGACTGAAAAATTCTACCGAAAAAACTTTCAAAAAGTCGCTCTAAAGACTACTCTTATTTTAACTACATTGTTGGTTGGAGAAGCTAGGATTGGGATTTCAATCCTAAGTGGTGGAAGCTGTTAACTGTAGCTACTTTATTTTGAGATTTATGTTTATGACGCTAGATTGGCATCATGTTGAACATCCACAAAACTCCATTGCTCAGCAGGTAGTGCAGTTCATCTTTACATAAACAAGTCCAATGAAATTTTGAAAGACCCTTCTCTTGTTTGAGGTTTGTCTGTAGTTTCCACCACTCCTATCTACCTGCTTGCGAACGTTTCTATTATTATATAGATATATATTTTTGTGTTTATCTATTAATTAAAATACCAATTCCAATGGCAGGTCAAGCAACCAACAATAATGGCGATGCTTTTGTTGCCTCTTCCTCCTCTGAGGCCTCCTACTCTTCCTCGATTTCTTACCAAAGATATGACATGTTTATTAACCATCATGGCTCAAACATAAATATTACCTTCACCATTTGTCTATGTCATAGTCTTATTTCTCCTTAGTTCTCCTATGGGTCCACTGGTATAACTGTCGATGCTCTTTCCTACCTTCCTGGATTCCAATGGAGAGGTTAATTGTTTTAGAAATTGCAGGGGAAAAATTAAAATTATTGTGGCAGAATGATTCTTAGGTATGTTTTTTCCCTAATTCATTGAATTTTGCAATGTTGAAATCATCGTATAGGCCCTTTTGATAGTTGAAATTCTTACATTGCAGGCCCCTCTGCAATAACGAGAGTTAAATATCTACGCCGCCCTTTCACACTTTTCTAAATCGATACGGCACTTAAAGTACCTTAAAAATATTTCCATATTTCATGCACTTTTAAAAACTGTGAGAGAATAATTATGTGATATATACTCCTTCAAATACCTTCAACAAAGAGACTTCTAAGAAATGGTGTTGCTTCCTGATGCCACTAGCACCCTAAGAAACCTCCAGCACCTCTATTTTTTTGGTGCTTTGAGTTTGTGGATGGTTCCAAATTCATTTGGTAATTTACCTCGGCGTAGACATCTAGAGTTGGGAGGTTGTTGTAGTTTAACCATCTCCAACGGGACATTTGCGAATAATACACTTTTTCAGGATGTAGAAGTGTGAAGGAATTGAATCCCCAAATCATACGTCAATGGTGCTTTCAAACATTAGATTTTTGTAAAAGGAGATTAAAAAATTTACGAAGTGATCATGGAGATTATATGTGTCTAGAACTAGATTTAAAAATTTACCAAGCGACCCATGCGATTTGAAAGTTCTGGAATTAGGAGGCAAGACTTTGTTGGAAATGCTGCCAACACTACTTAGTGGCATGAAATACTTGAACCAATTGTGGTTTTTTTATTATTCAGAATTGAAATGCTTGCTTGATTCCTTTGGATTATTAATTCAATTCAGAGTGTTGAACATTTGGAAATTGCTCTATTGGCTAACAATTTGAGGGTATCATGGTTTTTTATTGTTCTGAATTGAAATGCTTGCCTGATTCCTTTGGAATATTAACTCAATTGTTGGAATTTAATTCCAACTTCCCGCAGACAGAAGAATTAAACTCTGATGGAGAAGGACGCAGGCAGAAGCAGAAAGATGGCAAAATTAATTTTGATGGGATCGAAAGATAGTAGCTCCCAGATTTGTAGATCGTGGCTCCATATCCACGCAACCTCCACACTTAAAACATTCACCCACCATAATTAATTCTCCAGCAACCATTTGATTTGAATTAAGTTTACAACTAGCACCATTTCGAGGGGCATCCAGAAATGAGTTTTGAAGGGAAAGTTAACCCACTGGAGGAGGTGATGTCATCACTCCTCCGAACCAATGAAGATAGCTCCGAGGGGGTAAAGAAACTGGCATTGGCAAAGTATTATAACCCCACGTAATGTTTGTTTAATGTTTTGATTTAATTTTTTATTAGCCGCATTATGTTGTAAAGTTTTAACTGTGGGTTAATCTCTTTTTTACCGCGGAACATTTTATATTTTAAACCTTGGTTATATATATTTTAATATACATATTATAAATATGAAATATTTATTATATATATATAATGTAATATGTTGTGAGCACGTTGTAGTATATTGTGAAATGTAATTTCTTGCCCGAAGGTAGAAAAGGAAAAACAAAGAGACAGAGAGAAAAAAAAATAGAGAGCAGTAAGCTGTGTTTTGTAGCAGCGTATGCCAAGGAGAAAAACACTATGTGAGTAGCAGCATATGCCAGAAGTTGAAGAGTTGTGTTTTGTAGTAGAAGAAAATTTGTTTTGTGAATCCGGAACTTTGTTCTGAAGAAAGAAGTTCATTTTGTAACATCTTATAGTTTGTTTAATGAAATAGTGTTATAATCCATATCTGTCCCAATTTGTTTTTAATCTCTGTGTTATGGAAGAGGAATTTTATTTTTCCTCTATGTGTTTGAAATTGTTCAAAAATTTCCAACATGGTATCCGAGCTAGTCTAGGCACTCAATGAATGAAGCAGAGATCACTCTTCACTGCAGAAGCTGTAAGAAACTTATTGAAATGAATTTCTCTAGCAGAGAGAAAGATTTTGTTTGTTCACACAGTCAAAAGAGTTTGATTGATTGTTTTTTTTACACAGTCAAGAAAACTATCATGTTTGCACAGCTACAATGGCAGTAGCAGGCACCAGCCTGAAAAATCCCCAACTTCCACAGTTTAATAGGAAGAACCATGAATATTGGGCAATCATGACGAGAGCCATGTTTTCTTCACAGGACATATGGGAGCTAGTTGATAATGGCTACCCAGAACCAGCAGACGCAGCAGCGCTGGCTGCTTTGACAACAGCAGAAAGAGACTTGTTAAGAGATAATAGGAAGAAGGACTCCAAAGCCCTCTTATATCTCTTTCAATCAGTGCACGAGAGTATTTTCCCAAGGATTGTAGCAGCAACAAGGTCTAAGGAGGTGCGGGATATTCTCAAAACAGCCTATCAAGGCATGGAGAAGGTGAATGACACCAAAGCTGCAAATGCTGAGGAGAGATTTTGAAACTTTATGTATGAAATATTCTGACACCATAGACTCATTTCTCACTCATGTTATTAGGTTGGTTACCCAGATAAGGCCTCATGGAGAGACACTTGAAGAAATAAGAATAGTGGAGAAAACCTTGAGAAGTCTACCCTCAAGATTTGATGTCATAATAGTGGCAATAGAAGAGACAAAGGATCTCTCACTATTTAAAGTGGATGAGCTTAGTGCATCCCTGATGTCTCATGAACACAGACTGAACAATGGAACATATTCCTCATTGGAACAAGCCTTCAAGACTCAAATGTCTTTTGGTTGAGGCAAAGGTCAAGGCAAAGCAAACAACAGAGGAAGAGGAAGAAACCCACATAGAGGTGGAAGAAACAACCCTGAAAGTTCGAGTGGAAGGGGCAACAATCAGAACCAGAATGAAGGCTCAAGCCAACATCAAGCTCATGGACAAAGGTATGATAGATCCCAAGTCCAATGTCATTATTGCAAGAAATATGGGTACTATGCCAATGAATGTAGGAAAAAGAAAAATGACATGAATAATAGGCAGAATGCTAATTTTACAAAAGAAGAAAAGAACTAGAAGAATGTGTTGTTAACATGTAATGTAGCACAAGATAGAGAAGATGATGTATGGTTCTTAGACTCAAGTTGTAGTAACCACATGACTGTGAACATATCAATGTTTTCCAATCTAGATGAAAATGTTAAATCTGAAGTAACAACAGGGACTGATAGTAAGGTCTCTGTCATGGGAAAAGGAAGAGTAAGTATCCTAAAAAGAAAAAAAAAAATAGAAGTTTGTGCCAGATGTATATTATGTACCTGGCTTGAAATATAATTTTTTGAGCATTGGACAGCTCATAAACAAGGGCTACAATGTATTCTTTAAAGATGATGTGTGCACAATCATGGACATACCTCCAAGCAAGAAATTCATTGTAGAGGTGAAGATTACAAGCAATAGGATGTTTCCTCTCAATCTCAGAATATACTTGAAGGAAAGAAGAAATGTAGCAGTTGTAACACAAGAGGTCTTTCGAGAGGAAGTGAAAGATGAAAACTGGTTATGGCACTTGAGATTTGGACATCTCAATTTCGGAGGCCTGAACTTGTTGCACAAAAAGGGAATGGTAAAAGGATTACCACTGATTGAGAAACCAAACAGCCTTTGTGAAGGCTGCATTTTGGCCAAACAACACAGAGAAAGCTTTCCATCAGGGAAGAGTATAAGGGCAAAGACACCCTTAGAAATTGTCCATTCAGATTTGTGTAGACCAATGCAAACGCCATCTTTAGCTGCCAGCAAATATGTTTTGACATTCATAGATGATTACACCAGAAAGACATCGGTGTATTTCTTGAAACAGAGGAGTGAAGTGTTTGAACAGTTCTGCCACTTCAAATCTCTTGTTGAGAAGCAGAGTGGGCACTACATCAAAGTGCTAAGAACTGACAAAGGTGGAGAATACATCTCCAAAGATTTCCTACGGTTCTATAGGGAGAATGGCATGCATAAGTAGTTTACCACAAGGTACACACCTCAGAAAAACGACATTGCAGAAAGGAAGAATAGGATCATCATGGACATGGTCAGAAGTATGTTGAAGGCAAAACATTTGCCAAATGAGTATTGGGCTTAAGCTATCAATTGTGCAGCATATATCTTGAATAGATGCCCAACTAAAGCTATCATGAACAGAGTTCCGGAAGAAGCATGGAGTGGAACAAAGCAGTTTGTCACTCACATGAAAGTTTTTGGATGTGTGGCTTATGCACATCTCCCAGATCAATTGAGAAAGAAACTTGATAGCAAGGGGGAGAAGTGTATCTTTGTTGGATACAGTGATGAGTCCAAGGCATACAAACTCTATAATCCATCCACCAAGAAAGTAATAATAAGCAGAGATGTGCATTTTATTGAAGAAGAAGCTTGGGATGGAAGCTTAGAGAAAATAGTGAATGTGAAGACATGTGTGTCTCACGAAGAACAAGGGGAAGGGACAGCAACAAATAATCCCTCCTTGGTGGCTCCTCCTCCACCACCACAAGCACAACAAACCACACCACAAGTTGGAAATAGAATAGCCTTGAGAAATCAAGGAAGTGCTTCTTCAAGCACACCACAAGGAACCGAAACTCCCTCGAGTTCAAGTGGAACTCCAAGTACACCAAGAAGACTAAGATTCAGAAATCTGAGTGAGATTTATGAACAAGGAGAGCTAAATGATAATGCTAGTCTGAACTCTTTATTTGCTTTGTATTGTCATGTTGATGACCCAATTCATTTTGAAGAAGTTGTAAAGGAAGAAAAATGGATTGAATTAATGAACGAAGAGATTGGGGCAATATAAAAAAGTAATACATGGGAGTTAGTGGACCTCCCTAAAGGTAAAGAAGTCATTGGAGTAAAATGGGTCTATAAGACCAAGGGAAATGATGAAGGAAAGATTGAAAGGCACAAAGCAAAACTTGTTGTCAAAGGCTACAAGCAGCAACAAGGAAGAGATTATGAAGAAACCTTTGCACCGGTTGCAAGGATGGAAATAGTGAGAACAATGTTGTCCATAGCAGCACAACACAAATGGAAATTTTACCAAATGGATGTGAAATCTGCATTCCTGAATGGAGTGTTGAAAGAAGAGGTATATGTTGAACAACCTCCAGGCTATGAGATTGAAGGCCAAGAGCACAAAGTATGCAAGTTGAAGAAAGCTTTTTATGGGCTGAAGCAAGCACCGAGAGCATGGTACAGCAGGATAGATGCTTACCTGACTGAAAATGGATTTGAGAGATGTGATGGAGAACCCACACTCTACATAAAATAAAATGATGGTAAGATTCTTATTGTTGTTTTATATGTAGATGATTTAATCTTTACTGACAATGAAGTTTCTCTCATTGCTGATTTTAAAGCAGTCATGAAGAGTGAATTTGAAATGACTGATTTCGGTTTTTTGAGATATTTTCTTGGAATAGAAGTAGAGCAAAACGAAAATGGGAATTTTATTTCCCAAGAAAAACATGTTGAAGAAGTGTTGAAAAGATTCAACATGCAAAACAACAAGGCAATTGTAACTTCAACTGTCATGGGGTTAAAATTGAGCAAAGAAGATTACAGCAAGAATGTCGATCCGACATTGTATAAAAGCATAGTTGATAGCCTTATGTATTTGACTGCAACTGGGCCAGATATTATGCATGTTATACGTTTAATTTCCAAATTCATGGAAACACCAAAAGAGACTCATTGGTAGGCGCCAAGAGGATTCTAAGGTATGCGAATGGAACGAAGGGGTATGGTATTTCATACTCCCCATCTGAAAATTTTAAATTGATTGGTTATACTGACAGTGATTGGGCTGGAAGTGTAGATGATAGGAAGAGCACATCTGGATATGTGTTTCATTTGGGATTGGGAGTCATTTCATGGGCTTCCAAGAAGCAACCAATAGTTGTTTTATCAACAACAGAGGCAGAATATGTGGCAGCAATAGCAGCAACATGCCAAGCAGTATGAATGAGAAGAATGCTCAGAGATTTATGTCATGAATAGGACAAAGGAACTTCCAGATCTGTAGATTGTGCAACCTCTGCACTTAAAACATTCACTCACCACAATGAATTCTCCAGCAACCATTTGATTTGAATTAAGTTTACAACCAGCACTATTCCGGGGGGCATCTAGAAATGAGCTGCGAAGGGAAAGTTAACCCACCGGAGGAGGTGATGTCATCACTCCTCCGGACCAATGAAGATAGCTCCGGGGGGTAAAGAAACTGGCGTTGGCAAAGTATTATAACCCCCACGGAATTTTTGTTTAATGTTTTGATTTAATTTTTTATTTGTCGCATTATGTTTTAAAGTTTTAACTGTGGGTTAATCTATTTTTTTACAGCGGAACATTTTATGTTTTAAACCTTGGTTATATATATATATATAATGTAATATGTGGTGAGCGCATTGTGGTAGACTGTGAAATGTAATTTCTTGCCTGAAGACAAAAAAGGAAAAAGAGAGAGACAAAGAGCAAAAAGACAGAGAGCAGTAAGTTGTGTTTTGTAGCAGCGTATGCCAAGGAGAAGAACGATGTGTGAGTAGAAGCATATGCCAGAAGTTGAAGAGCTGTGTTTTGTAGCAGTAGAAGATTTGTTTTGTGAATCCAAAACTTCGTTCTGAAGAAAAAAATTCATTTTGTAATATCTTATAGTTTGTTTAATGAAATAGTGTTATAATCCATCTCTGTCCCAATTTGTTTTTAATCCCTGTGTTGTGGAAGAGGAATTTTATTTTTCCTTTGTGTGTTCGGAATTTTTCAGAAATTTCCAACATCAATTGATGGTGTTGAACCTATTGAACATTTGGAAATGTGGGATATAATATTTACCAGCTTAAGTAAGTTGTTATCGTTGGCATGCACACAAATGTCTAAAGTATTGTTTCACAAATGTGTTTTCCCAAACCGTCAATATCTATCCTTGGAGTGTTTGGAATTGAGAGGAATAGAAGGGATTTTTCCTCTGGCTAAACTTCAACATTTCTACGTTAGTTCATGCAGAAAGCTAGAGGGACTAAATGGTGTGAAACAACATTTGATATCATTCGAAGAGTTGGATGATAGTGATCACGAGTTCTTTAAGTGCTTGGCAAAGGACAAACGCAATAATTTATGTCAATAATTGTATGTTAAAAGTTAAAACTGGATGGTTTGTTTATAAGGTCGAGATATGGGACCAAGACCATGGTTTGAATTCTATGATATAGCGGATTACTGCTACCCAAGGCTGCGAATAGAGAGAATCACGACCAACGTAGGAATCTGTACTCTTTTCAACAACATTTCGAGTGGCTTTCAATTTTTTTGGGGCACAAATTACATGAAAAATTTTCATTTATATGGTGTTATGTTTTTCACGTATGGGATTTTTATTGAATGGTATTTTTTTTATATTTTAATATATGGGATTTTTATAGGTTTTATCACAATAAAGCATAGTGTTTCATCAAGATTGTTTTTAAAAAATAAAAAAAATCCTTTAAAGTGGAACGGGAGTTACGTAATTATAAAGGAAACTCTATTATATAATTTTTAGTTTTGTAATTTTTGGATTTTATGTCATAATATTCGGATATGGTTAAGATATTCATATATGATTTTTAAATATTTTTGTGGTGATTTTTTATCTTTAAATTGTGAAAAAAAAAAAAAAAAAACTGTCCAAAATTAAATTCCTTAAAAATAGTTTATGCTTAGGTAAATAACATATTTAATATCAATTACTTCCCACCGTAATTTAAGCAATTTTTTGCATAAAAAGATGGATGGAAATAAGATATAAATAAATATATTTATAAAGAGTTACTTCCCACGATTGTTTATGTTTTTCTCACCACTTATGTAAGTGTAAAATTGTAAATGTGTAGACTTACTAATGGTTACTACCGACCACAATTATGTGATCTACTTCACACTTCAATTTGTTAGTTCCTCCCAAAGCAAGACTATAAGATTCAATTTTCCTATTAGCTGCTATTAATTTAGCATGGACCAATGCAAGTTATAATGTTTACACAATTTTTTTAGAGCATTATTTCTAGGTTGAGTGGCAAGCACTAACCTGAAAAATGTTTTAAATGAATTGTTAATAAGTTATAATGTTTACCCAATTTTTTTAGAGTATTATTTCTAAGTTGGGTGGAAAGCACTAACATGCAAAATGTTTTAAATAAATTGTTAATTCTACATTCAAAACATTTACATATCATCAAAATTTAACTATAATTAAAATTTAACCTTTTCATCTTCTGTGTTCTCTTCCCCTACTTCAGGGGTATGCTAGTTTTATTATACTTTAATCTTCTACAAGTACTTTATTTCATTTTATCATTTAATGCATCCATGAAAGTTTGACTTAATCAATGCAATTATATCACAACTATCTCATTTCACTTTATCACTTAAGACATCCATGAAAGTTTAACTTAATGAAGACAATTTCCTTTTGCATTCATTTAATTTATATTTATGTAATAAAAGATATAATATTTTTAAGATAAGATTTTCTCTTTTCTTTTCTTTTAATATAATTAGCCTATATCTACTTTAATTCTGAGTTTATTAGACACTGAGAGGGATTAAATATCTCAAGGTGTAAACCTCTTTTTGAGTGAAAAACTTAAGGAAAAGTTTGCACCTCAAGAGATTTGATCTCTCTCGACGCTTCACAGATCTGAAATTAAAATGGATCTACACTAATTTTAAATGTGTGCATCCACACAAAATTTGTCTAACATATGATTAATCTAATTGGTGAGCACCATAATTAGGTACATTTTAAGGGGTTACTTGTCACCTTTTTAGCCTAATTATTCTCTCTTTCCCACATTTAATTGCATTATTATCATATGTGCTTAGTGAAGATGGTGTATTAAGGGTTGTCATACTTCGAAGTCTAATGTGGTTTAAATGCAGGAAAATCAGGAGAATGTGCCATTTTTTAGGAAGATTGCACAATCAGGGCTCAGAGTAGAGAAGGAGGAGTGATTGTAGGAAGTTATACCACCTCCTTAACTCCTAAATGCAGTGAATATCTCCTCAATATTCTCCTCCAACAGCTCGAAATCAGAGACAACCAAGCAAGTGGAAGATCAAAGGGAGCCAAGCTCCGCTTCTCTCGAGTCCCAAGCGGACAAACACCTACTTTTTATGGAGCTATTGGTAGCTACCCTCTAGGATAAATAGGCCAGAGCAAGAGTTCACTAGGATTCGATTTTTGGATGTAGCTAGAGAACTCTTAGCTCTTGTATTAGACATTTTTTACTTTCATATGTTATGTACAAGACAGGTTATGAAATAAAATGAGCATTTGGTTTCTTCTCCGCTAAGTTAGTTTCAGGGAGATGAGCTTGTGGGTTATGGCCCAATCCATTGGCCTTAGTCTCTCTTATGTATTTGTGTTTTCTTTCATGTTGTAGTAGTTAATCTCTTCCCATTTTATGTGCAGTAGCTTATAAAATCTCAAAATTGTGTGCAAAAGCATCCCTCTATCACCTCTTCCATTGGAGCTTGAGGAGGGAAGATCTTCACCATAGACCAAAATTGCTTTTAGTTTATGATTTCTTAGAAAATTTATATAGGTTTCTTTTCTTATCATGGACATGTTGTAAATGCAGAGGTATATTTCTATTTCAATTGCATAGGAAGGTTTATTTAAATTCAATTCATCTTTTCCACCATTGTTATGATAGATTTGTTAATGATTAATGCATGAACATGTAGTTTGATTGCATGTTTGAATAGAGCAGAAAATGAGGACTTCCCTAGAACCATTAGCTTCAGAGTCCACCCTTCATCAACCAACTTCCATCCAAGTCACAGTCAACCCTGTTTTTGGAAATCTCCACCACAACACTAAGAGCCACTTTGGAGGTGCAAGACAGGATTTGTGAAGAGTTGTGAGCTTGAAAAGGGGGTTGGATACCCTTCATATACCTAGACCCACCTTCATTCCACCTCTCCTAACCCTTTCCTCACCTTTTCTGGCCTCAAACTACCCTTAGTATGTTTCCTGTAGTGTTTCAGGACATCTTGTAGCACTACATGAAATCTTATAGCATATCATATAGAAATGACAACCACTCACTCCTTCAGCCCAAAATCACTATTTCACCTCATATGTGCCTAGACCAGCCTCCAAAACACCTTCAACTCTGAAACCTTGAGTCAGGGACCCTCTTAGGTCACCTCAATGCCTCCTTCTTTTGCTACAAAACAGAGTCATTTAAAAGTGTGATTAG
This sequence comes from Pinus albicaulis, assembly GCA_034641835.2. Taxonomy (NCBI): domain Eukaryota; kingdom Viridiplantae; phylum Streptophyta; class Pinopsida; order Pinales; family Pinaceae; genus Pinus; species Pinus albicaulis. The sequence goes on along the minus strand of CM076578.1, from coordinate 912,113,744 downwards.
CTCATGGATAGATGCATTATTAAGTACAATAGTTAAGCATAAGATAAATAGAACTCAATTAGTCACTTGGTTCAGCATGTGTGCCTAGATTAGTTTCGCTTTCTGCAACTTCAATTCAACAATCTAAATTATGAATGCCACTTAGTTTAATTTCCTTTCTTGCATTAGCTTAAGTGTGAATTTCTCTTTCTTACAGATAGCTATATGAATCATTATGATCTACAATAGTTTCGTTCCCTGTTGATAGAGTAATGGTCATGATTTATTTCCAGTCTTTGATTTCATTTAGAAGTGTGACAAACTTCCTTTCCTAGAAGTAACCCTACTAATAACACATCATTGTAGAACTGAGAAGAGGATGGAATGAATATAAATCATATGTCGTGCATATAGCATTGTCACCTCCAAGTGTATACGAACCCCAGGTTCATAAAGTAAAGTTGAGTAGCCTCTGGGAGTTGCAACACTCTTGGTGCAATACCAGGGCTCACCACATTTTGCGTCGTTTCCGGGGAGGTGTCTAAGTAGATGTTTTGATTATGTTTTAGCATTATTTTCTTCTTTTCTTTTACATTTAGTTCCAAAATATTGAAAATTACGCAAACAGTTTGACTTTCATGCCTCATAGGAGTTGGGATAACTAAGGAAAATTCTTACCAAAAACCCCCACATTCACACATAGTCACCCTTCACTCTTATTCAGTAACTGTGAGGTTGAACACACCATAGGTGAAACACTTGAAAATTTTGAAGAACCTATTGGAGAAGAAGAGGAACTTGCTTCACATGAGGAGCCTGCTTCACCAATTCAAGCCATGGCTGAAACTACGACCCAAGGAGTCTTTCCCATTAGAGAAACATATGGAGAAACTAGAATGAAGAACATCAGACCCTCAACCCTTCCACATTTCCATGGCCTTACTTTTGAGGATCCTGACACCTTCATGTTAAATTTTGTTGTTTTTTGCAGGACATATGACTATGCCTCAGATGACCAGAAGCTAAAACTATTCCCATCCACCCATAAGGATGCATCCTTGCACTGGTTCATGGGTTTTCCTGGGAACAACATCACTACCTAGGCACAAATGCAAGATTCCTTCAACAACAAATATAAAGACTACTGCAGATCCAAAGAAATAAAAGAGGAGATATTTAGGGTTACTCTAGGACCTAATGAATCCTTGGAATATTATGAAGAAATATTCCAACTGAACTATAAAAGAGCCAATTGCGCCCTTGATCTTGGATCACTCAAATTGGTAATTCTCCGATGGATCAGGGAAGAGGTTATAGAAAACCCTAATATTTTTTCTGGAGAAGACTTCTACCAACTACCTTATGAGGACATCAAAATTGTCTTTAGAAACCACTCTAGAGCAACTAGGAAGAAAGGTAGAGCGAACCAAAGCATGACCAACACCCCTTCCTCTTCCACCTTCATCAAGCATGAGATTGGGAATATGTTGGAGGACTTAAAAAGTGAGATGTTGGACACCTTTTCTTTGCAAATGGATATAATGTAGATCAAGAGGAAGCAAGAGGAAGCAGATAGGGCATTGGCTATCTTCTGCCCTAGATGTACCAGAAAAAACCCTCGAAATGAATTTCCACTAAATGTCATAGATTGTTTCTTATTCAGTGAAGAGAATCATGCCACAAATAAGTGTCCCTCCTTACTTGGGCTCAAAGATACATATAAAGGTGGGGAAGGAGGACCAGAGCAACTTTGTTTCATAAATTAGAGGTGGCCTCAAGGGCCTTGGTCATATCATTAGGGCATGCAAGGTGCACCTTAATCCTAATATCATACAAACCAGAATGCACCTATGCAGTATTGGTACACATCCACTCCTCCATCATGGCCTTCACCTCCTACTTGGTCTTACAAACCTCCATATCACCCTCAGCCTGTGAACCAACCATTCGAGCAGTATGTTCCTCAACCACCTTAGTGGAGCAACCCATCACAAGGGTGGAGGCCCCAACACAATCAACCACCTACTCTACTACCTCAACCCCAACCTCAACCTCAGCTCACCCACTCTGCTCCACCTAAGTTGTCTTAGATGCGTGCCCAACCCAATCCAAACCTGAACAACAAGCAGGCACAATAGGTTTACAGTGGGTAAACATCCTATCCATATTATGTTGTGGAGATACATGATGTTAACCTCAAGTCTGGAAGAGTACTCCTAAACAATCATACTCCATCTCCACCTACAGAGGTTGAGGAGGAAAAGAAAGAGAGTAATACTCAAACCAACCAACCTCCTTTTCCTGAGCACCTATTCCACCCTAGCCAACACACCCCATAAGAGATTGAACTTCTAGGAGAACTGAAAAATCTGTGTGAAAATACCCCTTCTCTAGGCCATTAAGGGTGTCCCTATTTACAATAGTCTCATAAAAGAAAAGTGCTTTAATAAACCTGGGAGAAAGAAGAAAGACACCCCCACCATCAATGTTGTGGGATAACTTTCTGACTTAATGTTGGGAAGGGTGATCTTTCTAAAGTACCTGGACCCCGGAAGTCTAGTAGTAAATGTACACAATGATGGTGTCATATTCCCCCACACTATGATTGATCTTGTGGTTGCCATCAATGTGATGACCAAGGAAAATATGTTCTAACTCAACCTCCAAGGAGCATTGATAAATACCACCACTTTTCTTCAACTTGCATATAGATCCACAGTAGCTCCGAAAGGAATTGTTGAGGATGTTATGGTCTCAATCGACTCCTGGGATTACCCCACAGATTTCCTAGCCCTCCAGCCAAAACCAAGTTTAATGGATAACCTCTCATCTTAGGAAGACATTGGTTGGCCACTGTCGATGCTTATATCAGTTGCAGGGCCGAAAACATGACTATAAAGAATGGGCCCTTGTCCAAATAGCTGGTATTATATCCTCCTGCCCAGCCTTCCATTGAGCATGACCTACCCTTGTCGTTGGAGGATGAAGAAGAGGAATATGAAGTGTACAATACCAAACCCTACCCCATTTGTACCATAGATATGGTTCTTTGAGGGGGGAAACCCGATGAGCACGATCTCATCGAATACATAATTGAAATCCAACCCCCCACTACCATTCCACTCGATGACCTAGTGAGAGAATCTGAAAGCCGCCCTTGGATTGAGCTGCACATAGTTTATTCAAACTCTGAAGCCACCAAGGCTGTGGAATTTGGGCCATCAAAATCCCTGAAGATTAACTCATCCCTCTCAGCCAAAGAAGAAGAGAAACTATGCCATCTCTTGAAGTAAAACCTAGATGATTTTTCTTGGGACTAAAAATAAATGAAAGGGGTGCATCCCTTAGTGTGCACACATCATATTTATATTAAAGAGGGAGGAATCTTGTGCGCTAACCCCAAAGGAGGATGAACCCAACTCTAAAGGACATAATGAAGGATGAACTGCACAAATTGTTGGATGCAAGTTTCATCTACCCCATATCAAACAGTGAGTGGGTGTCTCCTCTTGTTCTAGTCCCAAAGAAAAATGGAAAGTGGTGAATCTATGTTGACTATTGATAACTAAACAAAGCCACTAAGAAGGACCATTTCCCATTTTCCTTCATCGATCAAGTCCTAGATGGTCTTGCAGGGAAGAAGTTTTTCTCTTTCCTGGATGTGTTCAGTGGCTATAACCATATCCAAATCAGCCCCGAGGTCCAGGAAAATACCACTTTCACATGTCCTTGGGGCACTTTCTCTTACAAATTCCTTCCCTTTGGGTTGTGCAATGCCCCTACTACTTTCCAGAGAGAAGTCCTAAGCATTTTTTCTGAACTAGTCCATGACTTTGTAGAAATCTACATTGACGATTTCACACCTTATGGGTATGATTTCCAGGAGGCTCTCTCCAATCTACGAAAAGTGTTGAGGAAGTGCAATGAAATGCATTAAAAAAAAAATAAAAAAAATCACCATCATAAAAAGGATGCCTATTCCTTGAAAGCAGAGAGATGTCAAAATTTTCCTAGGTTTGGCTGGCTACTATAGGAGTTTCATTAAGGACTTCAGCAAAGTGGCCTCACCATTTTTTGGATTGTTGGCCAAAGATTCTAAGTTTTTCTGGTTTATTCTATATCAGGATGCTTTTGATCTCATCAAGGAAAAGCTAACCACCACCCCCATTATTTGAGGTCCCAATTGGGCTCTACCTTTCCACATCCACACAAATGCATTGGATAAAGATGTGGGGGAAGCCTTGGCGAAATTAGAAGACAAATTACCCTATGCCATTATTTCATTAGCAAGAATTTGTCCAAATTTGAACTCAACTATATTGTCACTAAAAAGGAGCTCTTAGCCATTGTCCATTCCTTAAATAAGTTCATGCATTATATTACTAGTTATCAGACCTTTGTACATACTGAACATGCAACCATCAAGTACTTAATGAATAAAACAAATGTAAATATTAGAATCATTAGATGGTTGTTGTTATTGTAACAGTTTGATTTGAAAATTGTTGATAAAATAGGAAAGGAAAATGTTGTTGCAAATTTCTTATCTAGACTGACTTTATCTGCAGATGAGGAAGGAATGGTGGATGATTAACTTCTGAATGAAATTTATTTTCTATATGAACACTCCCTTAATTTTTTGACATAGCTAACTACTTGGTCGCTGAGAGGTTTCCTCCAAACCTTTCATCCAAATAAAAGAGCAATATTATTAGGAAAAGCGCCCCTTTCACTTGGATTGGTGGTAATATCTTCAAATTGGGTCCCGATCAAATTCTTATAAGATGTGTGAGGGAAGAGGAGGTCTTCGACATCCTCTCAGCATGTCATGATGGTCCATGTGGGGGTCATTTTGCTGCTAGGAGGATAACCTTCAAAGCTTTGCAAGCATACTACTATTGGCCTACCCTCCACCAAGATGCCAAGAGATACACCAGTAGATGTGATCAGTGTCAAAGGATGGGGAGACCTACACAGAGGGATGAAATTCCTCTGCAACCTCAGGTGGTTTTAGAACCATTTGACAAGTGGGGCATGGACTTCATTAGGCCCATTGATCCACCATCTGGGCAAAAGAGGTATATCATATTCTACACCGATCACTTGACCAAGTGGCCTGAAACAAGGGTTGTGAAGGTAACAACGTAAGAGAAGGTAGCTAATTTTTTGAGAAAGAATGTGTTCTACAAGTTTAGATACCCCAAAGAGGTATTCACTGATCAGGGGGCTCAATTTACATCTCATCTCATTCAGAACCTCATGAGGCATCACAATAATTCCAATACCTATCATCGTCAAGCAAATCGACAAGTGGAAGTGAAAAAGAGAGCCTTGGAAAACATCCTCACCAAGGTTGTGAGAAAAAATAGGAAATATTGAGCAGACATATTGGTGGAAGCCACTTGGGATTACAATATCACCTGGAATAAAACTAAAATATTTACTCCATATGATCTAGTTTATGGGAAGAAATTTTTTCTTTCCATTGAGTTTGAGTATAACACCTTGAGGATGGCAGCTTAGTTGGAATTGGACATCACAAAGGCATAACAAGAAAGGTTGTTGCAGCTAAATGGTTTGGATGAATTCAAAATGCAGGCCCTCCTTCACATTGAGGTAATCTAGCTGCAAAGGAAATTTTGGCATGATAATGACATCAAAGAAAATACATTTGAAGAAGGAGATTGGGTGCTGCTCTATGACTCTATATTCAAGGACTTCAATGGCAAGCTAATGACCAGGTGGCTAGGACCTTATCAAGTGGATAAATACCATGACAATGGGGTTTTTCAGATAAGAACAATAGATGATGATGGAATCCCTCTGCTTGTCAATGGTTACAGGCTAAAAATGTACAAGAAGCCCTTGTCTAAGGCTGAATTTATCAATTCAATAAACAGGGAGGTGAATGTCATTGGAAACTCCATATTTTCTAGCCCCTCACCTTCCTAGAAAAAGAAAAAAAGAAAAATAAAGGGGCATGGGTGAAAACCTTTCTGAGGCATCCAAGGCCAACTCCTGGGTTGAAAACCTCCATGAGGCGATCCTGGAGCAAAAAAAAAGGAAGAGAAAAAATAGAGAAATAAAATATCCTTGGGTGAAAACCTCTTTGAGACGCCTAAGGTAGGTTTGTGGGTTGAAAACCTCTGCTGAGGCAGCCCACCTATCTTTAAAAAAAGAAAAAAAAAGTTGAAAACAAAACCAAAAAAAGGAAAAAGAAAAAGGAATGAAACAACACCTATGCACTAACTTGCTTCTATTTTACTAGTTGTTAATCAAGGACAATTTGGAAAAAGGGATCAACATCCCTTCTCTCTTTCTCTCTCTCTTCTACCTATCCACTACATGTCCAATCCCAATATGCATCCATTCATCCATTTCTCCCTCTAGGTGAGAAAAAATTACATGCTTTGCTTACTCTCTGCAGTGCTACAGGATGTTCTAAGCTACTACAGGATTTGTTGTAGTGCTACAAGAAACCCTGAAATGCTACAAGAAATTCATCCGAGAAGGAACATGCTCACTCAAGGCCACCTAACCATCAAGAAGACATGAAAAAACAAATTTTTACATATACCTATCACTCCTAACTATCACTCCACTCCATGCATAAATATTTACTCACTTCACCATTCCTCCACTTCACCACTCCATTCACTTCCTAACACCATCCCTAGCATCCCTGCGCCACTTTTATTCATTCCTTAGCTCAATGGATCTCTAAAACTGCAATAAGGGGACTGCTACAGGAAGATGATCACTTCATGTAGCAATTATGTACATGCAACCAACACATCAAGTAAGCACGAGGTAGTTGATGAAGATGGTTCCAGATGATCACCAGAGGACTCTAGAAGGGAAGCCACATGAACAACATCACCTTGGGGTCTCCATTAGGCACCTATAAAAGAATCAATAAGCAAAGGCAATAAGCAGCTCACTCAGAAACATAAGCTGCTCACTCAGGAAAAAAAAAGGAAACAAATCTTTGATGGACATCACCATGCTCAAGCTCCCTACATCAAAGGATCCTACCACTCATCAGCATCAGTTTGGCTCAGGTATGGCTCCCTCACCCTCTCACTATGCATAATTTGGCTAAAATGAGTTAATGTCGAGAATAAAGAGTTTAATAAGAAAAAAGGTGTCCAGTTAACTTGGCCACCCTTGAAGAGTTAAAGTAAAGAGTTAGTGGGGTTTGCATGCCACATGGAGCTGTCACATCAGTTAAGGGTGAGACCACGAAGAGTTGGAGTTGATTCCGATGCAGATGGGAATGATTGGCTCAAATGGGATCAACGGTCCAAATGAGGAAACCTCATGCCAAATCCACATCACCAATACACTCCAAGTCTGCTCGATTTGGAATAAAAATTTTACTTTGGCTCATTCTCCCTCATTCTATTGTGCATTTCGATATTATTTAGATAAGGAAGGAGACAAGAGCCACCCAGGAGCTTCGATCCATAGTAGAGTTTTGCATGCAAGCCCTGTTGATCAACGGTTGTCATTGATGTCAACCCAAGCAACACCAGGGGCTAACCCAATATTGCATGGGAATTTTGACCTACCAAATTAATATATTCCGGGTCAATAATGCTTTTGATGGTTTCTACTTGTTGAGATGTTTCTGTGGATACATGGCACGCCATGTAATTCTTCACGGTTTGAGAGATTTTCATGTTTGAAGTTTGAACCCCTAGTTAGTGGGCTAAAACCCCTGGGGTTGGGTCATGAGTCATTGAAATGCCATAATTAATATTTTTTAAGCTCCTAAAATCCCTCCCATGTTCACTTGTTGAAGCCCCTCTCAACCTAAGCATTTATATAAATTGTGATCCTCATTTCCTCCCTATGTAAGGGATTTCCGCATCTGAAACAGGTCATCGTGGCATTTGCGCTCTAACGTTTTTTCTACGAAAGCTCAGAAGTTGAAATTTGTATGAGGCGAATCCGAAATCCTAAGGAAGCTGTTGTAAAAATTTCAGATCAAGGTGCGCAATATTTTTGGAGATCTGATCTATGGAAGTCAGGGTTTTTGCAGGCTCCTGAAATTCATCTCAAAGAAGTGACCTTGGTAAATCTGTCATAACTCTCTCTTTGAGTATCAAATTGTAATTCCATAAAAATTGGCAGATAGTGCACAATATGTACTTTTCTCTCTATCAATTTCAAAGCCAAATGAATAAACAATGACATGTGGTACTCCGTACAATTGCGCTCTTCTGAAACAGTCCATAATTAGGGCATTGTGAGAGATTGGGTATAACTCTCTCTTGAAGAATCCAAATTCGGTTCGACCTATGGTACAGAATATTGGAAGAGGATAATACGGGGACCACAAATCAGATGTGAGGATCAAATAGAAGAGAGATACACCGAAAAGTTGTCATTCAAGCTCCTAGAAGACAAGAAAAAGCTAGATCATGTGTTGTTAAGGGTTGCAAAGGACCAGAAGGACCAGACTTTCTATGGCAGCAAAGAAAAACAAGGTACAACAGAGGGTAGCATGACAAGAGCAGAAACCAAGGTGCATAACAGCAGCAAGAAGTTCATCATATGAAGTCTTCAAGTGGGCAGCACTGCATACAATCATTGCAAAGGTATCATTGTACTTAGTCATTGTAAATACATTATTGTACAAATTGTACTAGTGTCTATCTGCCAAGGGTTGAAGAGGCAGTGTTGGGAGGTCTAAGATCATCATTAGGTGGTTGTGTCAAAGTTGGGGTTATGGTCTATTATATCTTCTTCTTCTACATCATTCTATATCATTGTAAAGTGGACCATTTTCCCTGGTACAGGAGTCCATTCTTCTTTTATTCTTCTATAGGGTGGTAGGGTGGTGCTAAGGTGAGTTGTAGCTCATTGGGTGTTGGGGCATCCGTTCAGTTGACTACTGAAGAATCTCGGGCATTGGAGCATCCATCCAGTGGGAGCTGGAGAAGAATGCTTTTCTAGATTCTAGGAAGTTGGAGCTTTATTTTCAATTGGAGTTGAATATTAAAGAATTATTAGAAAAGAATTAGGTGGTTTTTTTCCCGGAGTGGGTTTCCACCTTAAAAGCTGTGTGCATTTGTGTTCCTCTTGTTTTCTGCTATCATTGTACAAACACTGATAATAATTGAAGATTAACTAATTCTCTAATTGAAAGGAATACTAATTCACCCCCCACCCCCCTCTCCCAGTCTCAGTCATTTTCAACTTAGTCATTGTCAGACTTGGTTACTTCAATATTAGTTTTAACAGGTGAGAAAGGAGGTCATGGAGCCTCTTAAGAATGGTGTACCTCTATTCAATGAAAATAATTATGCACTGGAAAGGAAGAAATGGGGAGGTCTATCTCTTGGTGCAAGGTTATGAGTATGGGACATTATTCAAAATGGATTTACATCAACTACGGATGAAATGAGGTAGAAGAATTTGGTAAATGATCTGAAAAGCAAAGAATATTATTATTAGTGGATTTATTGAATCTTCTTATCATAAGGTGTTGGGTTGTAAAACTGCCAAAAATGTATGGGACAAGCTTGAGAATATATATGCAGGTGACTCAAATGTGAAAGAAGCAAAGCTTCAAATCTATAGAGAAAAATTTGAGCAACTCAGAATGAAAGAAGATTGCAACTTTGTTGCATACTTCCAATATGTTGATGAAATAACCAATACTCTGGAAGGATTGGGAGAGCTAGTTGACGAGAAGACTATTATACGGAAGATTCTTAGAACGTTACCAGGGAGATTCAACCCAAAGGTATCCGTCTTAGAATACAATGAAAATCTGGACAAACTCAGCAAAGAGGAATTACATGGAGTTCTCATAGCATATGAAATGAGACTTGATGAAGAAGAGGGTACTTCACATCTAGAAACTGCGTTCGTTGCATCTAAGAAAAAAAATAAGGATAAACAGCATAAGTGAAAGCCATGCATACAAGTGTAGAAGAAAAGAAGAGGACGTGGTCACAGGCGAAGAATATGCCCTTCACGAGGAAAACTAAAAATTGGTAAGGGACAATTCAAAGGTAAACTTCCATTGATATGTTTTCATTTTGCATAGCCAAGACTACCATAGACATTTTTGCGGCAAAATGTCAAGCAGAAATATGTATAAAGAAAGAAGGCTTAAGAAATTCAACAAACAAAAAGGATCCCAAGGAAACTTCTCTAAAAGAAGATGGCTCATCATCAGGTAAATTGTGTGATGAAGAAGAAGCCAATGAGAGAGTATTGTTTATGGCCAAGCATAATAAACCCAAGCACAATAAGCAAGAGGTATCAAACAACGAAGAAGAAGGATGGACCATAGACGAATTTTATGTGGAAGCAATCAAGCTTATAAAAGATCTCAAGGCGGAGAAGATCTGTTCCAAAAATCTTGAAGAACAAGTTCAAGGTCTCAAAATTGAAGTTGAAGAACACAAATGCATTGAAGAGTCACTTCAAAAGAAGTTGGAAGAAAGCAACCAAGAAAGGGAAGAATTAGAAGCCGAAGTAATCTCGCTGCGTGAGGAAGTGAAGAAAGGAAAAACTATCCAAAACTATGCCAACAGCTCAAGGGCATTGGAAGAACTCATCAACAATCAACGATCTTACAACGACAAAACTGGCATCGGTTACAAAGAAGAAGACGTAGGACCTTCTACAACAAAATACAATGAACCTATGAGATCTGACATGCATGTAGACTTCATTAGACAAGATTCGCAAGAACAACCTTGGAAGACAATTCCTCGACGAAAATTTCCATCCAGGTACCAACATATTTTTTATGGCTACTGTTATTCATGTGGAAAATTTGGTCATAAAGCTGTAGAATGTCGCACGTACCCTAGGAACGAATACAATTCCAGGAGATTTGTCAAATATGAACCTCCCAGGGCTCAGCGAAACATCAATAGATTTGAACATTTAAGAAATAATATTGAATGTTACAAATGTCGAAACTTTGGACACATAGCCAAAGACTGCAGACTTGAAAATCCTCCAGAAGAATCTTCGAAGCCACGGAACGAACGAACATGGAAGAAGAAGAAGAATGATAATTGTGCTCTCGCTTTCAAGGCTCAAAAGAACAAAGATGTGTGGTATGTTGATAGTGGTTGCTCAACGCATATGACTGGAGATAGAAATAAATTTGTATCTCTGAAAGAGAAGAAGGATGGAACCGTGTCCTTTGGAAATGATGGATCTTCAAATGTTATAGGATCAGGTATTGTCACTCTCGGAAGCAAAGATGTTCTAGCCAAGAATGTTCTATTGGTTGAAAACATGAATCACAATCTGCTCAGTGTTGGACAAATGTGTGATCAAGGACACACAATACTATTCAACTCCACGAAATGTGAAATCAGGAAAGGCGTGTATGGTGAAATTATGGCTACAGCAAGTCGAGCTCCAAACGACATATATGTTCTGGATGAAGCAACTAAAGCATGTCTAATAGCTAAAGAGGATGATACAATAATTGGTAGCAATGATGATCGACTAAGTAAGAAGTTTGCTACAAAGGTGCAAAGTGATTTAGAGATGTCTTTACTTGGTGAGCTGACATACTTCTTAGGGCTTCAAATATCTCAGCAAGAGAAAGGAATATTTATATGTCAAGCCAAGTACATCAAGGAAATGCTCAAGAAATTTAAAATGGAAGATTGAAAACCCATCCTTACTCCAATGGTAACAGGTTGCAAATTGAGCATATATGACTCATCTAAGGATGTGGATCAAAGGTTGTATAGATCTATGATTAGTAGTCTTCTATATGTAACATCCTCCCAACCAGATGTTATGCAAGCAGTTGGACAAGTAGTAAGATTCCAAGCAGCACCAAAAGAATCACATATTAAATATTCGCTAGCATTGGAATATCTTTGCTAGAAGCTTGGGATTCTCCCAAGTTCTCATTAGATTTTCCTTTTTCAGAATATAAAGGAGTGGAGAGTATATTAATTCATAGGATGGGTTTGTGTTAGGGTAAGAGTGGAGAGTGTGTCAAGTCCTGGATCCTGATTTATATTGTTTGGGGAATACCTTTTGCCATTGATGTCAGGGAGATAATGGCTGTGGAGAAGAGGTGTCTAACGTCATAAGGGAGTACATGTTGCCATGTCATGAAGGGAGATTGTTGATCAACAGTTGTCATTGATTTCAACCCAAGAAACACCAGGGGCTAACCCAATATTGCATGGGAATTTTGACCTGCCAAATTAATATATGCTGGGTCAATAATTATTCTGATGGTTTCTACTTGTCGATATGTTTCCATTGATATATGGCACGCCATGTAATTCTTCACGGTTTGAGAGATTTTCATGTTTGAATTTTGTACCCCCAGTTAGTGGGCTAAAACCCCATGGGGTTGGGGTATGGGTCATTGAAAAGTCATAATTAATATTTTTTAAGCTCCTAAAATCCCTCCCACGTTCACTTGTTGAAGCCCCTCTCAACCTAAGCATTTATATAAATTGTGATCCTCATTTCCTCCTTATGTAAGGGATTTCGCCATCTGAAACAGGTCATCGTGGAATTTGCACTCTAATGTTTTTTCTAAGAAATTTCAGAAGCTGAAATTTTTATGAGGCGAAGCCAAAATTATGAGGAAGCTGCTGTAAAAAATTCGGATCAAGGTGCGCAACATTTTTGGAGATATGATCTGTGGAAGTCAGGGTTTTTGCAGGCTCCTAAAGTTCATCTCAAAGAAGTGACCTTGGTAAATTCGTCATAACTCTCTCTCTGAGTATAGGATTGTAATTCTGTAAAAAGTGGCAGATATTGCACAGTCTATACTTTTCTCTCTATAAATTTCAGAGCCAAATGAAGAAACAATGACATGTGGCATGCCATACAAGTGCGCTCTTTTGAAACAGTCCATAATTAAGGCATTGTGAGAGATTGGGTATAACTCTCTCTTGAAGAATCCAAATTCGGTCAGACCTATGGCATTGGAAAGACAACTCAGAGGAATACTACAGGACCTAAAATCAGATATTGAGGATCTGAAATGACAGAGATACACCAGATTCAATATCAAGCTCCTAGAAGGCAAGAAAAAGCTAGATCATGTGTTGTCAAGGGTTGAAAAGGACCAGACTTTCTAGGGCAGCAAAGCAAAGCAAGGTGCAGCAGAGGGTAGCATGAAAATAACATCAACCAAGGTGCATAACAGCAGCAAGAAGTTCATCATATGAAGTCTTCAAGTGGGTAGCACTGCATACAATCATTGTAAAGGTATCATTGTACTAAGTCATTGTAAATACATTATTGTAAAAATTGTACTAGTGTTTATCTGCCAAGGGTTGAAGAGAAGTGCTGGGAGGAGGTCTAGATCATCATTAGGTGGTTGTGTCATATTTGGGGTTATGGTCTAGTGTGTCTTCTTCTTCTACATCATTCTATATCATTGTAAAGTGGACCATTTTCCCCGGTAGGAGAGTCCATTCTTCTTTTATTCTTATATAGGGTGGTAGGGTGATGCTAGGGTGAGTTATAGCTCATTAGGTGTTGGGGAATCCATTTAGTTGACTACTAAAGAATCTCGAGCATTGGAGATTCCATCTAGTGGGAGCTGGAGAATAATTCTTTTCTAGATTCTAGGAAGTTGGAGCTTTATTTTCAATTGGAGTTGAATATTAAAGAATTATTAGAAAAGCATTAGCTGGTTTTTGTCTCGGAGTGGGTTTCCACTTCAAAACTGTGTGAATTTGTGTTCCTCTTTTTTGATGCTATCATTGTACAAATACTGATAATAATTGAATATTAACTAATTCTCTAATTGGAAGGAATATTGATTCACCCCCCCCCAAGTATTTCCAACAAGCCCGTGCTACAGGAAAGTCTACTGGTGCTACAAGAAGTTTCCAGGGAGCCCACACAGTGCTAGAAAGTGTCATGAAAGCCACCCCCAAATTGTATTGACACCCCAGCATCATCCTTAAAACAAGAAAACATCAGAGTTATAGAGGTAAGTGGCCATCACCCCGCCAAGTTTTTCATGAAAGTTTACACACAGTCAAGCCATAATTCATAAATTTAAGAGTGTTCAGAGAAGTAGGGGTAATAAAATAACATTTTTTGTTAAGTTGGAACCTTTGGGGTCCAATATCACAAGTGTTTTTGGACACAATCCAGACAACCATCTCTCTAACACAATCACAAGATGGGGGAATGTTTTAATAGAAGGGAGCCCACATACATAAAAAATTAGACTACACCCTCCTATGGTTGAGATATTTAGAAATCACTAGTGGTTTGGGTTCTTCGAGCTCCTAAAAGTATTTGATGATGAAGTGGCTCGAGAATTTGCAGTAGCCTTGCACTCCCAAGCAAATGATAGGGCCACTGTAGTGGTTAGAGGCCTAGAAATTACCATAACCCTTGAGCTTATTAGCAGAGTCACAACATTACCTCTAGGAGTTAAGTGGAACATAGAGGACAAAGTCTTTATCACTTCCTCTAAGAAGAGTTTCTTCTTCCCTAATGAAGAATACATTGAAGATAAGAATGGGGTGAGAAGGGAAATTCTCCCTTACCTATGGGATGAGGTAGCATACCATATCATGAAATGTATTTCCTATGAGGGAAAACTAAGTGTAGTCTATGGATACAATTTCATATTATTGCATGAACTTAGATTCAAAAAATATCTTCCCCTAGAACAGAGACTGAACATCCCATACTTCCTCCTGCATTCCATCAGGGATATGAGCCAACAGGTAAGGGAGAGAAAGTACCAACACCTAGCTCACCATGGTATCATTAAACTCATAGTGGGGTATGCTCTCAAAAGAATCAACAACCTTGTACCTTGGTCCACCTTCATAGACCTGGAAAAAGAAGCATTTATTCGGACACAAGATATCACTCCTGGAAAGACCCTGCCTCTAGCCTTGGAGAAAGGGGTATCAAAGAAGAAGAGGAAGAGACTGAAAAGGTAGAGGAAGAAGAGGAAGAAAAGGAAGAAGAGGAAGTGGAAACAGAGGCAGAACCCATGGAAAATATAGGAGAAGATGAAGGGAAAGAGGAGGAGGAAAATAAATATGAAAAAGGAGAAGAAGATGAAAAGGAGGAGGAAGAGAAATAAGAATAAAAGGAACGAAAGACAGAAGAGGAGGAGATACAAGACCCCAAATTGAGCACTAATATCTCTCCTCAACAAACCAACCTTTCACTAGGAACCACTGAAAAGGAAGTGGTTGCCACCTTAGCCACTCTAAGTACCCCTGTGAAGGCAAAAAGAAAAATAAAGACCCCCATGTACTTCAATATCAGGAAGAGTGCTAGGGTGAAACAAGGGAGACCTCAAACTCCAACCAAGAGGCCAATCACAATTGAAGAATCACCCAATAATAAATAACAAATAGGGCCAAAGGAGGGAAATATTCAAGAGGTCGCTTCACCTAAAAAGACACCTGTGACCTATACAAGAAGACACTCCTCAAGGCTAGCATCCCTCAAAAAATTACCAACCCCCACAGACCTTCAAGAGGAGGAAAAGAAGGGGTAGCAAGGAAAATAGGGTTTGATATAGGAAAAACAGAGTTTGTTACATGAAACTGAGACAATGCTACAGGAAAGACAAAATGTGCTACAGGAAGAGTAGAAATTCATGGGGGCAGAGGAGGTCAAAAAAGTGATGAGGAGGGAAGGAAAAGAACCTCTCCATATCAGAGCAGAGATATTCAGCCCTAGAGGGGTCATAAAAATTCACTTAATGGTATCCAATGATTCCAACCTTGCAAATAAATACCTCAACACCCAAGCACATGAAATTGCCACTATGATGACATTTGTAGACTGCTGGGAGAGGAGTGTGTGATGGCATGTCAGAGAAGATGGAATGGCCTAAGAAACATGGAGTATCATACTCCAGGAATATTGAGAGTTTCCCTAGACATAGGTCACCTTTGTACAAGAGGGTGATGTGGACAATGAAGATCCAATGGCCTGGCTTAAAACTCAGTCAACCTTTTCTGTTGGGACTGGGTGAAGGAAAAGATCAAGATGAAGAGAAAAAGGAATGGGAGGAAGCAAAAAAGAATGCAGGATTCAACCCTCATGAGGGAACTACTTCCATGATTCCTTGGGATGTTAGAGAGGCCACAAGGGCACTAAAAGAAATGAAGAAAGAGGATTAAGTTGCTCAGAGGATGAGCAACCATTTGGTAGGGGGTTGATGATGAGAACCATCATTAGGTACATTTTAAGGGGTTAATTTTCATATTTTTAGCCTAATTATTCTCTCATTCTCACATTTAATTGAATTATTGTCATATGTGCTTAATGAAGCTGGTGTATTAAGGGTTTTCATATTTCGAAGCCTAATGTGGTTTAAATGTAGGAAAATGAGGAGAATATGCCATTTTTGAGGAAGATTGCATAATCAAGACTCATAGTAGACATCAAAGAGTGATTGTAGGAGGGTCGATTACCTCCTTAACTCCTAAAGGCATCCAATATTTCCTCGAGATTCTCCTCCAACAACTCGAAATTAGAGACAACCAAGCAAGTGGATGATCAAGGGGAACCAAGCTCCACTTCTCTAGAGTCCCAAGGGGAAAAACACCTACTTTTTAGGGATTTTTTGGTAGCTACCCTCTAGGATAAATAGGCCAGAGCAAGAGATCAATATGATTTGATTTTTGGATGTAGCTAGAGCACTCTTAGCTCTTGTATTAGACATTTCTAACTTTCATATGTTATGTACAAGATTGGTTATGAAATAAAATGAGCATTTGGTTTCTTCTCCACTAAGTTAGTTTCAGGGAGATGAACTTGTGGGTTAGGGCCCAATCCATTGGCCTCAGTATCTCTTATGTACTTGTGTTTTCTTTCATGTTGCATCCATTAATCTCTTCCCATTTTATGTTCAGTAGCTTATAAAATATCAAAACTGTGTGCTAAAGACTCCCTCTATCACCTCTTCCATTGGAGCTTGAGGAGGGAAGATATTCACCATAGACCAAAATTGAATTTAGTTTATGATTTCTTGAAAAAGTTAAATAGGTTGCTTTTCTTATCATGGACATGTTGTAGATGCAGAGTTAAATTTCGGTTTCAATTGCATAGGTAGGTTTATTTAAATTCAACTCATCTTTTCCACCATTGTTATGATATGTTTGTCAATTATGAATGCATGAATATGTATTGTGCTTGCAGGTTTGAATAGAGAAGCACAAGAGGACTTCACCAACACCATTAGCTCAAGTCTCCACCCTTCATCAACCAGCTCCATCCAAGTCACATTCAGCCCTATTTTTGGAAATCCCCATCACAATACCGAGAGACACCTTGGAGGTGAAAGACATGCTTTGTGAAGAGTTTTGAGCTTGAAAATGGGGTTGGATACCCTTCCTCTACCTAGATACACCTTCATTCCACCTCACCTTACCATTTCCTCACCATTTCTGGACTAAAACTACCCTCGACCTATTTCTTGTAGCGTTTCAGGATGTCATGTAGCACTATAGGAAATCCTATAGCAAATCCTATAGCAGCGCCAACCACTCACTCCTTCAACCCAAAATCAATATTTCACCTCATCTAGGCCTAGTCCAACCTCCAACACACCTTTAGCTATGAAACCTTGAGTCAGGGATCCTCTTAGGTCACCTCAATGGCTACTTTTGCTGCAAAACAAAGTCATTTAAAAGTGTGATTAGCTCATGGATAGATGCATTATTAAGCACAATAGTTAAGCATAAGATAAATAGAACTCAATTAGTCACTTGGTTCAGCATGTGTGCCTATATTAGTTTCCCTTTCTTCAAGCTCAATTCAAAAGTCTAAATTATGAATACCACTTAGTTTAATTTCCTTTCTTGCATTAGCTTAAGTGTGAATTTCTCTTTCTTACAGATAGCTAGATGAATCATTATGATATAGAATAGTTTCTTTCCCCATTGACAGAGTAATGGTCATGATTTATTTCCAGTCTTAGATTTCATTCAGAAGTGTGACAAACTTCCTTTCCTAGAAGTAACCGTAGCAGTAACACCTCATTGTAGAACTGAGAAGAGGATGACATGAGTAGAACTTCTCTGTTGTGCATATAGCACTGCCACCTCCAATTTTGTATGAACCCCAGGTTGATAAAGTAAGGTTGAGTAGCCTCTGGGAGTTGCAGCACTATTGGTGCAATACCAAGGCTCACCACTAATCATTTTAAATATTTTAAATATGTTTAAGTTTAATCTGATTTGTTCCTTCTCTTCTACATCTCTTGCACATTGGGTCTCTATTTTTATTAAATAGTTTAATTCCAATGTATGGCTCTTCACAAAAATGACATATTTGAACTTGATCTTATCAATAAATGTTGTCTCAAAATTTTCGATGTGCAATATCCATATCAACAAGAGTTAC
The DNA here is from genome assembly GCA_034641835.2 of Pinus albicaulis. Classification (NCBI taxonomy): domain Eukaryota; kingdom Viridiplantae; phylum Streptophyta; class Pinopsida; order Pinales; family Pinaceae; genus Pinus; species Pinus albicaulis. The sequence goes on along the minus strand of CM076578.1, from coordinate 912,095,405 downwards.
AGGTTGAGCTTGGGATAAATATCTTTTAAACATATTTTTTTCATAGGATTTTCTTTTGCATCTTTTACTATACCTAAGTTGGTTGAATATTGTTTTTTTTATTATCAATACTCTATTTGTTATGCATGTTTTTGTTTCCTCTATTCTTCATGCTCTTAAATTGTCATTCCCTCTATCATTTTGTATCAATTTCCTCTTTATTTTACATTTTCTTTTATTCTTTACTCTTGGCACTATTTAGTTATCATTGGTTGTGTCATTCTCTATCAATATTCTCTTTAATATTCTCTTTGACATGCTTTTTGTCTTTCAATTTTTTCCTCCATCCATACTTTTCGTTGTTCAATTTTCATTTTTTGTGATTGTTTTTTTTATTTACTCTATGTTTCTCCCTTTATTACTGACAATGCTTAGTAAATTCCATTTCTTATGCCTTTTTTGGTCGACTTTCTCTTTGTTGTTCATTTCTATTAAATATGAATCTAAGTTGACGATTAAGATGGATATAGGCTCTTTGTTGTTCATTTCTAAATAATATGGATCTAGGCTAATGATTAGTATACAATATAAATTAATTTTCATCATTAATAATTACTTTGTGAATACACTAAAATCAATGCATCCTCAATTTTTAGTTCTTATGCCTTTTCCCTCTCGACTTGCTCTTTGTTGTTCATTTCTATTTACAATGGATCTAGACTGATAATTAAGATGGATCTAGGCTCCTTGTTATTCATTTCTATTTAATAATCTAGGTTGATGATTACTGTAAAACAAAAATCAATGCATGTCATCTTTAATTACTTTACGCATGCATTGAAATCAATGCACACCATTAATTTAATTAATTTGAAAGAAATGCACATCGTTTATCTAGTTACATAAGATCATAAATTAATATTTATACTAACATCAATGCATCTAGTGAAAACAATCAAATTGGATTAGAAATCAACATTTACATTGAAATCAATGCATCAAGTGTAATCAATCAAATAGGATTACAAATCAACATCTACACTAAAATCAAGGCATCAAGCGCAATTAATCAAATACGATTAGAAATTAACATCTACACTGAAATCAATGCATCTATCTCATTTTAAAACAACAAAATATTCATGTCAAAATAATTTAAACTCAAGTTAAGACCTTACATATACCTTTACCCCCTTTAATGTAGTGAAATTTCAACAATTTTTGGTGTCTTATTTTTATTTTTTTTGAGACTTTGATGGATTCATAAATCCAACTTCTTTTACCTTTTATAAAGGCCTCACTTCCTCCTATTTCTCTCTGGAGTACCATATAATATTAAACATAAATTATATTAAATATTATATAATATTTTATTATTAGACATTATAATATTATAATACTATGTTTAATATAATATAATATTATAGTATTAATATTTACTATTATAATATTATATTATATTAAAGCTCATATTAATGTATATTATAACATATTAAACCTTATATATATAACAATAATGAGAATTTTTGTATGTTATCAAAATTCGTGCATGGTTTGAAACAAATGCAAGAGGAAATATATCATTATAAGTATAAGTCTTTTAGACTGATCTTTCCTATGCAAAATAAAAATTGACCTCTCGAGAAGTATATTATTCATGAAAATAGGGGGGGGGGTTTGCAAGATGAATACCTTTCAATAGATCCCCATAATAAAGAAAAATATATAGTACATTCACTCTTAGATTATGATGTAAATTTATGTTGCATGACTTATCATTGGAACTATTACTAAGGAATGAAGGATGATCTTAATTGGCCATTAACCACAAAGTCACCAAATTTTAGATTGCATTATAGATTGGAACATCCATCTACTTCCTTATTATTATCTCGTAATACGTGCTTATAACTCAGAATTGGGATTATTTTTTTTCCTTGTTGAAACATTTTAAGAAATTATCTGAAAACTTATCTCTTAGAGATGCATCTTTAACCTTGTTTTGAATGATAATAAGAGCGTCTCCCACCATAATGAGAGACGAAACCTGATTTTCTTTGGCAAGGAGGATTATTTGTAATAATTCATAGGAATCTACCTAATTATTTGTCATCTTTTCCAAACCCATGAGTAATCTAAGACTTTCTTTTTTCCATCAAGGTCATAGATAACCCCTCCCCCTCTTTCCAACCCCTAAAGTTAATATTATATCAATCCAAATTTATTAAGCCTAATATTATTAAACATTTAATATTATTTTTAAATCTAATATTGCATTAAAGCTCTTTATATTATTCAGGTATTTGAACTTGCAACAAATTGGATAGAATTGTCTAAGCTAGTCCTAAATGACACCTTTCATTTTTTTATCATTTTGAAATTTATTCATGACAAACTCTTCATGAATTCCATGATAGAAGTATCACCTTTGCCTTCAATACATCCAATAATCTTATCCCACTTAAATAAGTGAATAAGATGTAAGATATCTAACTTATATTATATCTATTATCATAAGTAATTATAATACACTAAAAGTTACAAAATAATCATTAGATAATGTAAACATTAATATATACTAATAAGTGAATCATCATTTCTCTGTAGCTTAATTATATAAATTGATAAATAATCAATAATTATTATTTCATCATATATTTTATATATGAAATTTTATTGTTAAAATATTTGTTAAGTTAAGCAATCATCAAATTTTTTCCCTAAGAAATGTATAAATAATGGTGGGTAGTAACTCCTAGTAAGTATGCTTGATTATGTTGATAAATATATGTCTATTTTGGAATAGGTTTTCCATCATCTTAGTTTAATTATCAATAATTAATAGATGGATGGTAGGGATTTGACCTCCATGGAATATTCTAGAATATTCTTAGTAGGATACACAAATCAAAGGTCGAGATTTATCTTCAATGTAGTTATGCATTTTTTACTCTTTTAATTAAATTATTTAATTAAAAAAAAGTCATATGAACAAGTGTTAGATGAAAAATGTTATGATTTTTTGGGCATGTCGTATTAATAAGCCATGGGCTCATAGTATTGTAACAAAGTCTATTTATAGATCAAGAATATCCATGGTAAAGTTGGCGTAAATCCCCATGAATAAGAATCATGTTCCATGTGTTTTCAAATGTATTATGTTTAAATTATATATTAATTCTTTTTATAATTAATAAAAATGATAATAATTTAAAATAAAGTTATAATCTAGCTAGTTTTATGATTTTTTTCTTTTAATTTTAACAATTTGAGATGTATTTTGAAGAAGTGTTTTGATGTTTATTATAGATTGATCTCTATCGGCATTTATGAGCCATTTAATTTATATGGTTGCGCTAGTTACATATGAATCTGATCTATTTTGGCAGAAAGACTTGCTTAAAGTATGGTAGCTAGTAAGTCTAGGTAAATATATTTATTTACACTATGTGTGTGAGATATAAAGAATTGTCATATGGAATTCTAAACTTAATATTTTCTTATATAATATTTGAAAAAAAAATTTATTGAGTTGATATTTAAATATTTATGCTTTTTTACAAACACTACAACATCTCCCATCGTAAATTTTTATTGAGCCAACATTAAAATGTTTACACACATTTTAGTATGCTACAACATCTCCCTATACTAAGAGCATCTCTCTGCTAAATTATTATGTGTATGATAGATTTACCTACTAAGAGTTGATAATTTTAATAACTACACAAATTGTCAAAAAAAATTACCTAGTTAAAAAATTTATATACATAATTAAAAATTATAAAAATCAATTGAATTTATTTAAGATAGTTGAAATAAATGATTAATAAAAATGACCTAATTAAAAAGTTTATATACATAATTAAAAATTATAAAAGTCAATTTAATTTATTTAAGATAATTAGAATAAATGATTAATATGATTTTTATGTAAGTTCAATCCCATAAACATGATAAACTTTGTTATAATAACTCTCAACTCAAATATCCTAATAAAAATTCAAACATTTTATATTTTTTATATAAAAAAATCTCATTAAAAAATTAATATTGTTTTATTAATCATTGGTATATATATATTATCACAAACTTATAATTAACTTATATTATCTATACTTAACCTATATTATCTATAATGATTATATGCATTTTAGATATAAAACCTAAATTTATTTCTAATATAATCATATGGATTTCGTTTCGAATTCCTAACCATTTTCACTCTAATCACTGATTATTTATCATATAATTTTTCATGCATGAACCATAAATCACGGTATTAACAAATTTGAGAATCCTTTAAGTCATTCTTGTGAATATTAAGTGTTAGTAAGTTAAGTTTTATAATGTATTTGTCAAGTGAGTGTAGTTCGTTTCGAATTCCTAACCATTTTCACTCTAATCACTGATTATTTATCATATAATTTTTCATGCATGAACCATAAATCACGGTATTAACAAATTTGAGAATCCTTTAAGTCATTCTTGTGAATATTAAGTGTTAGTAAGTTAAGTTTTATAATGTATTTGTCAAGTGAGTGTAGTTTGGGTGGTTAGGAGGACTTTTATTATCTTTCTCACTCAAGTTTTAGTTCCACTAAGATTGGGAGTCATTTTTACATGAAAGATAATCAGCTTATTTAATTTATAGATATAGCTAATATCAATCTCTAGTATAGTAAACCAAAAAAATATTATATTAATTAAAATGATTAATTATATGATTTGTCTATAAGTGAGACATTTTGAAAAGTTTTTTGATTTATTTCTTATTTTATTTGTCTGGAATTCGATAGGGATTCATTGAAATCACAAGTTTGAAGGATGGACTATTCACAATCGAAGTTCCCGAGAGGTTTTTGAGGGTGTTGAATCCATATATGCATTCAAAAAATCAGTTTAAACAATTTTTCCACAATGTTTTTCACCAAATTCCAACTAGAAATCTGCCAAAAAAATCCAAAAAGTCTCACTCATAAATAACTCCATTAATTATATAATATTATCTAGTAACTAATTATTTAATTGAGTATTGTAATGAGATCAATTGAATTAAAAATGTGAAAAATAAAAGGATTATAGAGTTTGAATAATATTTGCATCATGGAGTGGTAGTGGTTAATGTTTGCTCCAACTATATTTTGTCTATTCTCTTAGAAAAAACAAGGAATTACTTGCCTTGTTTTAGAATTTTATTTAGGTTTATTACTTAAAATTAATTTGAAATGATTAATTATATAATATTTTAAATTAATTATAATATTTAATAAAAGTTATAGCAATGAGATAGTAATAATTAACTAACTATATAGTTTAATACTGTAATGAAACTAATTAGATTAAAAATATTGAAAAAAAGGATTTTGGAGTTTGAGTTTTGCAAATATTTGCATCGTGGTGGTGGTAGTGGTGGTGGTGGTGGTAGTGGTGCATGGTAGTGGTGGTGGTGGTGGTAGTGGATGATGTTCGCTCAAATTATATTTGGTCTATTAAATCTTAGGAAAAATAAGGAATTACTTGGTTTGCTTAGAATTTTATTTTTATTTTAAAAGTTTTAAGAGAAGATTCTTAAATTACCATAGTTTTTAGACGAGTTAAAAGGTTTGAAAGGTTGGTAACAAATATTTTGAAAATGTGGTTCAATGTGGGTGTACGCAATATATTTTAAGAGGAAGTGATTTTTTTCTTCAACTCTCTAAGTCTCACAATGATGAAAAATTATTTCGACCCATGATATTTTAGGAATTTCCCAATGCACTGATTTACTATGAAGGTCATGAGAGTTTGTTCCTTTTTAGCAATGTTGATTATCTTCTTTACACTAGTTGAAATATAAAGATACTTTTGATATTTCAAATTAAGGTTGATGTCCTCCTTATAGTATCCTAATTTTATTTTATCCTCTAATTCTTTATCATACCTCAAATTATACTTAAATTTAAACATAATAATATTTTTAATATTATCAAGGGCGACAAGAGCAGGGGGCGATTCTTCACCTAGAGAATAATCAAGAATTCAAATTTTCTTGGTGATTGGGAGAGGCAACTAAAATTGTTGTGGAAGCCTATGATCTTTATCAAGGAATAAAACAAGATTTGCAACTAAAAATTCAAGAGATCATCGTGATTGGAGATTCTCTCTTCATTATCTCTATATTTATAAACAAAAAACTCCCAAATGATCTTAAGCTAGCTCAGATCATCAAACACACTCTTAATTTATTTTGCCTCATTCCAAAAATAATTTTTTTCATTTCCCAAGGGTGAACAACTCAGTAGAAGAGAAAATGGCCATTTTGGGCTCTACTCTCCCCAAAGGAGACTTAGTATGTTAAGTTCAAGTCAAAAGGGTCCCTCTTCCTTAACGTTTTCTATGAATCATATTATGTGAATTTTTAAAACCAAAGTTCGTAATATGGAGGGTCCCCTCCTTATGCACCTCATATTTGTTTGTGTGGTGTACATGCGCCTCCTTTGGCATACACTAACTTCTAGAGCCTTCGGCCCAAAGCTTAATCACCACCTGTGAATCTTGTTCAGTGGAAGATTTTGAGTATTCAATTCCCCGCTCAAAGCCATGATGGGAATGCATATGAAGATTGAGAATACTTCACGAAAGAGGGGTGAATGCATGTAGATGGGTTACACTTTTGGGCCAAATGTGGCGATGAAATTTCAAAATTTTACTCTTTTATCGAATTGAAGCCCTCAAAATTCATATAAGCATTGTGAATTTTGATTCGGAGTAAAAATATGATTTTTGGAGAATTATATTGTTGTCCTAATCATACTTTTTGCAAAAATATTCAGTGTCATATAATCTCCTAATTTTCCATTAAATGAAATGCTTGTACTTGCAAATTTTCGCACATCTTAAGAGGTATGTGTGTGTTCAAGTAGCATAAATTTGCCTAAATATGTTTTTTTCTTAAATATGTATATGAGCATGATCTGCAGAAAGAGAACTAATTTTTTCATATTCAAAAATTATTTTTTATGCAAAATTCTATATTTTATTATTTTTTGAAGTTGGCGAAGTAATATTTCAATTGCATTTTGCAAACACACATTTTCACGTGAGATTTTTTTCAATTATTTAAATAAATTGAAAAACCAAGAGTACCCTTTTGAAGAGGACTCTTAAACAAAGAAAGTGGTATTTTTCAAAAAACAGTCGTTGTGTATATTTTATTTTATTGATTTTTTATTCATCCCCTTCGAAACTATCCAAAAAAATTTCAAACATTGTGCTTAAAATAAATTAGATGAAAAATACCATATGAATTCGAAAGTGTCCAACTCATATGCCATTGGATAGAGAATTATTTCATGAATCCAACATGATAAACTCTGCCACTTCAGGTAAAATTGCGCCCTAAATCTGCTAGGGTACAAAATGGTGTTACAGAGAAATCTGCAGAAGGGGAGCTAAAACTTTGTTTTTAGGCCCTCAACAGCTTGATCAAGCACTTGAGATAAAATTTCAAATAGCTTGCTCAAGCCCTTAAGAGAGGCTTTATCTAGCTTTAAGGCTCGATCTAGGCTATAGCTCAATCTATCATTAAGGCTTTATCTAGATTTAAGGATTGATCTAGCTTTAAGACTCGATCAAGACCATAGCTTGATCTAGCTTTAAGGCTCGATAGAGAAAAAATTTTTAATTCAGAGACTAGGTTGTATTGGCGGGAAATTTCAAAAACATGGCTCGATCGAGCTCCTAGATAATCTCGGGTTACACAGGAGCTCGATCGAGGGTTTGTTTAAACACTCGGTCGAGCTATCTTTAAGCCATCAAATAACTCAATCAAGGGCTCAAATATTTCTTGATTGAGCGCTTAAAATGGTTGGATCAAGTTGTCGTTTTTCACCCAAAATGTGGCCTCGCTTTACAAAAATTATAACCTAGCTTCATGCATAGACCCATATATCATATAGGGGGGAATTCTCAGATCAGCAGGAGAAGTGGGACAATCCTTCATTGGAGATAAATGCCTCACACACGATTTCAAGTGCAGGGATGGTATAGATGAAATATATGCCTATGAGTGAAGGATGAGGGTCAAAAGTATCGTTTGGTTCTGTATATTGGATTATTAATCAATATCCCTCGATCCTCTATAGAAATACGTTGAATTATGGGTAAGTGGCTTTCCTCGTGGAGCGATTGTTGTAGCGGTAAATCTCCTACTTTGATCCGTCTATTTAATTTTCTCTCAGCTTTTCAGTATTTTCCCTGCATCTTAAGGCTATTTGATTCGAATTTTTACTGCTTATCAATGTGTCCCCTCGGTAATTTGGTACGTGACTCCTCAATTATATTGTTTATTTGGCATCACTCTTTGGAGGCTCTACCCTGTCTACCTTACCCCCCCCCCCCACCGTGTCTCTCGTTATTATCCTTCTCTTAAGTCACCTTAGAATCATAGTTTTCATAGACTCATTGAAGTATTTGCCACTAATTTTTGGTTTTCTAATTGATGGGGAGGTGATATTCATGGTACCTCTGCTAGATCTCAGTATCAACTCCCATAGGGTTGAAAAATCTTGGGACAACAAACACTATGTGCTTTCAATTTACTACATTCAAATTTCAGTTGTGGCCCAGAAATTTATGACCCTAAGGGTAAAATCCAATGAAAATATTATCAATACAATCCAATAGGAAAGCTTCGTATTTATGGAAGGAATGCAACCCAATTAATTCTACATCCATAGACTGAATATTGAAGTGAATTTCCTACCTCCTAAATTGGATGAGATGCAAACTAAAATGGAAAAGCTACACCAGGTAAATTATGAAGATAAAAGCTTCTCCAAGGATGATCAACCACATAACTAGGCACAACCATCATGATGAGTTGCATTTTTTATTTACTTTTTAAAAATTCAATTTTTGAACATGATGTATATAGAAAATAGAGATTGGGTGAAAACATAAATAATAGCTCTTAGATACAGTCTCTCTAAATAATTTGGCATGTATTATATATGAGCTTTATGCTCACGAACTTTTTAATACAAAATATCCTTGGTTCTTGTTTATATATATATATATTGCACAATGACCTCTCCCTCTTCGTTTATTCCCTAATGATTTAGCCAATACTTGGCATCTTTATGCCAACCCTTCTTGAATCATATATGGTTTTGACTAGAGTTTTAAGCAATCAATGGAAGTATCTTGTCTTCCATGCTTATTATCTTGTTCTTGTACATTGAGTACCTAGTCATAGTCATGTTCTCAATGGATGGAAGACTCACTTTTATGAGGATGATAGGATAGGATAGGGTGAATTTTCTTTAACTTTGAGATCACAACTTATAAAACGCTTTTTGATTTGCTTTATCTTTCTCCACAATTCTCTAGAAATGTTATGACCCCAAACTTCAAAACCATATAATATAACAGGAGTGAAAATAATATCAATGAAAATATTATCAAAAAGGAATTTATTCTTATCCCATAACCACGGGTCTATTGATTTACAACTATTTTCAATTTCATAATAAACCTATTTTCAATTTCATAATAAGCTTTCCTTTATCCATTTATTAATTTCTTAATGTTATAGTTCTATTTAAGTTTCCTATGAGGAATTTTTTCGAGGTAATTGTATGAAGTCACTTCCTCCAAGCTGTTGTTGTTGTTGTTGTCATATATGAAATTATCACAAGTATATTTTTGGATTTAATTATTACAACCTTCATTTTTTCAATGTTAACAATCTTATCAATAATAGAGTAGAAACCATTGAGAACTTATTGTTGTTTTTTAAGATCATAATAACTCTTCATCATGAAAATAATATTATTAGTATAGAAGAAAAACTAATCACTATACTTGCTAAAGTCTAACCATTACAACTAACTCTTTCCATAAAAAAAAAAACAAAAAAAAAAACAAAAAAAAAATTTAAAAAACAAATCTTACATGAATAAATCTTAAAAAACATAATATATTTTTAAATTTAAAATTTAACATTAATCATAACATTCTATATAATATAATCATCTTATATGTCCATGGGGTCTTGGATAGACAGTGATCGGGCTCTAAGGCACTCCTTAATGTAAAGTCATCGGTTCAATTCCCCACCCTAACTGATGTGATATATTGGACATGATGAAGATGTAGTCCTCTGAAGCTTACAAAAAAATAAAAATAATCTTATATAATAAATTATTTACTAGATTGATTATACTATCCTTACATAAATCTTAATATAATTAATTACTACCTTGATTATATTACATTTGTAAAAGTCAATAAATTTTCATCAAATTAGTTATTTTATTATTACTCAATAATATTAAATAAATTTTATTAAAACATAAAAATAAAATAAAATACCGAAAGTAAATATATTTTCCCACAATTATTAGTCTCTGTCGTATGGCATGGAACTATAGTAATCAGAATCGATGGTTAAACATTAGTTAGAGTAGAAATTAAGCTATAGTTTTTAGCTTTATTATGCATTGAGAAAAAAATTTAGTTTCATCCTCTTATTTGGTCTCTTCCCGAGGCGAAGAGGCTATAACTATATATTAAATTGGATAAATTGGATATGTTTCGTTGTTATTTTTTCCCAGTGAAACTAAAGCTAGTATTAGATTTAAACACTAAATGTTTGCATTAATTTGAATACTTTAAGTGGTTTTAGTGGTCTTGTACAGTGCCCTTGGAAAACTTCCACATGTACAACCATGCAACGAAACCTTCCTCTTTTGTGGCCAGGCAGTGCGTAGCCGCGTCATTACTTCGACATTCGACCTTCCTCATCTTTAAGACTCGCTTCATTCCTGCAACCAAGTCTATTCGAAGGGGCTTCTGAAGGTCAAGGTTTTAACCGAAGATCGATCTTACTTCATGTTGATCGATTCACCATGCTAACACTTGAGGTGTCAACCAATTAGCTATGTCGGCAGAAATGTATATTATTGCATATGACCGACCTGGAATGGACTCAAACTAAGGAGGGAGCAAGCATAAAATCAACTAGCAAATCCAACATCCCTTTTCTTTCTATAGTCATAGCCTGTTCTAGACCCTTTAGGGACATAGCCCGTGTCATAGACCGATGTTAGAGAACCCGCAACAGTTAGAGTTTACCCGCAACCACCTATGGAAGTAGGATCTTGTTGCTACTCTAGTGACTTTGCTGCTTTGATGACCCTCGTCCCTCGATATTTAATCTTGGCTTGGAGCAGAATGGCGTTGGCACTTTATGGAACAACTTCATGGCTACTCATTAGACCTGAGACCTTAGACAAAGAAACAGGTAAGTTATTCCATTTTTCATTATTTTTTATTTTCCCGGAATAGGATTGGATATCAACAGGCAGAGTTCATCTCAATTTTACCATGTCGTGGTCCTGATAATATAATTCCCTGTAAAATTTCACAAAATATATAATCTAAGTTTCACATCATACCTGGTACAAATTGTAGGATTCAATGTCGAATTATTTATACACCCCTGATTCAATTGATTTTGGAATGTATTACATTTCTTTATGTCATGCATATGAGCTTCCTTTTTAGGAGGAATCTCAACAACATATCCTTCCCTCTCTTTCTATCATTGTCGCTTCTATTGGGAAAATATTTGAGTCTCCAATGTTTCGAACTTGTACCACAATAATCTCTCTAAGATAAAGCCTTCACCTTACCTTGATGAATCATATTCTCCTTCACCTTACCTTGATGAATCATATTCTCCTTCACAGAGTCCCCCCAAAGAAAATTATGCAAAGAGGTAGATCACCCCTTACTATTCGTTGTATCATCTTTGCCTTTTGAAGCACCATGAACAACATGAAACTCATCCTCATCCATCGAGCCATTTACCGACCTTAGATTCAACCCAAAAGATGGAGGAGGGTGTTTTTTCTCATTTAAAGGATGAATTTGGCCATTGATGAAAAGCTCTTTTGCAAAGGGTTGATCTCCAACCATCTTAGAGTTCTGTGAAGTGAATTTCTCCTTGAATGGTTGAGCACTTAGGTCATTGATATGAACTTTTGAAGCCAGAAGGACTATTGGGAAGCTACTACTAAAAATGTTGTAATAGTATTGGATCATTTCATCATTGGAACTACCCTCTTGGATTGAGAAACTACCTACAACCAATGGATCTTTAGATTATTTTCTTCTTTTTTCTCTGGCTTCTGAGAGGATTTAATGGTTGAACATTTTTATACCTTGGGATATTCTAAAATTCCTATATTTCTTTGATTTCATATGGACATTTAGACAGTGGAAAAAATAAACAAGAAACATTCCATGGCTTCTAATCTCTTTTGGAACTGCAGATTGAAATTTATTTTTCCCATGGCACCTGCACTTGTCAAACACCAAAGCCCATGGGGATAAGGTCTTCGTGACAAGCAAACTATTCAAATTCAACATCTTCAAACGTGCAAACATCTTCAAATGTGGAAGCCAAGACTTATGAAAATATCTATGGCGAAAATATTTTTTTGTTGGAGAGTTTTGGGCGCTTTGAATGTCTGTGTTCTCCGCTATCTATATGAAGGAAATTGGGTAGCCCTGTTGAATTTCATTGTTGATGCATCTGGAAGGCGCTATAGAACATACTCTGGAGGAAATACAATCCACTCCTGCAATAAATTGTACAATTGATAGTAGCTTTCAGAGGGCATACAAATTAAATTAGCTAAAATAGTTAATTACAATTAGAAGCATACACAACACACAAAAGTAGCTTTGGGAGGGCACATACTATTAGCATGAAAACCATTTTCCATCTGACATATTAGCATGATACAATGATAAGTGACTAGGTTCAAGCTTACATGTCATGTTATGGAGATAGAGTGGTGAGAGAGTGGTGAGGCACATGATTTTTATGCTGTGTTATGGAGAGAGAGTGGTGAGACACGTAGCCCTCATGTGAGGGGCCCACATGGTTCACTCAGGTCGTTTTTAACCTCATTTTTTTATTCCATGCTTATGTTTAAGAAAGAAATTTAATGACTTTGGGGACTTCGTTTTTAACTTCATTTTTTTTTAATTTCATGCATATGATTTTAAAAATCACTTTAATGACTTTGTGGAATTTAGCTTTGAGCAAGTTCTTATTTGTGGAATTTAGCTTTGAGTAGGCTCTTATTTGTGCATTGTTTGTTTGAAAAGATTGGTGTTAGAGGGAGCAGACTCATTAAGAACCACAAGGGCTACATTGAGTTTGATGGGTGTTGCATTGAGTTTGATGATCAATGCTTGGAGAGATCTTGATGCTCATTACTTTTACATTTGTAAGCTCCTTCGTAGGTTTGGCTAGTCTAAGTACTACAACTCGAATGATTGGGGCATAAAAATTTCAAACACTGGCAACTATTATTTTTTCTCTCAAATAATTTTGGGTATTCCAAGAGGTTTGGGTATTCTATGTGGTACAACTTGAATGATTGAATGCTTGGGGCAGAATAATTTCAAATAATAGCCAGAATTGTGAGACTAAACCGCTAATACTTGCTCATGTGGTGTTTTGGAATTATTCGATCAATAGGTTTCTAGCAACTTTCTACCTTCCTCTAGAATTGGAGTACTTGTTAGCTATTTTGTAGAGTATTATCTGTAACGTACTTGTTAGCTATTTTATAGTGTATTATCATTCTTACTTTTGAATAGAAATTTTTATATGAGAAGTTTAATATCCCTTAAAAAACCTTGATGGATTTTTGAATGTTTGTGCCATCCAGTAATGCACAAAGTCATATATATAAATAGTTCTTGAAACAACTCTCTAACATACTTTTTAATTCTGAAAACTAACTTGTAGGTATTCCATAGGGAATTAGTAGCCCAATCTGTTAGGAATCTGTAATTTTAGTAGATTAGTGAGACTAAAACTGCAGAAACAACACTTGAACCACTTTGGGATTCTAGGATCTAACCCTCCTGAATCCGAAGAGGGATCTCTCCAATAAAGTGCAAAGATTGATTTATATTTAAGGCTTTTGGGTATGATATTAGGCTAGTTATGAAGAGCGAGGGTTTTTGTTTTTTTTGGATGGTTGAGCATGATTATTAGTTGAGTGGAAAGTCCTAAATGGAAAGAGTTTCAAAGGTGTGAAGTTGCAAGCAATCAGAACAAGCTTTGGCTAATAAGATAGATATAATGCTGGTTTTTAGTCCATTGGGCTATGGAGTCATAGTAGGATTTAATTGAAAAAACAAGGTTCAAGAGTGGTCCATGGGGCAAGTCATCTATGTCTAAGGATCTCTTTGGAGTTGATTTTATGGAATGAAATGATAGAACAAGGAGGGGAATTAAACAAATGAAGAACAAAGAGCATCCTAAGATCAAGTAAGTACTTTGAAACTATCCTGATTTCGGCATACACTTAAGGAAGACATAAAAGTAATCTAAGATCTGGTAAGTACTTCGAAACTAACCATCTTTTGATGCACTTTCAATAGAAAACATTTTAAAAACAAAGGGAAACTTTAAAAGCAACTGTTGGAGAAGAAACTAGAGGACAGGGCTCACCATAGACTTCCCTAGCTCTACTTTACTTAGTAAACTTTCAAGACCAACACATAAGATAACAAAGAATAGTCTAAGATCAGGTAAGGACTTTCAACCTAGCCTGCTTTAAACACATTCTTAGGGAAACTTTCAGATAGTTTTTGGGGATAAAACTAAAGGACAGGGCTCAGCATCACTTCCTTAGTTCATCTCTACTTAACATAAACTAAAAATAACATTCAAGAACAACATCTAGCTTACACAGTAGGACGAGGGAACACCAGCATTCCTAACTTCTTAAACTGAATTAAATAATTCCTAAACAACACAATTTGGAAGAAAACATGTAGACAAAGCTTATCAGTCAGAGAAGGGTACTATAAACAGTAAATCCTAACTCTATGCTTGTTGTTCTTTATCAGAGAATAATGGACAAAGTGAAAACAAAAATAATATAACAATTTACAATAAGAAAAACATCACCGCTGACATAGACCAGGATCCCATAAATCAGCTTATATTGATGCTTCAAACCATTTACAATCTTCAAGTCCAGTGTTTCAGTTCAGCAATCATCTTCACTTCTCAGCCTAACTTATTAGATCACAAACAGAGCTTCAAGAGCCTTTGAACACTATTTACAGGTAGAAGTTTCGAGCTCAAGTATATTTCAAAGTTCTGCAACCAACATTGTTTCATCTCCTACAGAAGTATTTATAGAAGAAATGAGGAGGTGGGATGGGATAAAATATCTCCCGAGTTCAATTAATACAGATTAATACTTCTCAACTTTTGAGGGGCTCGATGGAGAAGTTTATAGATATTTCCTCTATATTAATTGTTTTACATTAAGAATTAAGCTCGGTGGGGAGATTTTGTTGATTTTAGGGCTCTGTGTCATCTCTGTAATAACTTAGCAGATATTTTGCAATAAGTTCTTTGGTTGAATTAACTGTTCGGCTGTATTTGAGGAAAATATCCTCTGTTCTGGTCATTACTCGGCCCTCTGTTGAATTCTTTGAGGCTACAGGTGGCATTAGCTAGCTGAGAGGAATCAATTAGCCTATGATGTGGCAATGGAGACATCCTCTGTTTGATAAATATTTTTGATTTGTCTTTAACTGTGTTTAATTTAGTGGATTAGGCTTTTGATTTTCGATCTTAGCCGTAATCCACCAAATCTGCGATTCTACCTCCAATTCTTCATTTCTGGTTTGATTTGGTCTTCAATACTGATACTCTCTATTTTAATCATGTTTCACTGTGTCTTGTTGATGTGCAGGTGCGATAGGGGCTTTATTAGAGCTGCCAACGTTCATGAGACACTAGCAAATGTGGTGTTGCAAGCCTGCATAACAATATTTTTGATAAACGAAACCCAGGAGGATCATCATCCTCGGCTTTCATTTTCCTTTTAAAATATTTGAAAAACCTTTGAAACCTACACAAACAAAGAAATTATAATAAATCCTGCGTATTTTTTGGTTTAACTACTTTGGAGGATGTGGTTAGGAGCATAGCCGTTGGATGAATGCATCCAACGGTGGAGATCGATCATGGGAGGCCAAAGAAGAAAGTAGTGGAGTGAGGGTGCAGAGATTAAGTTAGGGCCGTTGATCTTGCAGAGATCAACGGTCGGGAGCAATAGTAATATTATAAAGCGAAAGGGTCACTTTACAATAGGATAAGCGGAAAATGCGAAGAAAATAGGTTAAAAAACCTTTGCGGAGGAAAAAGCATTGGAATGGAAATTGGGGTTTCCAAATGATCGTAGGTCGTTGGATGAATTTGGCCCACGGAGATCAACGGTCAGGATTAATCTATGAAGGCCCTTTGGAAAAGGTAGAGGGCGATAGTGTAATGAGAGATTAGATGTAAGTTGTTGATCTACAAAGATCAACAGCGGAGGATGGACGCGATGTAATATAATAGGAATGGGGGAAGCAGTTTCGGAAGGCAAAATAACTGGTTTCGCGTGATCAAAAGGGGAAAAGGCAGTTTCACTTTTTCGAACGCGATATGCATTCCCGCCTGACACGTGGCATTTGAATACTGCCTTCATCGCGTAATTTTGAGGAATTAACGGTCGATCATAAAGTTACGCGAAAACGCGCGTCAACTGTTAGATCTTGGGTCTCAGATCAGACGGTGGGCAGTGAGCGCGATATTGGATAGATGCGCGGGCAGATAAGTGGCAGGGTGGTTTTAATCAGGACCGTTGGATCAGAGATCGGACGGCTGAGATCAGATATGAAGGAAAGCAGGACCCATAGGGGTTGGGCCTGTCGGGATTATTATGAACTGTTAGATGTACAGGATCAATGGTGGAGATTGATTCTGGCGATAAATGGAAAAATAAACGAGGCGGAGAAAGGGTTAATATGGGTCGTTGATCTGCAGAGATCAACGACTAAGATTTGGCCATAAAACATTATGAAGCAGGACGTATGATTTTTAGCCAAGGTTGGGAGGATTGATCTGGGCCGTCGGATCTTGACACGTGGACAACACAGATGTAATTGGAGCTTTGCGATCGGCGGGGGCAATGGACGGAGGAGCGCCAATGCAATTGGCTGTAGACCGTCGACCTACAGATCAGATCGACGGCGGAGAATGTATCGGAGGAGGCAAATCGAAGGTGGCATAATAAAATATTTAACGCGCCAATGAAATCTCTGATGCGAGATTCTCCTGATAGTTGATTGGTTCAAGATCAATGGTCGGGATTCATTTAAAACATGAACCGATGGAAACCCTTTATAACATATGAAAACCAAATTTTAATAAAAACAAAGGTTTTTCGGCTTCGGGGAGGGTTTTATAATGAGGTTTGGCGCCCGAATGCAGGGCGTGTGGATGTATGGACAAGGTAAAGGAACCGGGGTTCAAACATATAAGGGCCAATCGGCATTGGAAGAAAGGTGGGGGTATTTCAATCTACCCATTAGAAAATATCTGATGCGAGATTTTATTTACTGTTGATCGGGTTTTTAGATCAATGGTCTTTATCATAAAATAACATGAACCGGCGGGTTTAGACCAAAACTTAGAAAAATGGGTTTTTTACAAAATGCAAAGGGAATTTTGTATTGGGAAGGTTTATATAAACATTTAAGCGCTCGATTGCGAGCTCTTGGGTTTTTATGAAGCGGCAATGGGATCGGGGGTTATATTCAAAGGGCCAATCGCATCGGAGGTTTCGTAAAAGCCAAAATACTTGCGCGCATGAATTGTTTCCGATGCGATAAGCGCTCGAAGGGTTTAGCCCCTGGTTCCAAAGTGTGGGCATGTGGTGGGGAAGTGGTTAGGACTTAGCCCAAAGGGGCTTAAGCCCATAGTCAAAAAACTTATTTTTTATGAAATTTTCAATGTTTTTTGATGGATTTGGGGGTTTCGGTAAAGTTCAAAAAGGATTTTCAAACCTTACAAAAGGGATTTTCATGAAGGGGAAGGGGAATTAATGAAAAATAGAGGAATTTTATGAGGAAGCAAGGGGGTAAAATGGGAGTTAATTTGAAGTGAAAGGAAGGGAAAAATGGGAATTTTGCAGCAGTCTTTTCTTTATGAAAATAGTATATTTTCAGCATTTCGAAAGGGAAACAGTAGTGAAGGTTAAATAGAGGGCATGATGTCTTCATAAGGCTTCAAGAGATAACAATTTTTTGCAATAAAACTTGTTTCTTGAAGGCTTCAAAAATGATTCAGCCACCATTTGATATGACAAATTTTATAGGTGGCTAACAGTGGCTCCACATGGGGATGGTGCCTTCTTGAAGGCATCAAGAACTTCAGAATTGCATTCTCTGGGGGGCTTATCAGTGCCTCATCCATTGGGCTGCAATTTTCTTTACTTGGATGATATTATTTTTCTCTGAAAATGTTAGCAGCCATAAAAAACAATGGAACTTCATCAATACAAGCTTTCTACCTACCCAATCCTACTGATTTAACATTTTTTCTTCTTTAGAGTGCACTTGGATTGGAAAACTCTTTTACAAACATTTTATTCTTTTGAAAGTAAACAACTAATCTAAGTCTACTTCTTATTCCTCCATTAACTCAGATTAAACAGTTGAGTTCATATGCTTCTCTACTTAAACTACTAATCTATTAGGATTAAACAGTCTAATAGACTTTATTCACTAATTTCTAAAACATAAATTTAAAAAAGCATACAAGTCAGGATTGAACAGTCTAACTTGTTGCTAATCTATGGCATAAAAAACAAGCTGCACATAGATATTATTTTATAGAAAATTAAATCAAAATGAAAGGCTTAAGATCTGAAAGTTCTAAGCACGACCTTCTCTTTTCTTCAGCTTTGTTCTTGAGTTTGTTAGAGTTGTTTTTCCTTGTTCTCTGGTTCAGATTTTAAGCTGATTAGAACCAGTTTGATTCTGTCTTTGACTCATACTTTTAAACAGATTTGAGTCATTCTTTTCTTGAAAACTGAGGTTCATATTTTAAGTTTTTTTGAACCTTTAATTTCTAGCCTAATCTACCTAACTGATAAGCCAAGATTAAGCAGTCCGGCACATCTGATTCACTAACCTATCAGCAGTCAATTTAAAGCTAATTACCCATGATTAGGCTGTATGGCTAACTAGGAGTGTGTTTTTCAGGAGTGGCATTTGAGCTTGCACACTTTTAGACTTTGTTTCTCTTTTTTGGTATGGGGCTATACCTTTATTGTTTTTACAATCTACCCTCTTTTCTTTCTTCTACTGTTTTTGTATTTTTTATTTTTCTGACTTTGAATGCAATGATGGATGAAAATATTTATAATGGAAAAAAAGATAAAAAGGCTTTCAAAACATGATAGGATCAAGAGAAGTAATGTTTGAGCATCCTACCATTGACAGGACCCCCAAACAGTTCAACTCCATTCAACTCCTGCAAGAAAAAGGCATTGTTACCAGCAGCAGAATGAATGAGATAAGGGCCAAGCCATAAGTTGTCAAATTTCCCATGCTTTCCCTTGTCTTCTCTCCTTGAATCCCACTTTAATACTTTGTCCCCAACATTAAAATTTTTGGCCTTTGTTCTTCTATCAAAAAGTTTCTTGATGTTCTCTTGCTTTTGTAATGCTTTGTTTTAAACTTCCTCTCTAGTTTACTGAAGATGAATGGTCTGATTTATTCTTCTGATCATGTCATTTTCTTCAGACTGCACCTCTTGAATCAACTTCATAACTGGCACACCAAGGCTGGTTGGAAAAATTGCATCAGTTCCATACACAAGTTGGTAGCATGACATCCCAATAGATTTCTTCAATGTCAATCTGTCAGCTCAGAGTGCATGTACAAGCTTTGTGTGCCAAGACTTCTTGTTGTCCTCCAACAGCTTCTTGATTATGTTCACCAAACTCTTCTTTGAGGATTATGCTAACCCATTACCTTGAGGGTAATAAGCGGTGGAATGACCCAATGTTATCTGATATTTGTGACAGAATTCAACCATCTTCTTGGATCCAAATGTTGCAGCGTTATCAGTGATGATATTCTTAGGACAGCCAAATCTAGAGAGGATATGAGTCTCAATGAATTTTATGATGACAGAGTCATTGGCTTGCTTAGAAGGGATGGCTTCTATCCACTTGGTGAAGTATTTTGTTGTAGTGAGAATCCATTTATGTTGGGCAGAGGATGGTGGATGGATTTCTCCTATGAATTCAAGTTCCCACTGTTGAAAAGGAGCTTCAACAGTGATTGGATGCAGAGGTAAGGGTAGCAGTTTTCTTTTGCCTTAAAAAAGTTGGCATTTATGGCAGGCAATGATCATCTTGTGTACATCAAGAAAGAGAGTGGGCCAATAGTAACCAGCCCTTAAGATTTTGTTGGCTGTTGTCTTCCAATATAGGTGGCCTCCACATTCTCCTTCATGGAACTCGTGCTTAACCTTCTATGCATCATGCTCAGGCAAACATTTAAGCAATATTCCACTTGCATTTTTCCAATAAAGACATTTATCTATAATGCAATAGTTTACAGCTTTTAACTTTAGAAACCTTGCCTTTGTTTTTGATAAACTAGGAGGTGTATTCAAATTAAGCAAAACATATAGAATATCAGCATACCAAGAGGAATTCATAAAATGGTTTTCAACAATGGGGGTTGAGAGTTCCTCTTGTTTTTCTAAAGCATTTATCATATTAATATCAAGAACTTCAAAATTGGATTCAGCCATTAATCTAGCTAGACCTTGGCCTTTGATGAGTTTAGTGGGCTTTATCTCTAAATCATATTCAAGAATAACAACTATCCACTTACCTCTCTTACCATCTGAGTCCTGTGTTAGAATGTCTTTCACCACTGAATTTGGGACAAAGCCAATGATGTGTGAGTGAAGGATGTATACTTTGAAGTCTTTTAAAGTTTTGACCAAAGCAAAAGCTTGCTTTTCCATAATGTTGTACTTTAGAGGGGCATCCCTCAAAGTCTTGCTAAAGAATGCAATAGGCTTCTCTTGTCCTTGTGGATTTTTCTGTAAAAGGACAACAACTATTGTATGCTCTGATGCAAATGAAAAAATATAAAAATCTTTTGAAAAATTGGGACTTATTAGAACTGGTGTTTTGGTTAACGCTTGTTTCACCAGTTCAAAGGAATTCTTTACTTCCAAGGTCCACTTTACCCCTTGCTTCTTCTTTAGCATGTTTGTAATGTTTCTAAGGAGCTCGGCCAAGTTGGGTATGAACCTTCTCAAGAAATTAATCTTTCCAATGAAAGATTGTAGTTCCTTGATGTTTCGAGGATGAGAGATTTGCAATATGGCCTCAATCCTCTTTGGGTCTATCTTAATACCCTCTTCTGCAATGATGTGCCCAAGAAGTTTACCTTCTTGGAGCCCAAACAATTTTTTCTTAGGGTTTAAAGATATCCCAAGCTTTCTGCATTTCTCGAACACTTTTCTCAAATTTTCTAATTGCTCTTCATCTGTCTTTGAAAACACAGTGACATAATCAAGGTAAATAATGATGAAGTAGCCTAATTCTTCCGAGAATTCTATGTCCATGGCTCTCTGAAAAGTTGCACCAACATTCATTAGACCAAAGGGCATTTTCACATTCATGCAGTGCCCCAAGGTGTAGTAAAGGCTGTCTTTAATTGATCATCAGGATGAACTAAAATCTGATTGTATCCTGAGTAGCCATCAAGCGAAGAAATTCTTTTAGAACCAACTACCCTTTGTAAAATATGGTCCATCTTGGGTAAAGGGTAGTTTTCCTTCAATGAAGCTTTTTTTAAGTCTCTAAAGTCTACACAAAGCCTAATCTCTCATGTTTTCTTCCTGACTGACACCAGATTAGACACCCACTCAGAATATCTAATAGGGAAAATAATACCAGCTTCATACATTTTCTTAATCTCCTTCTCAACCAAAGGTAACTGAACAAGGTTTATTCTGTGCAGTTTTTGTTTAAAGGGTTTTTGGTTTTCCTTGAGAGGGATTTTGTGCTGAATTATTTCAGTGTCATAGGATTTCAAATCTTTGTAACTCCACGCAAAAACATCGGAAAATTCTTTAAACAACTCTATGTATTTCAGTTTAATGTGAGTTGGTAAAGCCTTAGACAGTTTGATCATCATTGGTTTTAGTTCACTGCCTATATTACACTCTTCAACTTCAGTCTCTACGGGTTCTAGTTTTGGCTTCTTGGCCACATCGTTGAAATCAAACAACTCTTCTAAAGGGGCCAGCCCTTTTGGAAAACTTTGATGTTTAGACTGCAGAGTTTCTAAGTCCTCTGTTTCTGACTCTGCAGTCATTTATTTTGTGTTTTCAAGTTTGTTAGACAACAAATTTATATTGGCGACCTCAGGAGACTTTTCTTCTTCACCAAGAAAATTTTCTTCACTAGGGCAGTCTGTTTCATAATCTGAATCTGAACTTGGTAGTTCAAATTCATTTCTGAACTGCATGAAGTCTTCTATTTGTTTGTCTCCGTCAAACACTTGCCAATAATTCTCGTTATCTGGGACAGCTGGTCTGAATTTAATTTGTGTTGTACATTCTTTAGTTTCATATGGCATTAAACATGTTCTAGCAGCAAAGGCCAAACTGTGGGCCATGTTATTCTTTCTTCTTGGGACAAAAA
Organism: Pinus albicaulis; assembly: GCA_034641835.2. Classification (NCBI taxonomy): domain Eukaryota; kingdom Viridiplantae; phylum Streptophyta; class Pinopsida; order Pinales; family Pinaceae; genus Pinus; species Pinus albicaulis. Next base: position 912,072,825 of record CM076578.1, on the reverse strand, counting down.
TCAATTGGGATTCCTCAAAAGTTTTTAATAGATCCATGACATCGTTTCAATAGGCTCTAATTCTGGGGTGATTAGCGTTGTATTTCTTGTTTACTTGCCTAATAATTAATTCTAAATCCCCGTGGACTTTAATTCTTTTAGCTCCCAATTTTTTCAACAAATGTAAGCCTAAAAGAAGGGATTCATATTCCGCTATGTTATTCGAACACTGAAAGTTTAATCTACAGGAAAGGCTTTCTGTGTGATTATTTTCAGTGTTGCGTATCTAGACACCTGCACCAACATTGGTCCTAGTGCACGACCCATCAAATTTCATACTCCACAGAGGACTAGTCTCGGTTCCAACAATTTGACTATCCTCTTCAACTAACGTGCTTTCAGATTGTTCTTGAAAATCAGCACTCTATTGAATTTGTTTTAATTCCTCAAGTTTTTCAATGTATTTAGGAATGGTTTCTTGACTCTCAAGGTTAAAAAGCGATGGACGCATGATTTGAAGCTCAAGACCCATGTTTGGTTTGCTAAAGTTTTCAAACGTAGCAAACTATTTAGACACTTCTGTGTTCTCTTCCTCCTCTTCTCTATCGGCCATTAATTCAGTTAAAGTGAATTGTTCACTGAATGTTTCATCATTGAAAAGGATTAAAGAATCAAGGCCCGTATTCACAGAATACAGAGGAGAGTTTTGTGGTCTGTCTTGGCTAGTAACCACGTACTGCATATGGGACTCCCTGTAAATTTTTCTTGTCTGATTGAAAACAGGGATGGTCACATAGGTCATGTCCATCTGCATAGTCCCTTGTAACTTAGCTCCCCAAGACCTAGATAATAGCATACCATACTTTAGGGGCACATCAACCACAACAATATCCATTACTAGACATTTGGCTGGGATCTGTGCTAAGTTAATGCAGATATCTTTGATTAATCCCAAACATTTTACTCTGCTCAAGTCAAAGGAGTAAAGGTCTTTATAAGGTCTGGTGATTTCTAGACCTAGGCTCTCCATTACAGCTTTGGGCACTAAATTGTGAGAGGCCCCTGAATCATGCATAGCGTTATGTAAAATCTTGTCATGAACATTTAAACTAACGTAAAAGGGAGGAACAGGTCCCTCTTGATATCTACCTTCAATATTTGGACCAAAAATAAGCTCTGGCTGGTCATCGTTAAGATTGACAGTGTCATTATTCTCCTTTATGTTTAAAGCCTTCAAAATTTGGGTTCTATATACATTTTAGGCAGCTAACTCAGTAAGGGGAATAGATATTTTAATTCTTGAAATTTCCTGCTCCAAACTTAAAGGAATTTGATTCTTTGAAGTGTTTGTCTCAACCTTATTAACTGCCACTCTGTTAGCAAAATCGGTTTGCTGATTTGCTCTATTTACATTTGACAAAAGTGTTTTAACAGGAGTATTAGCTGAAGTGCTAACACTACTAAGGTTTGCACTCTGTTTTGCATTGTTTTGAGTGCCTTTCTCTTTACCTTTATCAGAATTTCCAGCCACTATTTTGTCCTTTTGTTTTACAATTTTGGGTTTATTTATAGTGCTGTTTTGTGAAGATTTGTCAGAGGTTTTAGTTTTGGGAGTTTCCTGATTGATTTTACTTCTGAGGTCGTATTCCTTCTGAGACTCTATGATAACATTTTCCATGTCTTGATAATAGCTTTCATCTTCATCTCTTTTGTCATCATAGGGTGTATATAGACCTTGTTTTTTATCATAATGAATCTCAAAGTCATCATTATCTACTCCCAACATATTGATATCATCTTCCTTTGTTTTCTCATCTATTTCTTCAACCTCTCTTACATAGTTTTGATGAAAAGGAGTGATCTGTTGATCATCCTCCCTTGGTCTATTTTAAGGTTGATTTCTCCTAAAATTCTGACTTTGGTTCTGATTTCTCTTTTAAGGAGCAACTTGGTTTTGACTTGCTTGTGCTCTCTCAAGAATGCTCATTTTATTCATCATCTCCTCCATCATTGTTTCCATCTTTGAACTAGATGTGGAAAGGGTGGATTCCTCTCTAAAGGACACTCTCTTCTCATTCTTCATTCTTTCTCTTTTCTCCATTAAGTTAACTTCCAGAGTAAGAGCCCCTTTTTGCATATCTTCAAGGGTTAAAGGATCTCTCTCTCTCTCTCTCAGCTGATAATCCATCTCAGGATCAAATACTTCAGGAAACTTGTTTAACGCTGAGTCTTGTAGAGGTTTTAGATCTAGAGGAAGTGCATTATACACACTATTAAATCTAGTGCAGTAAGCTTGTAGACTTTCCCTAGTGTTTCTGTGGAGATTCTTATAATCAGAAAGTATTTGAAGAGGATTTTTTCTTACTTCCCATTTGTTTAAGAATGTCTGATGGAAGGCTTGGAGATCATTGATATTGTGAGGGGTTAAGCCTTTAAACCATTTTCTTACTTCTCCCCCAAAACTCTGAGAAAATAGTCTAAGTTTGACAGATTCATCATCAATTTCATTTCTGTCAAAGTAGTCATTCATCTTATCCACATGTTGTGATGCAGTTGTAGCATTACTGGCATCATACAATGGTATCTTGGACTAATAGTCCTGTGGAAGATTGACTAAGGGTAAAGGAAGGACTAAGGGAGAATACCATGTTGCCATGATATGTGGTGGGGGTGGATTTACAAGAGGTGGATTAACAATAGGGAAAGTGGGCTGAAGTGGAGTGGATTTATGGATAAGAGATGTGGATGGACCAGCAAGAGTTTGTTGAGCAGATCTAGGATGAGAGAAACCAAAATTATGTAGGAAATGTAAATCTAGTGGGGTAGTTTCTCTGCTACTAGGGTACTCACTTCTATCTTGGGATGAAAGTGGAGATTTAGAGTCTATCTGAATTATATCATCAAGTGACCTAGTTCTAAACGGATTTCTTAAGTCAACTTGTGATTGGTGTAGAGCTGTAAGGTTTTCAGGAACAAAATTAGCTCTCAAGGGTGATTTGAAAACAATTGAAAATTTAACCTCAGGAGACTTCCTAAGGATCCTTTCAGGGTTATCAACTATTTCAGGAGGGTTTGGGTTAGGATAGGCTCTAGTATGAATCTTTCTAGGAGCCACTATGCTGTGTTTTTCAGACCCAAGTAAACAAGAAAAGTTTGACCAAATATGACAATCTGTAAAGGGAAAACTGACCTTTTAAACAAGAAAATCTTAATCCTAAAATCATCTTACTGAGTTTGAATGATTTTATGACGATAATGGGTCTTCCCAGCGGAGTCTTAAGGTCTGTTTAGGATTGTGGAGTCACCAGGTGGAAATTTTTAGCTCTTTTGGAGGTAAAAGGTTTTATGGTCCACCACCATGTTTATTGAATGCCAATCTAAAATATTTTTGGGTTTTTCTGAGTTTTTTTAGTCATATGGGTTCTAAAAGTATTCTAAATCTGTTTCACAACTTAGCTACGGTTATGAGACAAAGACAGTCTACTCTTATGGCTAAGCTAGTTGATCCTTCAAGGTTTGATAAGCTCTTATGAGAATCCTAAGGTCTCCTTAGTTTGTCACTGATTCAGATAAGTTTTATCATGATTACCATCTGTTTGGTAGTGCTTGAAGAAGGCTACTTGTACTCACGGGATTTTTTGGAATGAATATTTACTCAATTCCCCAACGGAGTCGCCAGAAATGTTAGTTGCTGGTGGCTCAACTGGTTAATATACCAAATGTTCTTTGAAACAAATTTCTGATATCCTATGATTACCTTAAAATGAAAATGACTCAGAATTCCCCAGCGGAGTCACCAGAAATGTTAGGAATCTGTAATTTTAGCAGATTGGTGAGGCTTAAACTGTAGAAACAACACTTGAACCACTTTGGGATTCTAGGATCTAGCCCTCCTGAATCCGGAGAGGATCTCTCCAATAAAGTGTAAATATTGATTTATCTTTAAGGCTTTTGGGTATGATATTAGGCTAGTTATGAAGAGCGAGGGTTTTTGTTTGTTTTGGATGGTTGAGCATGATTATTAGCTGAGTGGAAATTCCTAAATGGAAAGAGTTTCAAAGGTGTGAAGTTGCAAGCAATCAGAACAAGCTTTGGCTGATAAGATAGATATAACACTGGTTTTTAGTCCATTGGGCTATGGAGTCATAGTAGGATTTAAATGAAACAACAAGGTTCAAGAGTGTTCCATGGGGCAAGTCATCTATGTCTAAGGATCTCTTTGGAGTTGATTTTATGGAATGAAATGATAGAACAAGGAGGGGAATTAAACAAATGAAGAACAAAGAGTAGCCTAAGATCAAGTAAGTACTTTGAAACTATCCTGCTTTCGGCATACACTTAAGAAAGACATAAAAGTAATCTAAGATCTGGTAAGTACTTTGAAACTAACCAGCTTTTGATGCACTTTCAATAGAAAACATTTAAAAAAAAAGGGAAACTTTAAAAGCAACTGTTGGAGAAGAAACTAGAGGACAGGGCTCACCATAGACTTCCCTAGCTCTACTTTACTTAGTAAACTTTCAAGACCAAAAAATAAGATAACGAAGAATAGTCTAAGATCAGGTAAGGACTTTCAACCTAGCCTGCTTTAAACACATTCTTAGGGAAACTTTCAGATAGTTTTTGGGGATAAAACTAAAGGACAGGGCTCACCATCAATTCTTTAGTTCATCTCTACTTAACATAAACTAAAAATAACATTCAAGAACAACATTTAGCTTAGACAGTAGGACGAGGGAACGCCAGCATTCCTAACTGCTTAAACTGAATTAAATCATTCCTAAACAACACAATTTGGAAGAAAACATGAAGACAAAGCTTATCAGTCAGAGAAGCGTACTGTAAACAGTAAATCCTAACTCTATGTTTGCTATTCTTTATCAAAGAATAATGGACAAAGTGAAAACAGAAATAAAATAACAATTTACAATAAGAAAAACATCACTGTTGACATAGACCAGGATCCCATAAATCAGCTTGTATTGATGCTTCAAACCAGTTACAATCTTCAAGTCTAGTGTTTCAGTTCAGCAATCATCTTCACTTCTTAGCCTAACTTATTAGATCACAAACAGAGCTTCAAGAGCCTTTGAACACTATTTACAGGTAGAAGTTTCGAGCACAAGTATATTTCAAAGTTCTGCAACCAACATTGTTTCATCTCCTACAAAAGTATTTATAGAAGAAATGAGGAGGTGGGATGGGATAAAAGCTCTCCCAGGTTCAATTAATACAGATTAATACTTCTCGGCTTTTGAGGGGCTCGATGGAGAAGTTTACATATATTTCCTCTGTATTAATTGTTTTACATTAAGAATTAAGCTCGGTGGGGAGCTTTTGTTGACTTTAGGGCTCTGTGTCATCTCTGTAATAACTCAGCAGATATTTTGCAATAAGTTCTTTGGTTGAATTAATCGTTCGGCTGTATTTGAGGAAAATATCCTCTGTTCTGGTCATTACTCGGCCCTCTGTTGAATGCTTTGAGGCTACAGGTGGCATTAGGTAGCTGAGAGGAATCAATTATCCTCTGATGTGGCAGTGGAGGCATCCTATGTCTGATAAATATTTTTTATTTGTCTTTAACTGTGTTTAATTTAGTGGATTAGACTTTTGATTTTCGATCTTAGCCATAATCCACCAAATCTGTGATTCTACCTCCAATTCTTCATTTCTGGTTTGATTTGGTCTTCAATACCGATACTGTTTGTTTTAATCATGTTTCACTATGTCTTGTTGATGTGCAGGTGCGACAGGGGCTTTATTAGAGCTACCAACGTTCATGAGACACCGGAAAATGTGGTGTTGCAAGCCCGCGTAACAATCTTTTTGATAAACGAAAGCTAGGAGGATCGTCATCCTCAGCTTTCATTTTCCTTTTAAAATATTTGAAAAACCTTTGAAACCTACACAAACAAAGAAATATTAATAAATCCTGCGTATTTTTTGGTTTAACTGCTTTGGAGGATGTGGTTAGGAGCATAGCCGTTGGATGAATGCATCCAACGGTGGAGATCGATCACGGGAGGCCAAAGAAGAAAGCGATGGAGTGACGGTGCAGAGATTAAGTTAGGGCCGTTGATCTTGCAGAGATAAACGGTCGGGAGCAATAGTAATATTATAAAGCGAAAGGGTCACTTTACAATAGGATAAGCGGAAAATGTGAAGAAAATAGGTTAAAAAACCTTTGCGGAGGAAAAAGCATTGGAATAGAAATTGGGGTTTCCAAATGATCATAGGCCATTGGATGAATTTGGCCCATGAAGATCAACGGTCAGGATTAATCTATGAAGGCCCTTTCGAAAAGGCGGAGGGCGATAGTGTAATGAGAGATTAGATGTAAGTTGTTGATCTACAAAGATCAATGGTGGAGGATGGACACGATGTAATATAATAGGAATGGGGGAAGCGGTTTCGGAAGGCAAAAAAACTAGTTTCGCGTGATCAAAAGGGGAAAAGGTAGTTTCATTTTTTCGAACGCGATATGCGTTCCCACCCGACACGTGGCATTTGAATACCGCCTTCATTGTGTAATTTTTAGGAATTAACGGTCGAGCATAAAGTTACGCGAAAACGCGCGTCAACCGTTAGATCTTGGGTCTCATAACGGACGGTGGGAAGTGAGCACTATATTGGATAGATGCACAGGCAGATAAGTGGTAGGGTGGTTTTAATCAGGACCGTTGGATCAGAGATCAGACGGCTGAGATCAGATCTGAAGGAAAGCAGGACCCAAAGGGGTCAGACCTGTCGATATTATTATGAACCGTTAGATGTACAGGATCAACGGTGGAGATTGAATATGGGGATAAATGGAAAAATAAACGAGGCAGAGAAAGGGTTAATATGGGATGTTGATTTGCAGAGATCAACGGCTGAGATTTTGCCATAGAACATTATGAAGTGGGACATATGATTTTTAGCCAAGGTCATGATGATTGATCTGGGCCATCGGATCTTGACACGTGGACGGCCCAGATGTAATTCGAGCTTTGCGATCGACGGGGGCAATGAACGGAGAAGTGTTGATGCGATTGGCTGTAGACCATTGATTTGCAGATCAGATCGACGACAGAGAATGTATCGGAGGAGGCCAATCGGAGGTGGCATAATAAAATATTTAACATGGCAATGAAATCTCCGATGCGAGATTCTCCCGATTGTTGATTGGTTCAAGATCAACGGCCGGGATTCGTTTAAAACATGAACCGGCGGAAACCCTTTATAACATATGAAAACCAAATTTTAATAAAAAACAAAGGTTTTTCGGCTTCGGGGAGGGTTTTATAATGAGGTTTGGTGCCCGACTGCGGGGCCTGTGGATGTATGGACAAGGTAAAGGAACCGGGGTTCAAACATATAAGGGCCAATCGACATCGGAAGCAAGGTGAGGGTCTTTCAATCTACCCATTAGAAAATCTCTGATGCAAGATTTTATTTACTGTTGATCGGGTTTTTAGATCAACGGTCTTTATCATAAAATAACATGAACCGACGGGTTTAAACCAAAACTTAGAAAAATGGGTTTTTTACAAAATACAAAGGGAATTTTGTATTGGGAAGTTTTATATAAACATTTAAGCACCCGATTGCGGGCTCTTGGGTTTTTATGAAGCGGCAATGGGATTGGGGGTTATATTCAAAGGGCCAATCACATCGAAGGTTTCGTAAAAGCCAAAAGACTTGCACGCATGAATTGTTTCCGATGCGATAAGCACTTGAAGGGTTTAGCACTTGGTTCCAGGGTGTGGGCATGTGGTGGGGAAGTGGTTAGGACTTAGCCCAAAGGGGCTTAAGCCCATAGTCAAAAAACTTATTTTTTATGAAATTTTCAATGTTTTTTGATGGATTTGGGGGTTTCGGTAAAGTTCAAAAAGGATTTTCAAACCTTAAAAAAGAGATTTTCATGAAGGGGAAGGGGAATTAACGAAAAACAGAGGAATTTTATGAGGAAGCAAGGGGGTAAAATAGGGGTTAATTTGAAGTGAAAGGAAGGGAAAAATGGGAATTTTGCAGCAGTCTTTTCTTTATGAAAATAGCGGATTTTCAGCATTTCGAAAGGGAAACAGCAGTGAAGGTTAAACAGAGGGCATGATGTCTTCATAAGGCTTCAAGAGATAAAAAATTTTTGCAATAAAACTTGTTTCTTGAAGGCTTCAAAAATGATTCAGCCACCATTTTATATGACAAATTTTATAGGTGGCTAACACAATCCATCCCAACTCCTTAAGAGACAATCATTTTCTTTGTTTTTTTCCATTGGTGGTGCAGTTAGGGATAGATCACTCAGGTAATTATTCCTTATTTATGAGGATGTTGTAACACTGGTTTTAGTCTTCTATAGTTCCTTTATTCTTTTACAATTCATGGTGCACTTAGAGATAGATAAATAATTATTCCTTCTTTAGGAGGATATGGTAACACTATTTTTAGCTTCTACATGGTCAACTGATTAGCTTCTGAGATCCAACTGGGTTCTTCTGGTTCTTTTTCCTTCCATGTCACAAAATATTGCTTGTGACTCCATCTTCTAGTGGTAATTATTTGCACATCTAGTACTTCAATAATTTCATATGGTTCTTTCACTAGAAGATGTGATATCCACTCTTCAACTTTATTTTATTCTTCTTCACATGCATTAAATTCATATGAATGTGCAACATTAAAATATCTAAAGATATTCAAATCCTTGGATAGTTCCACTTCACCAACATTATCATAGGAGTTCGTTATGATGTTGTAGGGTCCAATCTTCTTGTACTTCATTTTGTTATGTTTAAGCAATAAACCTATTTTTTCCTCAAATGCATTATTACTTCATTATCTACTTCAAATGATTATTTTTATGGATTCATTTTCTTTATCTTTGTAACTTTGTTTGCTTGCTTGCTATGTGTTATCTCTAAATTGGTACAGATGGGCTGCTCCACCAAAAAACTTAGAGTAACTCTTTCAAACCAGCTTTTGACTGAAGATTAGCCTCTTAAGCCTGAGAGGGCTCTCTCAAAGTAGCTTGTGATTTTTTCATATAGGATTCAATCATATGGCTAACTTTGTGATATTGACTTTCATGTGTTTGATTGTAGGTGAAAAATGTATAGGGTTTACTACCATTGGGCTTATGGAGTCAGTGTGAGGAAATTCAATGACAATGGCTCTCCTTGTGGAAGCTGAGGCATGTAATGTTTCAATGAAAGGACAACAAACACAGAAATATTCAATGGCTTAATATTCAAAGGAAGCCAGAGCATGAGGAACATGAATTTTGAGTAATTAAACATCAAGCTACTAAAATCAATATATTAATATACATAAGACATAAGCTCATTGAAACACCAAAATAATCTCAAGTAAAGAAGAAAACACAATCATTGTATATTACTTAAAAAGATTTACAAAGTGGTAGTGTCAAATAACATTCTCCAACCCCTTCATTCTTCGAAATACTGCCTATTAATAGGATTCATTCGCTTTAAATTGGATCTGCCTACATGGCTAGATCATCAATTCTTTGCTGACACCTATCTTAACCAATAGCCAAAATACATGGAAGTAAAACCAACATCTATTAACTTTAAGACTTAGAGACCTATTAGGACTTTTCCATCTATTTATTACATCAACTAACTAAAGAGACTACATATTTACATTGAATATGGTCATGTGCTTGAGTGGCACTAACCATAATTAAGACACAAATACCCCCGCTAGATACAACAACCAATCACCCTTCTTTTAAGGAAAAAATGTCATGATTTTTGATCACTACCTTTATGCTGAGCTGGAACAAAAGACAACTTTGTCGAGGAGAAAATCCTTGCTGGAGTGTCCCATTGATATTTTTTAAAACCTCCACATGGCTGGATAACCTTTAATACACCTTCAAAATACGAAAATGCTATAAAATGCTGCTCCCTGCAAAAACAGAGTAAAATGTGCAGTTTCGTAGCATGATTTGGTAGCAACTCCATTTCACCTATCTAGGTCAATATTTAGCCTTCCTCTCTAATTTGGATATGTTTGTTGGAAGCTAAATACAATTTTTATCCCCCTTTTATTTCCACCAAAACTGTGATTTTATACAAAAACTAACCTATAGGGATTTTGTAGCAAAATCTGGGCTTCAAGCCTAGGATTCGCTACGAAATGACCTAATTGGCAGAAAACTGAAAATTTGTCCTTTTTCTTCAAAAATTTTCTTATGGAAGTGAAATATGATAAGATGAAGTATGATAAAGCAAACTTGGTTCAAAATACTTCTTACCCTCCTTAAGAAGAAACATTTTCATCTTCAGCAAGTTCATCTACAAATAAAATGGAGTTGTTTTGTTTCTGAAAATCAGGGCTCATAAATGATCTCTTATCTCTGGATCCTTGATATTTGTTGTAAAATGGGAGGAATTTTTTGTAAATCAATGCGTTCTGAAGAACAATCTCTCTTGGTTTTTTGAAAAACATCTCCAGGTGTCCGGAATTTGCATTTGAAAAACATGTCTAAAAGAGGAAAAAATCGAACTCTGAAAATTGAGCCCAAATATGTCTTCGAATATCCCAACCTGTAATAATGGTGAGGAAAGTGAAAGAGGTTAATCTTCTTTGATATGTGCTTGAAAATAAACTCTCTTAGAATTTTATAATTCTTCTATGTTTGCCAATGAAGTTCTCTTGAAGTTGACTTCTCAAATAGTAAAAAAACACAGAAATTCCTTTGTTTCTTCTGGCAGAAATGCATGTAACCAACTTTAATGAAGTCCTCTACAACATGGGTCTTCTATGACCAAATATAATTCTATAGGTTCATACTTTACCATTGAACCTCCCTTTATTAGTCTTCTTCTGCATGGATATCTCTTTTAACACTACGCTGGCCTTCTTGAACTATGACACCTGCAAGGAGAAAAACTGAACAGCAAGTTGCTTGCTATGGGACTATAATTTTCAAAGGTGATAATGGATTGATGCATGAAAATATCGAATGAAATATGACAAAGAGGTTCTTGTATATAAGTTTTAAAAATGGAATTCAAATGTGGAGAGAATGATGACAAATGAGGGAGTGAAAGACAATGATGGGTGGAATTTACACTTTTGCATGCTTGGATGATTATGAAAACCAATTATATGATCTCATCTTTACCATAAACCGCTAAAAAATTGATAGGTCATCATACCACTAATTTGTGCAGAAAAGAATGATTCCACAACGTTCTCAGTTATAAATCTGACAGATTTGCTACGGAATGATCAGGTGATTCCGTAGCGAAAATCACATGTTTTTCATATAATTCACTATGGAATCAGGAAAAAACATACATGTGGCTAACAATGAATTTTAAACCAATGTATGGATATTTTTGATGGATTTATATGGACTTGACCATGATGTCATGACCAATGGACTATTCTAGACTTAGGATAATGCCCATTTCATGGGCCAATTTTATGAGGCAAAATGAAACCTAGGTTATCAAATATTTAAAATTAATGTGTGATAACAATATGGATCCTTAACCTGTTCATAAAATCTTTGCATTTATTCATCAAATGCATTTGCATCATTACTTATGTTCTCCTTTAAAGGCATCTCAACTAAATCCATCGATTCTTTGGGACTCTTTCCATGTACAATACGAAATGGGGAAAGTCTTGTAAACTAGATGACTGAGTTATGCTACCTTATATGATATGATCTAGGATCTTTAGCTCTATAAAATTCTATGTTTTGGGAGCCTATTAAATGTGAACTCAACTTGTGGAAACATCAACTCTTATTGTCCCAGCTTGTTCCATTCAAGACATCTCAATAAATTTCCCAAACTCTTATTCACAACTCAGTACAGGATACATTGTACTGCAGCTTTGTTCCCATTTTTTTCGAAGAGTTTGCCAAAATGAGCATAAAATGAGCCATTTTATAGAATCCATCAATCACTAAAAATATGGAATTACCTCTTCGAGGGTGAGGTACACCTAGAATAAAATCCATGGACAAGTCCTCCCAAGGTTCCTTTTGGACAAAAAAAATAGTCTACAAACTAGGATTTGAGCTTCTTTCCTTTTGCTAGCTCACATATTTTGCATCTCTTAACATATTTTCTAACGTCCAACTTCAAAATCAACCATTAATATCAACATATTTCCTCCAAAAAGGGTTGATTTTTTTTCTCTTCCAAAGTTTCAATTCAATCGGAATCCTCCATCATGCCACTATCTAATCAAATTCTCTCATAGATCCTTTGGGAATGCATAGTTATTTTCCCTTGAAACAAAAATCGATATTGCAAGTAGTCCAGATAGGTTGTTCTATCTATCAATAATGTCTCCTTGAAAACGTTTCTTACCTCTTTAAAATCTTAATAAAATTCATTCAATTCCTTGATTACTTCAAATCCAAGCACATCCATTGACATATTTGTGAAGAAAGAAACTCCTCTACTCGATGCATCTGCAACCTTATTTGCTTAGCTTGAATTGATCTTCAACATAAATGAGAAGTTCTACAAAAAAACTTGCAAATAGAATAAAATTCCTGATTGTAAACATGATATCACCTCTTTTATTCACTTTACTTTTCATGAAAGAAGGCCATGGGAGACTCCACTAGAATCCCAATCTACTTGGAAAGCTTTGTTAAACCTAGAAGACCTACATTGGGGCTTTAGGGCCCTTCTTCTTCATAAGTTCAAAACTTATTTAAAAACTTTTATTGTCATGTGGTATATTAATGGCTTACAAGTGGCACTAAAATTTTTAATTAACTAATCATAAGAACTAAGCCATGAAAAATTCCTATCTTAGTTATTCTTCTCGGAACTGTCCATTCCATAACTGCTTTCACCTCTCTAGACACATCATCAATGCTTCCCTGCAAATTACAAATCCCAAGCACAATTTCTTGCATGAAAGAACTTTTCTTCAAATTGACTTATTCCTACTCTTATAAGTTCTTCGAAACTTTTCATTACAATAGAGCCTCCACATGTTTGTTAAAATCCTCATTTTCCATTGGAATCGATCTATGAGGGCCTATATTTGGCACACTTCCTCCTAGAATAATATCCATCATCGATGTGATGGGATATCTTTCTCAATTGAGGAAATCTAGTACATTTGTAAGCTCCTCCACGGTATATGGGAGATAACGTTTACATGGACTCTCTGCCCAACTTTGATTCTACTCTAGTTGCTAAACATCACAAACTCCCCTACGTAATTTTGATACAGAACTATCATAGCCACACGAAATTTGAATACATTTCATATTCATAATTTTTCTAGTGCACTATCCAATAATAGCACGGGACATGGAACCAACTACATGTTTGGCATGTGGTCCTAGATTGGGTTTTAATGGATCTATTGACACTTATTAAACCCTCCTACAATGAATAATATAATATGTGGTACATGTAGTTATACAAAGGAAGCATTAGCAACATATTAAGTCTTTGTTATGAATTAGGAATCTTTAGTCTTCTCAAGTAGCTATATATATTAAGTATTTGTTATGAATTAGGAATCTTTAGTCTTCTCAAGTAGTTATATAAATCTTTGTGCATTGAATGACCATTCAAGGTAGGGACTTTCCGCGCAGCAGCCCACCTTACCCATCCCAGGCTTGCAGATTGACTAGAAAGGTGCTGACAGCAAGAGCCTACATTGAATCCATTTAGAAAATTCTCAATTAGGTAAAGACTTGTAGCCTGTTGACATGAATTTTATATTGATTTGTAAGGTGCTTCATGATGATTTATGTTTTTCCAGGCTAGAGATGAGGGCGAGAATGAGCGGAGGAAAGGTAAATCGCCGGGTGGTTTCTTTTATGAAGGAAGGGTAAATCATCGGGTGGTTTCTTTTCTTCTTTCAGGTGAACAACCATAAGTTGTACTCTATAGATTCTATCTTCTAGAGCCATAGAGTCAAGCCCTATCACTATAGAAGTAGTGAAAATTTCCTTTCTCTCAAGTCCAATTGTTGATCATTTCTCTTAGGTCTAAGTTCTATATATAACAACCCATAGAGTGTTTAGGACTTCAAGGGTAAACACACACAAATTTTGGATAGATTTGTACATCCTAGGAGCTGGTTGTGACCATCTTTCTATCCAATTTTATTTTTAATGACAATGGACATTCATGGAATTAACGTTATTGTTCCATGTGGTATGGGTTTTCTACACTCACAAGGCCTAAAATCCATGTACTAAATAACCACTACAGAGTATGGATTATGTTTGATGCATTTGATGCCTGATTTTTAATGTTACTTACATGAGGGGTAATTTGTAACATTCTTTTATATTTCTTGTTAATTTATATTATTTGCCTTCACACGGTTTAGTAATTAATTTGTAACTATTTTACAACAGATATTTTGATTGTTATATTTTTTTTCTCCTGCATTATATTCCTTTATACTGCTTTAACGCAAGATTTTCCATTATTTTGCATTGTGACCTATTTGTTTGTCAGTTCGTTTTGTTAGGTTCTCTTCATAAAAGGAAGAAGTTATATAACTTGAAATTGAAAGACAACGATTGAATTTATTGAAGTTATAAACCACGATTGAAGCTATAACTAAGGCCTCCTCAAATTATACTTACCAATTATAAAATTGTCAAGGAAATATCTGCCCTCAAAGTGAGATTCAATGTTTCATTAGGGAGAAACAAAAACAACAAATACAATGGCTTTTCATGCAAATTCAAACCACGTTGCTAAGAAAAATCACAAGTAGCCTTATGAGACCTTGGTCCCTACCTCCTTGTACTAGGTAATGCCTGCCCTTCTTAATTGTCTCATGTCATCTATGGAGATTCAGTATTCATCGATAAAATAATTTGTTTGTAGATATTTTAGGTAGACAATAAATGGTGATGCTAATGACACATGGTGCAAAAAAATTTACTATTTGAAACACCATTCATGGCTTGAGCGAATCTAGTGCTAGTCCCTGATTCTTCTAGCTTGAAGAGTGAACCTGGCCCAGAGAAATGAATTTCTTAGTTCAAGTGGATATTCATAAGTGCTATCTCTCCGTCCCACATCAACTGCTTCTTGGGGAATTGATAAAACATATTAGAGACAAGGTCTTCGTAAATTTATTCTAAGCTTTATTACCCCCATTTGAGATAATATCAAAATAAAGGTTCATAGATTGAAGGGATTACCATAGGTAGGAAAGATGGGGAACCTCTCTTTTGATTTGAACATTTTTCCCAGTGCTTAAAAGGAGAAGCATTACATATAGACCCCTCTTAAGAAACTTTGTCCCAATTTTTTACTAGAAAAAATATAGATTCTACTGATTTTAGCAATAAAACCTAGAGTATGGGAATTATTTCTTATTATTCAATCAACCAAAAAACTTGACAAGACCCGGTGAGTAGAACTAAAAAACCCTATCTTGTGAATCGCTATAATATTCCATAGCTGCCATGCATATAAGAAATTAACTACACTTCATTTTTTTAATCAATGCAACAATATTCCTTATGCTTTCTTATGGCATCCTCCAAATGTCAGTCTCTGGCTCTCAATAAGTTATTAGTCCTATTTGAATGTAGTCATAAATACCAAGATCATCAATGATGAGTTTGATCACATATTGTATTGTAATGTTGGCATCGTGGTCAATGTGTACATTCTCTTGATCTGTTCATTTGGAGATTTTTTGTGAACAAAATGATCATTCCGTTCTCAAATATAACCCATATGTCCTAGTGTTTTTCACATTTGCATCTATAGAGCCTCCATTTTTAAAAATATTATGAGGATCCTTGTGCATTGTCAGTTTGGAAGGTCGGAAATTCTCTTCTTCCGAATGCTTAATTTTTGTGCCAAATCTTTTCTTACAAGCTTCTATCATATTCTTTGCCTTTCTATGAATTTTTGAGTTCATTTCGGATCTCAAAATCTTCTCCGACCTTGGGGCATATTTGTATTTCAAAGCATCAAAGTCCACAGGAACCTACTCCAGAGGCTCAAGCAAGGTCAAAATTAGTTCATCTATGGATATATCGTATTCATTTGAAATTCCACCATCTCCGAGTTTTCCTCTATGGGCGTCATGTTGCCACTCATTCAACAGGGGAATCCCACCAAGTTGCACAAACTTGTTCAAACAATCTGAGTTTCCCTTTATGGGCTTCTTGCAGCCACTCATTCAACACGGGCAACCCACCAAGTTGAACCAAATATGTTAAAACAATCATGCCTTATTGTAGTAGCAATCACAACTGCATTTTTGGCCTATCTATATAACTGTCATGCCTTCTTGATATAATAACCATTGGCGCGCTAGTCTTAAGTTTTTGTTTGAGCTATTTTTGGAGGAAATTGTGAAGCTTCTCGACTGCCTAGCCTCTATATGCTCTTACAACATAGTTATTGATCAAACGGGAACTATTACCTCAAAACGAGAACTCTAGACCAAAAAAACTCAAAAAACATGAAAAAATAGCCCAAAAACGAAAAGTGTGTCTTCCATAACACACTGTTTTTTTTTAGGCCCAAATTTGAACATTTTTTAAAATTATGCTAAAAACCAAATTTTTTCTTGAAAAAAGGATTGAAAAAAAACTCTTTGATGGTGGAATAACATCGCCAACTTCTTGTGTGCAAAAAACAACTTGAAAACGAAAAGTGTTGACACTGAAATAACGTCGCCAATTTTTGTGTGTGCAAAAAGCGGCCTGAAAATGAAAAGTGTTGTTGCTGGAATAACGTCGTCAAATTTTTGTGTGCCAAAAACACCTTGAAAATTAAAAGTGTTAATGTTGAAATATCGTCTTTTTCTTTTCAGGGTAAATTGTCAACAATTTTTAATAATGACATTAAAGATAAAATAGCATCACTCTAAAAAACCTTAAAATTTCAACGATAAACATGACATTAAAGATAAAATATCAAAAGTCGTAAAATTGTAACAATTTTATGCATGATATTAAAGATAATATATTATCGTGTCTCTGAAAAGCCTTGAAAATCTAATGATAACATTCAAGATAACATATCACTTGTAAAAAAAAACACACACACATTTTCAAAAGAAAATAAAAAAGAAAAATTAAAAGAAAAACACTCAATTTAAAGAAAAAATTAAAAACTAACCCAAAACCAGAAAAACAAAAACAAATATTATTTTTTTAAGTTATAATAAAAATAATAATTAAAAAAAAACTATGTAATTTAAAAAATGATAAAATAAAAAATTTAAAATGAGTTAAACTTAAAAAAATAAAAATAAAATAAAAAAATAATTAAAATTTAGAAATTTAAATTAAAAAAATAAAAATAATAAAGCAAATAAAAATGAAAATTTTAAAATAATAAAAAAATTAAATTAAAAGAAAAAACAATGAAAATTTTAAAAAGAAAATTTAAATAATAATTTAAATTAAAAAAAAAATGCATATAACTATATGAAAAATTCGTTTTCAAATAAATAAAAATTCGTTTTCAAATTCGTTTTCGGTAAAACCAGGTGTCAATACAGTTAACACTTGCAGAGATGATATATCGGTCACCACAATCTCCAACTCGATAAAAGACGCTGTCAATAACACTGGCAATAACGCTTCCAATTCGGTTAACACTTGCAGCATCGAAGGTGTGAATAAAAAAGTCGTTGTCAATAAAACCTCCAATACGATCAACACTTGTAGCATCGGTAACGTGGGTTCCAAAACGATCAAAGTCGGTGTTAAACCCTGCGATAACACGGTTTCCACTACAGTTAATAAAATGGTCAGTCATTGCAATAATTCCACTTCGATCATAAACAGTGCCAACAACACCGAGGGGTCCACTTCGGTCGATCCATGCAAGACCTTGGATTTACATGGTATGGATGGAGAGAGGTTGTCTTGTAGTGAAATAAGCAATGAACCTTTCCACAATAGAATCAAAATGAGGGGATTGCCACAAATTAAGAATGATATAAATAAAAAAGTTGTGAATTTATCCTCTATGGACCTAGATCAGGTTTCCATCGGTATTCTTGGCAAGGGCTTGGGGTTTGCAGTTGCTCCCAAGAGCATCCCAAATGAAAGCATCTTGTGCAGTATAGAGGATGGAATTCAAGGGTTAACTCTTGATGATAAAGAAACACTAAGACAAGAGTGCTCCCTTATTTTGAAGAAGTCGAAAGCTCCGAAAAGCAACTTAAATAAGGAAGAACTTAATGCTCTAAGAAACCTACGCAATAATGAAAACATTGTGATACTTAAAGCAGACAAAGGTGGTGCTGCTGTTGTTCTAGATAAGACTGACTATATAAGGAAAATGAAAGAGCATCTTGATTGCAGTAGCTACAAGAAACTTAATTCCAACCCCATGCCGAGAGTTTTGAAAGAAGTCAAGAAAGCAATTAAGAATTCAGGGCTTGACGACAAGTTAAAGAAGAGGTTGACCCCTACATGTGATGTCGTGCCTAGGATCTATGGATTACCCAAAATCCATAAAGACGGTATCCCCCTCAGACCGATTGTCAACACCATAGGATCTCCCACCTATGAACTAGCAAAATATGTCGCTAAGATCCTAAAACCCCTTGTTGGAAACACAGATTCTTTCATAAAAGATTCAAATGATTTTGTTAAACTCATTAAAGATCAAAGAGTGGAAGAAGGTGACATTTTGGTCAGTTTTGATGTGGTATCCCTATTCACTATGATTCCTTTAGATGAAGCAATCCAAGTCATCAAAGAGGTTACTGATCCTACAACAGCCAATCTTGCAGAAATCTGCCTTCGGTCCACTTTCTTTAGCTTTCAAGGAGAGTTCTATGAATAGGTATCAGGAGTCGCAATGGGTTCTCCACTATCCCCTATTGTCGCCAACTTATACATGGAATATTTTGAGAAAAAGGCCCTTGCCTCATTTCCCTTAAAACCAGACTGGTGGAAAAGATTTGTTGATGATACTAATATAAAATGGGCCCATGGAAAAGAAAATCTGGACAAGTTTTTTCATCACTTGAACTCTATCTCCCCGGATATCAAATTTACCATGGAAACTGAAGAAAATGGGTGCATTCCTTTTCTAGATGTTCTTGTTATTAGAAATGATGATGGAACACTTGGGCACTGTGTATTCAGAAAGAAAACCCACACTGATAGTTATCTCCATGTTGATTCCTACCATCATCCTGCTCAGAAGTTCGGTGTCCTTAATACCCTTGCTGTGAGGGCCTTTAGGATATCTGATGCTAAACACCTTAATGAAGAAATCAGCCACTTATCATCTGTTTTTAAGGGCTTAGGGTATAAAGAAAGAGATATCAGGAAGGCCTTAAAAAGAGCTGAGGGCGCAATCTTACCCCAGAAACGACTTGAATCCCAGGAAAAAGGAGGGAGGGTTTTTCTACCATATATTAAAGGTGTCACTGATAAAATCGCCAAGGCTCTAAGAAAGAACGACATTTTCGCTCAATTTTCAGCGGCAGGAACTATTAGACAAAGAATGCGATCAGTTAAAGATGCTATAAGTCCAGAACAACTTAAAGGAGTGTACAAAATTGATTGTTCATGCGGGAAGAGTTATATCGGTGAAACTGGACGTTCACTCTAGAAGAGACTTAAAGAGCACGGAGCTGATATCAAGCATGAACGACTTCGCACTTCGGCCCTTGCGGAACACTCATCAAAAACTAAGCACCAGGTGCGTCTGGAAGATGCTAAGATCATTGCAAGAGAAGATCACTATTACAGAAGAAAAGTAAGAGAGGCCTTGGAGATCAAAAAACATCCTAAAAACCTCAATAGGGACGAGGGATATGAAATTAGCGACAGCTGGCGACCTCTTCTTCGACAAATCTGCTCCTCAAGAACACATTCCTCCCAGGTATGAGTTTGTAGGTATAATAAAAAAAAAAAAAAAATTAGGTTGTCTCCTTTCTTTAAGTAGTAGTGGTTTAACAAATAAGGAACTTTCTCTTAATAATTATTAACTTTAATTAATTTTTATTTTATATAATAAAAATTAATTAATTTATAAATAATTATTAAGTAGAAAATACTTATTTGCTTATTTATTTTACTAGATAAATTTTTATTAGATTAACTAATCATAATAATTATAGATGACTAATCATTAATTAGCATTAGTTTTATGTTAAACTATAACCCTCCTCATTATAACCAATAAAGGTTTTTCTAGAAGTATTAAATAATTATTTATTTATTTAAAAATTAATAAATAAATAAACATTAATACTCCTTAGGATTTCCTTAGTTTATTTAATTAATTAATTAATTCTTAAAATAGATAGGTGATTTTATATTTTTAACGTGTTATATTTTTAAATTTAAAAAAAATAAAAAATAAAATAAATAAATAAATAAATAATATTAAAAATTTTCAAAAATATAATAAATTACCCTTAAAAAGTTTGTAAAATAAATTTCCCTTAAATAAATTATTATTATCCTTAAACTTTTTATTAGCTATGAAACATCTTTGAATTAATAGGGTTAGGATTTTTTAAATAATAAACTTATTAATAAAATAAAATATATTTAATAAGTTTATTATTTTTAATATTAAAACTTTGATAATAATTAACTTTTTAATAAAATAAATCTAGTAAGGTTATTATTTATTAACATAAAAAACTTAGTATTATTATTAAAATTAAAATAATAAACTTTAACATAAAAAAACTTAGTATTATTATTATAATTAAAAATTAATAAATCTTTGAATTAAATAAAAAATTAATAATTATAAAAATTGAAGTAATAGAAAATTTTTTTTTGGTCGGCCCTTGCCTTTCTTCCCTTCTTCGCTATTAATGGATTATGACCCTTCTTAGAATTCTTCATTCCAATGTCCTGAAGATGGATCCCCGTTGGGATTCGAAACGTCGACAAGGGTTTCGTGAGACTGTGGATAATCCCGAAAACTCTCCAGTAAAACTCATTTTAAAAAAAATACAAATTTAAATAAATAAATATAAAATATATTAAAAATAAAATAAAAATTAAATTAAAAAAAAAATAAATAAAATATTAATTAAAAGTTGTATTACAACACCGCCGCCTTGCTTTTTTGCAATTTTTATTTATTTTTTTAAATTTTTTTCTTTTTTAATTTAAATTTTTATTGTTTTAAAATTTATATTTTAATGATGTTTTTTTTTCTCAATTTTAATTATTTTTAATTAACATGAAAATCATTAAAACAAATGCTCACACTCATAAATAAAAAAATTTAAAGTGCTCCAAAAATATGCTAAAAAAATATTATTCGACATCACTATTCTTCAAAGTCATTTAAAAAAAAAAAGTCATAATAAAATTTAAAGTGTTAAAATTATGCTAAAAAAAAAAGTGTTAAAATTTAAAGTGTTAAAATTATACACCTCCACAAACATATTCCAGAGTAATCTAAAATATGATTGTTGGGTCTTTGAGTAATTCATTAAAATATGGTCACCTCTGTGCATTTAATAGTTTATAGTGCACGTATTGATGTATTGAATTTGATATTATAGGTGTGAAAATTATATTAGCATTTAATTCAAAAATATATTTTTATAATATTCCATGTGAGTATTTCATGTAAAGTCGCTAAGATGTGAAAATGAGAAATACCAAAATAAATGTAAACTGCAATGGTTTGTTGCGTAAGAATACGAATAATTTCAAAATAATATTTTGGGAATCGGGGCATTTGAAAATAAAGTTGGTTCAATAATTTTAGAAAATTATTAAAATAAAACCATACTTCAATACACTTTGTTAATTTCTAAAGTAATAACAAAAATAAAGAGTTCGTTGATATATTTTATTTTTATTTTAATAAAAATAAAATATATTTATATTTAAAAATAAAATTAAACATTAAAAAAAAAAATGTGAATTTGTTGTGTATATACAAATAATTATTCAAGTAATTATCTTTGTTTGAGTGATTGATGAATAATTTTTTCCCCAATGACATGGGTTTAAGTTTTTGGAGACGTGTTGTAATTAACTCATTTGTGGAATTTATGAAAAATTGCATTTTGTTTCACTTTTTTTAAAGGTGATGTTATCACTCATTAGTTTAAACACTTTCATTGATAGGGTTCTACATGTCATTCATCTAGGTTCATGTTGTCTCATAAGTCATTCTCATGAATTTTTTGAAAAACTTGCATTTGGTGATGTCTACCCTAAGTCTAAAACCCACCTCAAACCATGTCATATCAGTCAAATCTATCTAATTTCATCTAGTTGTCATTCTCACGCTTTTAAATCACAAAATATTCCACTTGTCAGATTTACACAGTTTCGTAGCGAATTATATGGCAAATCAGCAGATTTCGCTACGAAACTGCTTGATAGTTCCGTAGCGAATCTGTGAGTTGTTCAACTGTTTTCGCAACGAAATTGGGTTTTTTCCTGCAGAAATTGGCAAAGCGGTGTGAGTTGTTAAATTTTGATGGATGAAGACAAAGGTGAGGTCATGCGAGTTAGTTATCATAATTCTGAAGCATGCAAGGTCGTATATTTTATAATCATTGCCTCTTATGGTCACATGTGTCATTCTTTCCCCTCTAGTTGTCAAATTAATTTTTAAACCTTGCCCCCAAGCTGCTCATTATGATTCACCGTTCAGCCTTTGCATGTATCAATCATTTGTCACCTTAGAAAAGTTTAGCTTTGTGGCAAGTAGCTTGCTGTCCAATTTGCTTTTTACAGGTGTCACATGTTTAAGAAGGAAACTTGGTTATAAAGGGAGATGGCCATGAAGAAGAAAGCATACAAAGGAGGCTTTGTGGTTGGATAGGAGCTCATGGACCTTAAGCTATTCATGGAGGACCCTAGCTTTTGATGAATCATTCACCAATTCAGGTGCCTCCAATTTGGAGATTCGAAGATGTATTTGGGACCTATTTTCAGAATTCAGAATTTTCCTGTTTTATACATGTTGTTCTAATATAGATTCTAGACAACTGGAGATGGTTTTGAAAAAAACAAGAGAGTTTTTTCTTCAAAACATTCTGGTTTAAAAAAACCTCCTTCAGTTTTGCAAAATATATCAAGGATTCGAAGATATGTGCTCATTTATAAACCCTATTTTTTAGCAAAAAAAAGAAAAATATGCACTTTCAACCAAGTCAGACAGTTTCGTAGCGAGCTCCAGGCTTGAAGGCCAAAAAATACTACGAAATTTCTGAAGAATGCTTTTTGTCTTTAAAATCAGTTTTATTGAGTACTAAGGAGGGATTTTGATGGTATTTAGCTATTTTGACCTGACAAACACTTTTTGACCAGCAGAGGTGGCAGAAGAAAAGGTTAAAGGGCAGAAATGGGCACACTACAAAATTTCGCTATGAAACTACCTAAAGATGCTTTGTTTTGCAACGAGGTATTTTGAAAGGGTTTTTGAAGGTTCGAAAGACATATGGAAGACCAACAAGCCACCTGGAGGCATCCAAACAGATAGTAGGCCATCTCAGCAGACATTCATTACTTGGCATGTGTGTAATTCATACAAATCAACATGAAGATAAAATTCTAGTTAATTTGTTAATCATTTCCTAGAAAATAGGACAGTTGTTGCTAAATTCTTGGGGAGTACATTCATGTCTTAATCATGGAGAATTCCATTCGAGCATCTCATCTCTATCTACGTAATTGTCCCACTATTAGAAAAGTGGAGGAAATAAATGTAATTAGAGTCCTATTAGGAGAGTAACTCTTAAATGACTAGGTGTCTTTTTATGTTCCACAAATATAGTTTTTAGTTGTAATTAGGTGTCAAAGTCAGGTTTCGATCATCTACCCAACTGGGAAGATCCTATGTAATGTAAAAAGAGTCTATTTATAGACTAAACATCGAATAAGTAAGGGTTGGAAGATGTGATTCTAGACTACTATGATTGTAAAGATTTGGAGTTTCAGCAATATGCAGTGACAGTACATATTTTCTTCACCTAATTTTCTTATTATGTTTTAATGAGTTATTGTTCTATCTTTCTTAATGTTTTTCCCTCCAATGTCTTAACGCTTGATTACTCAGAATTCATGTACGTCATGCTCTGATTTCCTTTAAGCATTAAGCTATGGTATATCTCTTTTAATATTTTGTTTTCAATATCTTGATGTCTCATTACTCAGAATTCGTGTTTCTCATGCTCTAAATTCCTTTGAACATTAAGTTATTGAATATTTTATGTGTGTGTTGTCCTTTCATTGAAGCATCTACAAGCCTCAACTTCCACTAGAAGATCCACTTGTCATTGAATTACTTCATATTGACTCCATAAGCCCAATGGTAGTAAACTCTATATATTTTTCACCAGCATACAAACACATTCAAAATACTATTACAGAGTTAGTCATCTGCTTTCAATTTATTCATTGAATATCCTTTATCCTTTTGAGAGAGCCCTCTCGGGCTGGAAAGACTAATTTCCAGCTACAAGTGGTTTGAAATAGTTACTCCAAGTTGACCATTGAAGTAGCCCATCAGTACCAATTTGGTGATAACATTTTGGCGTTGTTTCCGGGGAACGAAGGTGTAAATTTTCTCTGGGAAGAACGATAAAGTTCATATTTGACTTCTGATAGTGAACAGAAGCCAAACACAGGAAGGTTGTACCATTCACCTAGCGACTCCATTGTTCAAGATTCCGAGCTTCAAAGTTCAGAGCGACTTCACTGGTGAAGAATCTAGATTTCAAAACATTAATGGTGATCCAAGATGACATGGTATGTGGCAAACCCTTTATATGATGAAATGTTACAAAGTGTAAGGGATGAGTTTGCAAAATTTTAGATAGATGAACATTTCTTGAAAATAGTATTCTGTTGTTTGAAATCCAGTCGACTCACACCTGAAAATATTTTTTTTTTCTTGGTTTAGTTGCTAAAAGATTAGAAAATGAATTTGAACTATTGGATGTTTAGATTGAATCATATGATTTCCAAGATCCTAAACAGTTCTTGGAAAGTCTTCCTCCTCCAAAAAAGGAGGAAATTGTTATACCATTTGACTTGCAGATAGAGGAAGAATATGGTTATGAGCTTGATATTGTAGAGTTGGAATCAAGGTTTAGCCTTGATGAAGTAAATTAAAAGGATATCCAAGATCAATTTGTCATTGAGAGCTTAAAATGGATATCAATAAATTATGTCTTCTATGATCCCATAATTGATTATATGGAAGAGTTCTATAGTCCAACTTTTTATTATTTTTTCACTGTGAAAAACAGACCCATTTTCTGTTACCTTCATCATTTCAGAATACGGTTTGCTTTTGGTTTAAGCACAATCAAGGAGTTCAGGTGTCATATCAACTCATTGATTGGCTTTATTGGAGGTTTCATGTCGCTTGAATCAAACATGAAGATTGCAGCTGTTAGGGTAGGTAGGAGTGTGTGTGAATAAGCTCAAGTAGTCTGAGCATCTTTTCAGCATGCACAAATTTGGTTTTTCAGTAGTAATTATCAAGCTTGAGCCTAAGGGGAAGGACATAAGAGTCTGAAGAAGGCTTTGTGAAATTTAGAAGTTTTGTTTAAAAAAAAAATGGCACTAGAACTACATGTTCTTTGTTGTACCACAGGGGCACACCATCCCCAGTGGAGCCACTGTTATCATTCATTTCTTTAAAAACTTTCATTAAAAGGGTTCTACATGTCAATCACCTAGGTTCATGCTGTCTCATAAGTCATTCTCATGAAAATTTTGAAAAAATTGCATTTGGTGATGTCTACCCTAAGTCTAAAACCCACCTAAAACCTTGTCATATCAATCAAATCTACCTCATCTCATCTAGTTGTCATTCCCACACTTCTAAATCACAAAATATTCCACTTGCCAGTTTTACACAATTTCGTAGCGAATTATATGGCAAATTAGCAGACTTCGCAACGAAACTGCCTTATAGTTCTATAGCAAATCTGTGAGCAGTTTAACTATTTTCGCTACGAAATTGAGTTTTTTCCTGCAGAAATTGACAGAGCAGCGTGAGTTGTCAAATTTTGATGGATGAAGACAAAGGTGAGGTCATGCGAGTTAGTTATCATAATTCTAAAGCATGCAAATTCGTATCTTTTATAATCATTGTCTCTTATGGTCACATGTTCATTATTTCCCCTCGAGTTGTCAAATTAATTTTTAAACCTTGCCCCGAAGCTTCTCTTTTTCATTCATTGTTCATCCTTTGCATGTACCAGTCATTTGTCACCTTAGAAAAGTTTATCTTTGTGGCAAGCAACTTGCTGTCCAATTTGCTTTTTACAGGTGTCACATTTTTAAGAAGACAACTTGGTTATAAAGGGAGATGGCCATGAAGAAGAAAGCGAACAAAGGAGGCTATGTGGTTGGATAGGAGCTCATGGCCCTTAAGATATTCATGGAGGACCCTAGATTTGTTGAAGCATTCACCAATTCAAGTGCTACCAATTTGGAGATTCGAAAATGTATTTGGGACCTATTTTCAGAATTCAGAATTTTCCTGTTTTATAAATTTTTTTCTAATACATATTATGGATAGCTAGAGATGGTTTTCAAAAAACCGAGAGAGGTTTTTCTTCAGAACATTCTGGTTTAAAAAAACCTCCTCTAGTTTTGTAAAATATATCAAGGATTAGGAGATATGAGCTCATTTATAAACCCTATCTTTCAGCAAAAACAAGAAAAATCTGCACTTTCAGCTAAGTCAGACAGTTTCATAGTGAGCTCCAGGCTTGAAGGCCAAAAAATGCTACAAAATTTCTGAAGAATGATTTTTGTCTTTAAAATCAGTGTTATGGAGAACTAAGGAGGGATTTTGATGGTATTTAGCTTTTTTGACCTAACAACCACTTTTTAACTAGCAAAGGTGGCAGAAGAAAAGGTTAAAGGGCAGAAATGGGCACGCTACAAAATTTCTCTACGAAACTGCCTAAAGATGTTGTGTTTTGCAGCGAGGTATTTTGAAAGGGTTTTTGAAGGTTATAAAGGCATATGGAAGACCAGCAAGCCACCTGGAGGCATCCAAATAGATAATAGGCAATCTTAGCATACATTCATTACTTGGCATGTGTGTCATTCATACAAATCAGCATGAAGACAAAATTATAGTTAATGTTAATCCTTTCTTAGAAAATAGGACAGATGTTGCTAAATTCTTGGGGAGTACATTCATGTCTTAATCATGGAGAATGCCATTCGAGCATCTCACCTCTATCTATGTAATTGTCCCACTATTAGAAAAGTGGAGGAAATAAATGTAATTAGAGTCCTATTAGGAGAGTAACTCTTAAATCACTAGGTATCTTTTTATGTTCCATAAATATAGTTTTCAGTTGTAATTAGGTGTCAAAGTCAGGTTTTGATGATCTACCCAGCTGGGAAAATCCTATGTAATGTAAAAAAAGTCTATTTATAAATAGAACATCGAATAAGAAAGGGTTGGAAGATGTGATTCTAGACTACTACGATTGTAAAGCTTTGGAGTTTCAGCAATATATAGTGACAGTACAGATTTTCTTCACCTGAGATTCTTATTATGTTTCAATGAGTTATTGTTCTATATTTATTAATTTTTTTCCCTCTAATGTATTAATGCTTGATTACTCAGAATTCATGTACATCATGCTCTGATTTCCTTTAAGCATTAAGCTATGGTATATCTCTCTTAATATTTTGCTTTCAATATCGTGATGTCTCATTACTCAGAATTTGTGTTTCTCATGCTCTCACTTCCTTTGAACATTAAGTTTTTGAATCTTTTCTCTGTGTGTGTCCTTTCATTGAAGCATCTACGAGCCTCAACTTCCACTAGAAGATCACTTGTCATTGAATTCCTTCATACTGACTCCATAAGCCCAATGGTAGTAAACTTCATACATTTTTCACCTGCATACAAACACATTCAAAATACTATTACAGAGTTAGCTGTCTACTTTCAATTTATTCATTGAATATCCTTTATCCTTTTGAGAGAGCCCTCTCAAGCTGGAAAGGATAATTTATAGCTGCAAGTGGTTTGAAATAGTTACTCCAAGTTGACCATTGAAGCAGCCCATCAGTACCAATTTGGTGATAACAAGTGACAACATCAGACTCATGGCACTGCGAAACTCATTTGTTACGGTGGCTAGGATTCATCCCTAGCCGAATGCTTCGCCTTTCTCTCAGTGCTTTGTTGCTGGTGGAGTTTCCGACACTCATGGCACCTGTATCCTCAAATTCTCTTGCTTCCTCATCCATTGCTTCGATTCGTGTAACCAAATCCAATTCTTCATTTTCTGTTATGCAAATGAGTCAACCCTTCTCCTCTGCAATAGCCTCCTCGTTGTCCTTAGCCTCAGAGCTTATTGCCACTAAAGAGGTTGCGATGTCCCCTGTGCCTTTGTCGGTTGGTGTAACTATGAAATATGTTTCAGTTGTTGGTGAAAGGAATGTTTCTCCTCTCTCTTGCCATGTGGGTTCTCAATAGGAGACACCCCCTCTATCCTTCTGCAACATAGTGAAATCTACTTCTAGCAGTCTTCCATTTGGGTTGTCTCGCATTGATGTGAACCTTATCACTAGCTATCCTTTCATTGGGATGCCTATTCTTGAGGCTCCATTGATTGAGGTACCTTTAGTGGTTGAGGCACTAAACGAGGCTACATTTTTCTCATAAGTTGGTTTAATTTTCGGGTTCAAAGGGTTGTAGTCGAGGCTTGTTGACCTCCACTCTTGATTTTATGAGGAGTAGAAGCCATTAATCTATGATGAACTAAACATCTACTATCTAGAAAGAGGTTTCTTTGTTGTTTTTTTTGACAAAGTTGATGATTGATCGTTGAATTATGAATATAGTCCATGGTTCCCGGGAAGTGCAGTGTTCTCTTTGCAGGCTTGGTTTCCCTCTTTTGACCATCTTACAACTTCAATATTGATCGATTCGGTTTGGGTAAGGCTCCCCAACCTCCCTTTGCATATGTGGAATCTTGAGTCTTTAACTGCAATTGATAATGATTTAGGTAGATTATATTCTCATTGTAAAGGTACAAAATACTACCTGGAACCTACATATGCTCACATATGTGTGGAAATGGATTTTAGAACAGGTTTCCTTGTTGAATTAAAAGTTAATAGCACCTTGGTTATTTTTGGGTGAAAAAAATGAATTATGAAAACATTTATTTTCATTGTAGAGCTTGCTATGAGACTGGACATACCCTTAAAAACTGCCCCAAAGTTGGGAAGAAAAAAACAAAGAAAATCAACCAAAAACCTAGGTGGTGGGAGGGTGCCAACTCAGACCATTATACAATTTCTAAGGAGGATTCTCCTTCAATTTTTTGCAACAAGGTCAATTTGCAAAAAGATTTAAAAATTTTGAGCAAAAGATTGACCTCCCTAATGATCAAAGAGTTTCAGTATTAAATCAAGTTAAGATAAGAAACAATGTGGAGGCACTTGACACGACAGTAAAATATAGTAATTCAAATGTTTCTTCAAAGAATCCTTTTGAAAACAATATTTTGAGGGTTTATCATCTAACAACGGACACGAGCAAGAATATTGTTATAAAGTTCAAAACCTTTGAGTGTGTTTCGCTAGAACAAATTGAAAAGGCCCCCTCTTGGGTCGATCAGGTTGATGGGAAGACCCTTCTTTAGGTAAAAAGAGTGTAGCTACCAGCAAAGGTCATTCAAATAATGGAGAGGTGTTAAAGTTTATAGAAAACTTGGGTTGGGCTCAAATCAGAAAAAAAAAAAAACAAAAAAAAAGTGCAAGCAATTCTCCGAGGATGATAAGAAGTCATTCAAAGCTAAAATGATTATAAGTTGAGAATGGGTTGCAAATATATATGGATTTTAGGAGTCTTCTCGAAAGTTTTCAGTTGGAACAATATTAAATCTCTTGTATCGAATATCTCTCATGTAAATATTTGGGTTTATTATGTGTTTTCTAGCCCAAATCTTCAAAAAAAAAATGGTAACCCTTAGTCTTAGAAGAACTGAAACAGTTTTGGACCAGATCCCATATTTATTAATATAATCGTTTTACCCATTTCTTAAAAAAAAATTTGAATATAATTTATAATCATTTTTTAAATATTATTATTATTATATTTTTTAAAACTAGAAATTGCACCTAAAGGTTGTAATATTCCAAATCAGGAAATGCTCATGAATCCGGCAAATGAGAATCCTTTTTCAAGAAAACATTAACAATCAACAACTGGATCTATTCCAGAGATTAACTGTAGGGGAATTTACTGGATATTTCACCTCTGAAAATAAGGTGAGATCTAGAGGCTAGCTGGCCTACTAACAGACTCTGTCTATAGAACTATGTTGAAGGCTAATATTCCCCTTTCAGGACAATTGACAAGCATCTTAAGGAAAACATTGTATAATAAAAACTGTGCAATAGAAACACAGATTAATGCTTGGTTCCTCTCATATTTTCTTTATGTGACTTATGTATGGAATTTCAGCTGAAACAAATGAGCTTACAGACCTTAAACAGATCTCCCACAAACTAGACTAGCTGAAAACTGCTGAAAGAGGAAGGTTGCAGCAAAATGGAAATCCTACTTCAAAATTTGCATAATTTCTTTAGAAACTCAAGAGGAATCAGAAAATGATCAGATCAGAGGCCATATCATATGCATAGCTCATCATTTGACAAAAACTACAGCAAACATTACTTCATAAAGACAACCAAGTGGGGAAAAGCACTACTAGTGACCCAAAAATGTTGTTTTCCTGAGTATTGAGTTACAGTAGTATAAAATAACGGTTTTTTCCTTATATTAGTCCATATAGGAGCTGAATGCAATATTATTTCAGAAAAAAATACCAACAACAAAGTTAAACATGCCTCCCATCCTCAAATAGCTGAAAATGGACAAAAACCCCAAAACATGCAAATGCCGGAGCTGCTGCAAAAGACACTGCGCAGTCTATTGAAGTAAATAATCAGCAAGATAAGATAGAATGACTGATATTTATATTATAATTCTCAATGAAGAATAAATACAGAGATCCAATCCCTTTTACACAATTTTATGATCACCCGGCAAGGGTTTACCCACAGAAAACAATATGCATAAGAGTAGCTAAAGATCTAATACTGAAATAATGTTGTAGGGCTATAGATCTGCATAAAATTACTGAATTCACATAATAATGGCTGTAGAATCTCCTGTGATCAGCTCCCAGAAGAAGATTGAGCTTCCCTTTGGGAAACTAGCTCCAAACAATGGGGTTTTAGCCCCTTCCACTGCACCTCTATGAAAATAACGTAGTATCCTCAAGGGAATGCATAGATATGGAGCACAAGTGCTTGGAATAACACCTAAAAGTGGAAATTATAGATCAGAAGCTTCCCTTAGATCTCATGCTACAAGATCTCCAAGAAAAAGCAGGGCATTCCCACAAGAGAAAACCCTTGCACTAAGAAGTGCAGCAACTTAGCTAAACAACTAAGTATGCAGGAAGTCTAAGAAGGCCTCATGAAAGTATAATCTCCAATCTAAATCCAAATGGTTTCCCTTCCTTCATTATATAGAAAATGAGTTTCTCCTCCAAGGGCCCCACTCCACTAGGGTTTGCTTCCTTGCCATGCTTTCCCTCTCTAGGTTACGCTGTCCCATTAAGTGGAGGACAACTAGATGCTGCATGGTTTGATTTATTCAATGTGACTAAATGCATCTTCTAAGAATCTTCCTTTATTGAGTCTCTTTGCCTTGCCCCTTTTAACATTTAAGGAGTCTTCAAATTGTTTTGCTGAATTTTCCTCCATTCACATTGAGCTACTTTATTCATGGATCCATTATTTTAAAGATAAGTTGAGTTGACTTGGTCAACTTAACCTTGTTCACACATGTGGATGCTTGAGCTGGTTATTTCATTGCCCCTTCTCACATTGTGAGGGGTTTTTATTCATGCTTGAGTAGTTTTATGAGCCTCCTTTCTCAATTATTCATGCACTTGAATTTATTGGCAAAAATTAATATTCCACTTAGCTGTGAGCTAAGTTGGGAATATTACGGTCTCCCCCTCCAAAATTTGTCTTGTCCTCAAGAAACTGCAAGGGTGCTGCAAAAATTTCCCTCCTTCTTGTGTCCTCCTTATCCATAGTCTCCTCCTTTGCTTCAAATTTTCTGCAAAAGTGTTGGCTTGTGGTGAATAAGCCTAAGGGCTTTCATCCTGGAAGAGTGGAAGGCTGATATGGAAACTGT
Source organism: Pinus albicaulis (assembly GCA_034641835.2). NCBI lineage: Eukaryota > Viridiplantae > Streptophyta > Pinopsida > Pinales > Pinaceae > Pinus > Pinus albicaulis. The sequence continues at coordinate 912,040,684 of CM076578.1, read as the reverse complement.
CTTGCTGACCCATGGCCTCCTCAAGATAGGAGTGGTGACAATCATGGAGCACTTCATCATCAAAGAAAGACTCCCTTCTCCATGCTATCATCCAAGCAAAATTTGTTGCATCCCAAGATGGCAACTCATTGTAAATCTCCTCCACCTTAAGCTCCTGCAAGGAAGGTGGGCTGAATGGTTGAACATGATAGGAAAAATAGCCTATCCCACGCTGTCTCCCTCTCCACTCATGGCAAGAGTAGAGAACATACTGATTTTGGTCTGAAATAAGGGTGCCCTTTGATGGCAAAACAAAGGTTGGATCTCCATTCAAAGTGAATGGCACATCACCACCATATGTCATCCAAATAAAAAAGTTGCTGAAGTTTATGTGCAAGTGAAGATGATACATATGGCCTCCATGGTGGGTATAGCACAATTTTCCCAACTGCTGATTTAAAACATCAAGTGGCAAGTTGCCTCCCAAATAATTTTCAGCTATGCATGTCAACTCATCTACTAGAAAGTAGTGAGAAACAATATATATCAGTTGCATACAATCAAAACAACAAGGCACTTGCTCCAAGTCATGTAGAGATGGGTGATCATCATTAAAAAATGTGGCCCTAAAGTGACCATAACATCCATGAATAATCTTGCTCTCTTGCAGAGCAATGCATTGCTTATAATTGGTGAGAAGATACAAATTCTTAGTAGAATGATCAATAAGAACATAGATGTATTTCTTACCATGCCTCATGTGTGAGATGAAGATGTGATCCATGAGTGAACCCTCCCATAAAAATCTCCTCATAAATTTATGCAAAATGAAAGAATGCACACTTCTTTGGAAATACTCCATCATTAGAAACTTGCTCTTAGAGGACAGCGCTGTAGGCTTAAGTAGCAATGCTCTTGTCACTCCATGACTATTATTCTTGACATTCCACATGTAAAACCCATTTACCCTTGTGCTTTTATGTGAGAGGATCTCCCTCCCTTCCATCATTGCTGAAAGGTAGCCTTCTTGCACTTTGGATGTGCCATGCATTCCTCTTGGAATGTTGTGTTGAGTATGGAGAGTTTTCAGCCCATACTCTCCCAAAAGTAGCCATAGCAAAAAGGGCTCTTGTTGCTTCCTTACATAATCAATGTGTGGATCATGGAGCAATGATGTAATGATGGACATGTGGGGTGCTCCATCAACATAGTGCAAGCTAGCTCTCCCATTCCACACCATGTGGGAGTTTTTTCTCCTCCCAAACCAAGGTTCATACTTGAAATACATCTCAACCCAAAACACATGTGAATGCATGAGACATACTTCAAACATGGGTAAATATTTGGACATAAGATTCAACATATAATGTCCAAACCCTCCTTGTGATAGCCATAACAACCATGACTTCCCATTATGCAACCTTGTCTTGGAATATGAGGCATGAGTCATGAGAATCATAAATTTTGGGGAGTACCCACACTCTCCCAACAGAAACAAGTGCAGGTTTCCTTCTCCCTACTTCATATCAGGATATGGTAAGTGGTTTGCATGCCACTTACTTACTGCTCTTATCACTTCACCATGGATGAAGGTGACATGTATATTTTGGGCTTTAGGGAAGCACCCATCATAGTGCATCACCTCCCTCAACTCATCAAGGAGGTGGCCATACTTGAAAACAATCTTGGCCCATAGTTGGCCATGAAGCTTATAGGGTAGAACACTCTCCTTGGGAGTTATGGCCTGCACATATAAGGTGAAAGAGAACACGCAATCATAAAATAAAGTGTTATTTTCATAAATATGCTTCTTACCCACAACCTCCAGTGATAGGATAGTGTCTCCTCTAACCTCTGGTGTCTTCATTGTATCATGCTCAGGGAACACTTTGTTTTTCTTCTCATCAGGGGATTGCCCTAATGGCCCTTCTTCAAATAATGGGGCATCAAGACATAGATCATCATAGAGATATGGATGAACTGATGTGCATTGATCTTCCTGCCTTCCTTATGCATCATTCTTCAGAAATAAAGAGGGGTAGATATTGCTTACCCTATGAAACTCTGTAATATTCCAGATCTCACCATTTGATAATGATGGCACATACTGCACATGGATTGTGCCACAATCTCTATAGGTGAGATTTTCTGAAACTCCTTGCAAAGGTGCAAGAGCTTATCTCCTTGGTGCAACTGTCCTCACCACTTCTTCTTCTTGAGATGCTAGAGGTGCCTCTGTTATGACTGCGCTGTCACCCACAACTCTTTCTCTGAATATAGGAAATGTCCCATCCTCAATAGGGGACCCTAGATCTTGTTATTCCCTTGAAGGAGGAATTCCCATGTCTTCTTCGTCTTCTTCTTGAAACCTCATAAAGGTTTCACTGTAGTCCTCTTCTCCTTGAAACTCTCTTGGAGTTTCACTGCATCTTTTTGCTTCCAACTATTCAACCCCCTTTGAGAGGCTCTTCTTGGATCTGAAGATTGATGAGAGTAATCTCATCCTCTCCATACTTTCTGCTTTCTACTTGCTTCTTCTCCTCATAACTCCTTTGATAGCTTGATCTTACAGGCTGGGCCAGATATCATGCTCTGATACCACTGTAATATTCCAAATCAGGAAATGCTCATGAATCCGGCAAATGAGAATCCTTTTTCAAGAAAACATTAACAATCAACAACTGGATATATTCTAGAGATTGAATGTAGGGGAATTTACTGGATATTTCACCTCTTAAAATAGGATGAGACCCAGAGGCTAGCTGGCCCACTAACATACTCTGTCTATAGAACTATGTTGAAGGCTAATATTCCCCTTTCAGGACAATTGACAAGCAGCTCAAGGAAAACGATGTATAAGAAAAATTGTGCAACAGAAACATATATTAATGATTTTTTCCTCTCATATTTGTTGTATGTGACTTATGTATGTAATTTCAGCTGAAAAAAATGAGCTTAGAAACCTTAAACATATCTCCCACAAACTAGACTAGCTGAAAACTGCTGAAAGAGGAAGGTTGCAGCAAAATGGAAATCCTACTTCAGAATTTGCATAATTTCTTCAAAAACTCAAGAGGAATCATCAAATGATCAGATCATAGGCCATATCAGGTGCATATCTCATCATTTGACAAAAATTACAACAAACATTACTTCATAAAGACAACCAAGTGGGGAAAAGTACCACTAGTGACCCAAAAACGTTGTTTTCCTAAGTATTGAGTTACAACAGTATAAAATAATGGTTTTTCCCCTTATATTAGTCCATATAGGAGCTGCATGCAAGAGGATTTCAGAAAAAAATACCAACAGCAAAGTTAAACAGGCCTCCCATGCTCAAATAGCTGAAAATGGACAAAAACCCCAAAACATGCAAATGCCGGAGCTGCTACAAAAGACACTGCACAGTCTATTGAAGTAAATACTCAGAAATATAAGAGATAATTATTGATATTTATATTATAATTCTCAACTAAGAATAAATACAGAGATCCAATCCCTTTTACACAATTTTATGATCACCCAACAAGGGTTTACCCACAGAAAACAATATGCAAAAGAGTAGCTGCAGATATACTACTGAAATAACACTGTAGGGCTGTAGATATGCATAAAATGACTGAATACACATAATAATGGTTGTAGACTCTCTTGTGATCAGCTCCCAGAAGAAGATTGAGCTTCCCTTTGGGAAACTAGCTCCAAATAATGGGGTTTTAACCCCTTCCACTGCACCTCTATGAAAATAACGCAGTATCTTCAAGGGACTGCACAGATATGGAGCACAAGTTCTTGGCCTAACACCTGAAAGTGTAAATTAAAGATCATAGGCTTCCCTTAGATCTCTTGCTACAAGATCTCCAAGAAAAAGCAGGGCATTCCCACAAGAGAAAACCCTTGCACTAAGAAGTGCAGCAACTTAGCTAAACAGCTAAGTATGCAGGAAGTATAAGAATACCTCATGAAATTATAATCTCCAATATAAACCCAAATGGTTTCCCTTCCTTCATTATATAGAAAATGAGCTTCTCCTCCAAGGGCCCCACTCCACTAGGGTTTGCTTCCTTGCCAAGCTTTCCCTCTCTAGGGTTACGTTGTCCCATTAAGTGGAGGACAACTAGATGCTGCGTGGTTTGATTTAGTCAATGTGACTAAATGCATCTTCTAAGAATCTTCCTTGATTGAGTCTCTTTGCCTTGCCCCTTTTCACATTTAAGGAGTCTTCAAATTGTTTTGTTGAATTTGCCTCCATTCACATTGAGCTGCTTTATTCATGGATCCATTATTTTAAACATAAGTTGAGTTGACTTGGTCAACTTAACCTTGTTCACACATGTGGATGCTTGAGCTGGTTATTTCATGGCCCCTTCTCACATTGTGAGGGGTTTTTATTCATGCTTGAGTAGTTTTATGAGCCTCCTTGCTCAATTATTCATGCACTTGAATTTATTGGCAAAAATTAATATTCCACTTAGCTATGAGCTAAGTTGGGAATATTACAAAGGCGCAAAGGTACACTGAAGGAATTCAATTTTTGGGAAAATCAAGAAAGTTACGAAGACAAAATGGATTATTTTTCGCATGGTTTCTTTTACTAGTGAGGTCAATTAATGTTTTATATAGATTTGTAAAGTGAAGGATATTTCATAGTAAATTAGCTGTAATCCACATATAAATTTGTTTAAAAAAAAAAAAAATATCACCAAAGTGACTACAAGATCTTCCACTGCAAATGGAAATTAATAAGTTGTAATACAACAATTTAAGGAAGCTAGTGAGTAGCACCTGCTAGTTGCAAAAAATACAAATGGTAAAAATAGAGAACAATCAATAGAGGACCTCAATTGTTATTACCATTTCAACTATGTACAAGATACGTTCCACAAACATTGCAAGCTACTTGAAATGTCAACAAATAAAAAAATGTTGCAGATACTTAGCGTATTTCATAAAAAGAAATTAGAATTCACACCACTAATTCTTGGCCCTCGAAACAAAATTTGTTGAGAAGTCGCAAGGCACGGAGCACTCCTTCTGCAGACTCGAATTAGAGAAACCCAAATCCTTTTGGAGTACCATTTGTTGGATCTTGTGCTTGCTTCCAACTCTTGATTGGTCCACAAAGTTGTGACATAAAAGAACAAAGAATAAATACTTACCACTAAAATCTAGTGTCAAATAATGCAGATTCAAAGATAAAAGATAAATTGCCCAAAGATAAAATCAATAGAACCCGGCTCAAAGATAGAGAGAAAAAATTCGTTATCCATTGTTGGTGATATCTTTGCAACATAAATTGTTGTTTTTTGTTTCTACAGTGGGAGGTATAACTGGCATGGCACTCTTTGAAACAAGATTTGAACTTGTGGCTAGAGGAAACTTCAAAACTGGGAGCACTGCACGAACTCTTGGAATTGTAGGTAGTGGAAGGGGCATCACACCCATGGTTCCTAATGGAAATCAGGATGCACCATAGGAGGGTAGGGAGTCGAATATTGGGGCATACCTATAAGTAAAACACCAAGAACTGGACAATTTTTATGTTAGGGAATATCACATTTCCAATAATCGAATAAACACATCATATTGGACATTATTTATCTAGAAACATATATTATAGGCAAGAGGGAAGCCACCTGCATGGTCACTGCATAATTCATTGTTATAGAGTGACAAAGGAATGTGAATGTTTGTTAACAAAATCAATAGACCATAATGTAAAGGAACAAATTACTCAATTCACAACAAAATATCATGCCATTTCAACTTACTTTGGATTGATACCACATATGATTATCGGTGATTGGTACCACGTTTTATTGGTACCATATTTCTGAGACCTTTGCATTGAGAAGGGAGTGTCCAAAGCTCAATCATTTGTGGTTCGAGTCCAAACACTCTGCAAAAAAGACTCCATGGAATCCTTTTCCTAGTTTTCAAAGAAAACCACAAAAACCCCAATATATGGAATCTCAAGACCATGGCAAGGGAATAAGAAAAGGAAAGATATTTGAAGATAAAATTCTTGTTATATCTGCATTGGTGTTTTTGGTTTTCTTTGTGCGAGTTATAGGGGCAATTGATGATACAATAAATCCAGGGTTTGTGCTTACCATGAACTAGACAATTCTCTACAAGAACGAAACATTCAAGCTAGGTTTCTTCAAGCCTAGTGTGTAGATAAATGGTCTATCAACATCTGGTATGCCAAATCCCTCTCAAAACCTATGTCTAGGTCGTCAACCAAGAAAAGCTTGTTGGTGCTTCTGCTGTCCTGAAATTAATAGAAGATGATCGCCTTACAGTGGTGGATGTCGATAATGCCTCTATTTGGGAGACACAAAACTATTGGAGCGCGTCTTCTCAGACAATAATTTTTGACTTTGAACATTCATTACCACCAAAGCCTCATATGGTGGAAAACGATGAAAAATTCATCACCCGACAATTTCATCCCACGTGGTTAAAAATTGTTGGACAAAGGAAAAAAAAAAACAAGGTTCTTTGATTGATTTGATCTACCTAGCCAAAACTATCATAGGAACATCTTTGGTGTAATAAATATATAAATACAAAACTCCTTAATTTGAATTGAAAATTTTAAATATAACTTTACAATTTAGTAAATAAACAAATATAGAATACTGTGTTTGTTTTATGTTTTTATTTTTTTTAAGGTTTTATAATTGATTTTATAAAAAAAAAATTGTTAAAATTACACATTAAGTATAGAATCTACTTAATCTAAGTGAAGCAGATGGATGGAGTACTTATGTATTTTATTGTAACATAAAACAATACTTATGGATTTTAGTAATATTTTTATTTAAAACTTCTAAAAAAGGGGAATTTTCAACACTGTATTGCAACTCATTTGAGGTTGTGCTAATTATTCATAATATATGACTTCACAGTTTCTTTATTTCTCTTTAAAAGGTGAATGATTCATAGCTTGGGAGGAGAACCACATATAGTGAGAAGTAGAATATTGAGAGATGGAGCCATGGTACAAAACTTACAAATTATTGTTTCCTGATTTTATTAGACATGTTATCATGGACATAAGTACAACTTCTCTAGCCTATTTAGTTGGTCTCTGTGTTTCCCTACTCAGAATACATGATCTTCACTGGTTTGTTCTTCTACATGCACAATCCATCTACTCTTCTTGTTGCCTCTACATCTCCTCTCAGGAATTATAGGCTTGCCCTTTTGTGTTGGCGATGAACACAAATTATAAATACTGATTCTATTTACCTTTAATCCTTTGCCTATTGGAGAGTAGTAGATTTTGCACCGCCCTTCTTGAACGTCCTGTCATAGGTAGTTGTGGTCATCCTATCTAACACATTGTTGGAAACGACCACTGCCGCAGACGGATTTATATTCAAGATTTTAAGCAACCCTGAGCAATATTATGTCTTGTTGTCAATGAAACAAAAATCAGCATTTTTGTAATTGGGAAGAAATTCATTGGCCCTTCCAATAACGAAAAAAATTGGGAAGGAATTCATTGTGTCCTCCAACTGAAGTTCTTTCATGGCCTGCAGGGTGTGGTCATTCATAAGTAGAAGGCATACGAGGTGGTCACCGATCTGCCGAGCTGCAGCTACCAGGGCTATTGTAGTTGCGGAGGGCGTTGAAGATACCTCTATAATAAGTTGTGCATCCATGCTAGTCGCTAAAGCTGATATCAATTCAATGCTTTCTATTTTTCTACTTTTTTTTCAGGCATTGATGCTTCCTCTCCACATCCAATTTACATTGCATCAAAAATTAGCTATAGGATAATTAGATCATGCTCTACTTCTCTAATTATCTCCAAGAAATTTATTGCACCAACAACAAAAGCACTTACCATCTTTATAGTTTCTTGATATGCATTGAGAGCATTATTTGGAGACCATCCCATGAAGATAACGAGACCTTTTTCACAGAGCTCTATTAATCTAAAAATATTGAGTTTCAAAATTTTAAACCTTAGGGAATATATTCACAAACCCATATGTAAACTCTGATTATATATATTTTTTCTGCATAGAACCTTACAATCTCTTACAATATCTTGTATGGAGTGAATTTTAAAACTTATCAAAATGATAGAAATCTCAGAATCCCTGGATTCATAAATGATAATAACTTAACATTATTGAAGAAGTGCAAGGCATTACATTATAAGCAGTTGGAATTTGGAGGTTTTATGTTATGAGAGGAGTCGAAAGTTGGGTTGAAGTCACACCCCCCACCAAAAGCCAACCCTGATTGAATAACTGCTATTTTAAGATATTGTTGTTAATGTTTCGAAATTTAAAAAAACCTACCCAACATTGTCACAAACCACTTAAAGTGTTGAGCAGGTGTTCTTTGGACTCTTATTTTGTCAAGTGATATTATATGGGTGTGAATTGTGGGCTAGCAACATCCATGAGCAAGTTCAAAATAAAAATTTTGGTTCGTTATGAGATAATGTTGAGTGAAACAGGAGAAGCTCCCATTGAAGTAATTGCTATGGTGCGTCTTATAAGGTATCTAAAAAGAATTGAGCAAATGGGAGGAGGTAGATGGCTAAAAGTTATCTTCGATGAAGGCATGAGTGAAATAAAGAAATCATGGATGAGACAAAACAAAAAATGGATGCAAAATGGAATATTTACCTTAATGCATGTCCCAAAAATAGCAAGGAGTTAAAACATTTTGTGTTGGAAAAGTTTCGTAAGGGTATATGGGGAAAATAGTTGGGTAGAAAAAAGAAGTACTACATTCAGGAACTCAACCCCACCTGTGATCTCCAACAAAAGGAGTACATTGGAGCTAGCATTCCGTTGAGAGCAAATATTCTTATTTCTCAATTAAGAACTAACTCACATCAACTTCGGTGTGAAGTGAAACGGGAGGGAAGGGTGGAAGAGACCTAAAGAAGCTTGGGAAGAAAGGGTGTGTACCTTTTGCACTTCTGGGGCTGTGGAATCAGAAAAGTATTTCATTTTGGAATGTGATGCTTTCGAGATAGTTACCGTAGTATGTTAGGATCAATTCCATGGCATTGTATTTTCAGTGAGAGAAAAGTTAGAAGGATGGGTCAGCTCATCATCAATTTGAGTAAGAAAAATATTGAATTATAGAAAGAAAAAAAAAATAAGAAGGTTGGTAGTCTCATAGAATATTAGGTTGGGTCAGCTCATCATCAATTTGAGTAAGAAAAAGATTGAATTACAGAAGACAAAAAAGAAGAAGAAGGCTGGTAGTCCCATAAACTATTTTTAGTCTCGTGAATGTTAAAATATCATTCATTCATTCTTCTCATGTTACATATAGCAATTTTTGTGGGGCTAAACTTATTGAGAATTCAACCAGGGTGCTAGGTGGTGGTTAGCTATGCAAAAGCTCCTGGAATGTGATGAGAAGGAATCAGGAGAGTTCAACAAGGGTGCCAAGTGGTTCTTTTATGTGGTTAATGATGCAAAAACTCTTGGAATGTGATGAGAAGGAATCACGAGAGGTTGAGTCAACGTTTTTAGCTGGCGACAATCACAGACAAACCCACAACCCTCATGGGTCTCCAAGCCAGTGTTGTCCAGGTGGTCAAAAATTGTTGGAGGAAGGAGGACCAAAACGAGGCTTTTGATTGGTTAGATTTGTCTAGTTAAACCCATTATAAGAACTCCTTAGGTGTAATTATTATGTTTTCTTTAAACAAAATAATTAATAAAAATTATATATATATATATAATTTTATGACTCTTGATTCAAAGAAACAATCTAGGGGAGAGATGTCTAATGTTGTGCAGGGACCAGTAATTGTTATAGTACTGGTCCCATCAACCCACCAAAAATAGATATATATAAAACAAATAATTAAACATAAAGAAATAACTTGAAGTCCAAAAATATATTAAATTAAGTCCAAAATTTCCCAAGTCATTGACTGGGCCCACAACTGTCCATAAATAGCCCACAATTGTCCATAAATAGTTTAATAAGTATCAAGACTACAAATCCTATCATGTCAACTAGAAAACACATAAAACCATTTTTCCTTCCAAAATGGTCAAGTCAATAAGTACAAAAAGCCAGTCACTTTAGCCCATCTGATCAACCCTCATGCTGTGTATGACAATTAAATATAAATACTTGCACATAATAAAAATAAATGTATGTCAACCATAATTGTTGTGTTATTCAACATTTAAACCCATTGTGTTCAATAAATGGAACCCACCCAATAACAACATTTAAACCCACTGTGTACAATAAATGACACCCACCCAATAAATCCAATAAATGATTTCCCATTAAAATATATCAAAACAGATCAAAGCACATGGATCGACAAAAACAAATTCCCAGCCATTGGAGCACATCAAATTCAATCCTGATCACACATGCAAAATTAAGTCATTGCAATCCATGTCCATCATTGTCACCAATTAAATTCAACTGAAAAAAACTATAAAAGAAGTTCAACCACTACTGAAGTTGCATGTTTCACATTCAAACTATTCACCAACCCTGGAGACAAACTAGCACATAACACACCCCAAAACATTTCACAGCATATTCAGGTTAGTTTTCTCAATTACAACATAATTTTCTTATAATTTTATTTTAATTTATGAGTCTTTATTTCAGTTTTCTTACACTTTTATTTTCATTTCTGAGCCCTTATTTCATTTTTATTACAAGTCTTTATTTCAGTTTTCTTACAGTTTTATTTTCATGAAATTGTATATTTTTTTCTATTTTTCTACCAGAGTTTAATAGTTGAACACAGATTCATCCCAATGGGAGATTGAATTCAAAACAATTTCCCCAAAATAGAATTGCAAGCAATCTCTACAAGAGGTTAATAGTTGAACACAGATTCATCCCAATGGGAGATTGATATCAAGACAACATTAATTGTTGAATTCAAGACATTGTAAAACATTAATTGTTGCAGCCCACAGACAAGAGGATTGCTTATAATAGAACCATAGGCTGAGATTATGAAAAAAGGAACTCAAATAATGCACCTCAAATTGAATTCCTTCCACAAAGTAGAGTGACATGAATTATTGGCCCAGAAAAATGAGCTTTATGAGGAATTGTGATGCAGGGCTAGACTGCAAATGCCCAGAATCTCTGCACACCATGCATTTAAACATGCATCTCAGCAAATGCCCAAATAAAAACCCCAATGGCTGGCAAATTCACACATTACCATTATCATGCGGAAGCTCCTACAAACATGTAGTTCAAAATCATTGAACATATATATTCCTTCAAAATTCTGAAGAAAAGAATTTAATTAAAACCCCATTGGGTTAAACCCTCAACCAAGTTTATCACATCTCAACCCAGAAGTTCCAATATTATGTGCGCCCTTTAAACCTTCCAATTTTTTATATTGATTATCAAGCTAACACAGTCACGTATTCATTTCTAGTTATGGCAGATTTCAATAGCTCAAATGTCAATAACAAGTGGCCACACATCAACTTACCACACATGACTTGCCCATGCAAATCGACTTTCCTAGACGCATTCACGTCTTAACTTGAACACTGGATAAGATACCTTCACAGTCATCATCCATGGACACATTCTGCCTCTGCGTTTAATACTTTCCATCGCTTCCTGCGCTGATTTATTCATACAATCGAACCTCTTAAACAATTGCCACAGTTGTGCCTTTGTGGCCTTTGATTACACAATACGTTCTTGATGGATCGCACAAGCTTTCTTTCCACAGTTCTGATTGCGTTGACACTGGCATTTCATTTGGTTCAAACCATAAGTTATCACTTCTTCCTCGCCCGATTCCACAACTTGGATCGACCCCCCATTTGCATCAAATTGGAGCCACTGCGTTGTATTAATTCACCCAACATCGTTCTAACAAACCATTCCTCTCTACGCAAGTTCATGCACCTCCGAATCCATCATCGAAGGTCTGCTCATCATTTGCTTTGGTTCTGCGTTAACTTGTTAATTCACCTTACAGCTCTCGATTCTCCAATCGATCGATCCCAACCTGCGACTTATAAAACATTCAAACATATATCATAATGAAATGAAGCCTTTAATTTTATAACACTGGGTTTGATATCCACAATTTAGTTATGCACAAGATTAAGTCTTGTGGCTTCACGCATTAAACCAATGGCTATTTCTACAATCGATCCACTATTTGACACACCAGAATCTGCATCTACCATAAAGAGATCAACGCATTCAACTATCACTCCACATCACCAGCGCAGTTAATAACAACAGTTGGCTTCTCATTAACGCATTCAAAATTCATCTCTTTCTTCAATTGGATCTGTAATATAAAACTTGACAGTGATTTGTAAAATCGAATCTCCATTCCACAAATCAATACATACAATTCATCACAAACTTGTGGATCAAATTGTCTCACTTAACCAGCAGATATAAACCAATCGAGACAAATAAGGTAAGAACACCCTCGTAATTAACAATCAAAGATTAGTCCAATCGATACAATCGACTTTATCGAACAATACTAAATGGGCTTCTGCAGAAATTGAACTTCTTTCACAAGGACTAAACACCATTCCCTTACAACATAATAATTCTAGAATTCAGAAAGGAACGAATTCCCCTTCATTCATTGAATACACAAATTCAGTAATGGACATTCACTTCAGAAAAAAATTAAATGCTGTATTAACACACAAAACACTTACAATACAATTTCCTTCCTTGGCCTGATTTCCAATCATTTGGCCCTTTACGATTGGCCGAAGGCTTCCAAGTAGAACCCTGCTCTCTGCTCACACTCTCACTCTCTCTTCAACTATTCAATTGTTTTTTCCTCACAAAAACCACTCATATTTATACATAAATAATGCATTTAATTCACTCCAAAAATCTCTCCACCTAATCCTCAACTAAATCTATATTTTAGGTGTGGACTCAACAATGTCCCATACATAGAATTCCTACTCTCTAATTTTGCTCCTAATCTATTTCTCTCATATCCTTTTAATTAATAAAAAAATATTTACAAAATCCTCACTTATATAATTTATCTCCTATTTTATTAAAAATAAAAAATTAATTAATAAAATAATAAAAATGTCACACCCCCCTTTATTACATATTTACAAATGAAAAAATGGCCTTGATTCTCCTGCATCAGACTCCCAAGGTTGAAATTAAACATGATCGCCTGATCATGTGTTCGGATCCGTGTATGCTTGGATCCCATATCTTGTGCTGCAATTTCCCACTTGTCATTGCTTCTGTTTGTTGTTCTTCTCCAGGTTTCCACACTTTATGTTGCATTTCCCCACTGGCTATGCTCTCGCAATCTTTTGTTGTCTTTCTCTTGTTGTCGCTCCTTTTCTTTCCTGCTACTATCTTTCTCTGAGACATTTTCATCATTAACCTCCTTAAAAACTCAATTTCTCTGTCCAGTATATCCTCTGTCTGCTGATTGTTTCCATCTCTTGATTGCTGAATTCTCATTCTTGCTTGTTCTTCACTTGTTTTGATCGCTTCCTTTCCACCCTTACTGCTATTTTGCACCTTTTCTGCTGCTGCTACATTGTCTTTTAGAACAATTTCTTGCCTCTGTTTTCTGCATCTGTCAACTTCTTCTTGATTATTATTTATGACAACTATTTTGTCATCCTTCTTCAGCAGTCTCTCCTTAACATCCTTCAGTAGATGTTCTTCCTCTCCTTCTTCCATTTGGCTATCCACCTGTGCCAAATATGTTCCAGTGTCTGCCACAACATCTTCAATTATAAGACAATCATTATAATAAAAAATATAAGGCCTCTGTACCTCTTTTCCCTTTAGCAACACTTCAGTATGTTGCGTTGATTTCTCTTTTTCTGTCTCATCATCTATTTCAATGATGTCTTCCAGCATTTGTCCATTGTAGTGAACTGATTCTTTCCCAGCCTCTTTATCATATTCTGCTTAAAAAATTTCATCTTCTGGAAGGTACTCTTTCACATCTTTGACAATTTTAAAAGACTATCTATCTTCTTCCAAACCTGCAATCATACACAAATCATTAGTTTTAAAATCACAAGACCCTACGGTATTATTTAGTGCTTCAGTCATCAAGTCTTCCGGCTGCTTCGAATCATTCATATGATTTAACTCCTCTAGCTCTTCATCACTTTCAAAAAGTAATGGTCCACTTTTTGGTTCACATATCGAAACTTCAACATCTTCTTCATCATCTTCCTTTTGCTGTAGCTCAATTCTTTCGAGCTTCTCTATCCTCTGTTTGGCATCTATAACTTGTTCAAGTTCCCTTAGTTCCTTCATCAACTGCATATTCACCTGACGATTCCTCTTCACTTGTAGCCTCTGCCACTTCACCTTCTTTCTCATGACATAACCATGCTTCTGGTCTACTTCATTTCTTTGCAACATCTCCATTAACACCTCAAGTTGAACTACTATCTCAGCCTTCTCCCGCTCATATTCCTCTTTGCTTAACTGTCTCTGTATGCCATTTGCCTTGACATCCTTCTCCTTTTGTCCTCTGTTGTGGTCTCTTTCAGAACCTCTGTTACGACTGTCACTAGTCATCATCCTCTCCATCTCTATGAGTTCCTTACTCACTCTACTATGATTTGCACTAAAGCCTCTACAACAGCAAGTCCTGTCCTGCCGTCACTTACCTCACCAAGCTCTCCTCACTCAGTCTTTTGGAAAGCAATTGGTTCTCTATCTCTGGAACCTCCTTTGAGCACTTCTCTTTGCTCTTTCTGGCTTCAACTCATCTGTATCTTCAAAGAACGCAACTGTCATCCTTATCCAATCTCTATTGGAATTCCTCAAGGTTCTGCCACATCTATGTTTTCACTTAGAAACTTTTACCAGCTTCCTTTATCTGTTAGCAATTATAACCACATTGCCTTTTGGGAGTTGCAATAATACTTCTGCTTCAATGCAAAGACTACAATATTCTATTCTTCAAATCCAAATAAAACCATATCATCTTACCTTCAAGATCTCGTCTGATCTTGTCCTTCCATTCACCTGCACTTTTAAATGGACTGTCCTTCCCACTAGCTTTCAGCTGTGTCTTCAAACTCTGTTACTTCCAAAACTTACAAACATCCCTCTTATAGTTTCACTACTGCAATCTTACTATAATTTCATTCATTTCATATCTGCTAATCATTAGAAAAAACTGCATACCTTCAATTACCTTCAGAATCTCACCATTTCTGCAAATCTGTTTCAGCAAATCTTTATGCTTCCACTGCACAATTTCTTGATATTCAACTACTGTCAATCAGATTTTAGAATCTGATCCTTTCTTTCAGCTTTCATCACACATTTAGATAAAACACACTTCAACAAACCTTGCTGCATTCATTCAGAAAAACAAACATCTTCAATTTCAACAGAGCCAAGCTCTGATACCAAAAATGATGCAGGGCTAGCCTGCAAATCCCCAGAATCTCTGCACACCATGCATTTAAACATGCATCTCAGCAAATGCCTAAATAAAAACCCCAATGGCTGGCAAATTCACACATTACCATTATCATGCGGAAGCTCCTACAAACATGTAGTTCAAAATCATTCAACATATATATTCCTTCAAAAGTCTTAAGAAAATACTTTAATTAAAACCCCATTGGGTTAAACCCTCAACCAAATTTATCACATCTCAACCCAGAAGTTCCAATATTATGTGCGCCCTTTAAACCTTCCAATTTTTTATATTGATTATCAAGCTAACGCAGCCACGTATTCATTTCTAGTTATGGCAAATTTCAATAGCTCAAATGTCAATAACAAGTGGCCACACATCAACTTACCACACATGACTTGCCCATGCAAATCGACTTTCCTGGACGCATTCACATCTTAACTTGAACACTGGATAAGTTACCTTCACAGTCATCATACATGGACACGTTCTACCTCTGCGTTTAATACTTTCCCTCGCTTCCTGCGTTGATTTATTCATACAATCGAACCTCTTAAACAATTGCCACAACTATGCCTTTGTGGCCTTTGATTACACAATACATTCTTAATGGATCGCACAGGGTTTCTTTCCACAGTTCTGATTGCGTTGACACTGGCATTTCATTTGGTTCAAACCAGAAGTTATCACTTCTTCCTCTCCCGATTCCACAACTTGGATCGACCCCCCGTTTGCATCAAATTGGAGCCACTGCGTTGTATTAATTCACCCAACAGCGTTCTAACAAACCATTCCTCTCTACGCAAGTTCATGCACCTCCGAATCCATCATCGAAGGTCTGCTCATCGTTTTCTTTGGTTCTGCGTTAACTTGTTAATTCACCTTATAGCTCTCGATTCTCCAATCGATCGATCCCAACCTGCGATTTATAAAACATTCAAACATATATCATAATGAAATGCAACCTTTAATTTCATAACGCTGGGTTTGATATCCACAATTCAGTTATGCACAAGATTAAGTCTTGTGGCTTCACGCATTAAACTAATGGCTATTTCTGCAATCGATCCACTATTTGACACACCAGAATCTGCATCTACCATAAAGAGATCAACGCATTCAACTATCACTCCACATCGCCAGCATAGTTAATAACAACAGTTGGCTTCTCATTAACGCATTCAACATTCATCTCTTTCTTCAATTGGATCTGTAATATAAAACTTGACAATGATTTCTAAAATTGAATCTCCATTCCACAGATCAATACATACAATTCATCACAAAGTTGTGGATCAAATTGTCTCACTTAACCAACAGATATAAACCAATCGAGACAAATAAGGTAAGAACACCCTCGTAATTAACAATCAAAGATTAGTCCAATCGATACAATCGACTTTATCGAACAATACTAAATGGGCTTCTGCAGAAATTGAACTTCTTTCACAAGGACTAAACACCATTCCCTTACAACATAATAATTCTAGAATTCAGAAAGGAACGAATTCCCCTTCATTCATTGAATACACAAATTCAGTAATGGACATTCACTTCAGAAAAAAATCAAATGTTGTATTAACACACAAAACACTTACAATACAATTTCCTTCCTTGGCCTGATTTCCAATCATTTGGCCCTTTACGATTGGCCGAAGGCTTCCAAGTAGAACCCTGCTCTCTGCTCACACTCTCACTCTCTCTTCAACTATTCAATTGTTTTCTCACAAACACTCATATTTATACATAAATAATGCATTTAATTCACTCCAAAAATCTCTCCACCTAATCCTCAACTAAATCTATATTTTAGGTGTGGACTCAACAAAGAATCCCATACACCAAATTCCTACTCTCCTAATTTTTCTCCTAATCTATTTCTCTCATATCCTTTTAATTAATAAAAGAATATTTACAAAATCCTCACTTATATAATTTATCTCCTATTTTATTAAAAATAAAAAATTAATTAATAAAATAATAAAAATGTCACACCCCCCTTTATTACATATTTACAAATGAAAAAATGGCCTTGATGCTCCTGCATCAAATTGACACTGTTGTGCAAAATAATAAACAATATAATGATATTCTTTGAGTGAACTTGTTATGTAAGATGCTAATTTATTTTTTTATAAGGAAGCATTGCAATTGAAACTAAAACATATTATAGATTTCATAAATTCAACACCTCAATCCATGAGTTTTGGCCACAGTTTGTAACATTTTATGGATTAAAAAAATTTAGAGTCCCTTGGAAAATAGTCACCTAGATTAGTTGAACTAGTAAAGAGAAATTTCTCTTAACAAGTTGATGGAAGTTCAAATCTCATGGTGTAAATGTCAAACATGCAAGGATATTTCTATAACAGTACAATGGTTTGTGCATTGCTAATATTATTGGAGGAGAGACATCATTTTAAAATCCAAGGATTTTGCACCAATTCCCCTAATATTTGATCATGTTTCTAACTTAGGATTCAAAACCTAAATGACAGTATCCAGATCCTATAACTGAAAATGGATCCCTGAATAGAATTCACTGAAGCCTAAAGAGTGGGTCTGGATCACCAATTCCCTGATTCCATGATGATTCTAATTTGGGTAAAGGGCTAGGAATGATGAATTCAGTAACTATGATCAGAATGTTCTGTATCCGAAAAATATAAAGGCAGTGCACAGTGGAACTTACCCAATCATTTGAACTTACCCAATTTAGCTACAAATGAAAAAGAACAGAACAAATAACAAAACTCGTTTATAGTTGAACACAGATTCATCCCAATGCCTATGTTTAGGAAAGTTTCAATGTTTTAAAGAGAGCGTGTATGTTAAATTTCCCCAAAACATAATTGCAAATAATCTCTACAAGAGGTTTATAGTTGAACACAAATTCATCCCAATGGGAGATTGAATTCAAAAAAAATTCCCCAAAACAGAATTGCAAACAATCTCTACAAGAGGTTTATAGTTGAACAGAGATTCATCCCAATGGGAGATTGAATTCAAAAAAAATTCCCCAAAATAGAATTGCAAACAATCTCTACAAGAGGTTTATAGTTGAACACAGATTCATCCCAATGGGAGATTGAATTCAAAAAAAATTCCCCCAAATAGAATTTCAAACAATCACTACAAGAGGTTTATAGTTGAACATAGATTCATCCCAATGGGAGATTGAAGTCATATGTACCTTGGTTTATCGCTTATCTTCCTGTATATGGAATGATTGTTAATATTAATACTTGTTTGGGCTCAGATTTATAAGTTAAGACATTGTAAAACATTAATTGTTGCAACACAACGACAAGAGGGTTGTTTATTTTTATAACTTCCATAAATAGGATAGTAGAACCATAGGCCAAGTTTATGACAAAAGGAACTCAAATAATGCACCTCAAATTGAATGCCTCACACAAAGTAGAGTGACATGTATTATTGGCCTAGAAAAATGAGCTTTATGAGGAATTGACGTTGTTGTGCAAAATAATAAACAATATAATGATCTTCTTTGAGTGAACCTGTTATATAAGATGCTAATTTATTTTTTTATAAGGAATCATTGCAATTGAAACTAAAACATATTATAGATTTCATAAATTAAACACCTCAATCCCTGAGTTTTGGCCACAGTTTGTAACATTTGATGGATTCAAAAAATTTAGAGTCCCTTGGAAGATAGTCACCTAGATTAGTTGAACTAGTAAAGAGCAATGTTTGTTAACAGGTTGATGGAGGTTCAAATCTCATGGTGTAAATGTCAAACATGCAAGGATATTTCTGTAACGGTACAATGGTTTGTGCATTGCTCATATTATTGGAGGAGAGACATTATTTTAAAATCCAAAGATTTTGCACCAGTTCCCCTAACATTTGAACATGTTTCTAATTTAGGATTAAAAACCTAAATGACAATATCCAGATCCTATAACTAGAAATGGGTCCCTAAATAGAATTCACTAAATCCTAAAGAGTGGGTCTGGATCACTAATTCCTTGATTCCATGATGATTCAGATTCGGGTAAAGGGCTAGGAATGATGAATTTAGTAACTATGATAGGAATCTTCTGTATCCAAAAAATATAAAGGCAGTGCACAATGGAACTTACCCAATCATTTGAACTTACCCAATTTAGCTTCAGGGTACAAAATGACTTCAAATGACACAAATATCAGATTGGAATTCAAACTTACCCAATCATTTGAACTTACCCAATTCAGCTTTAGGGTACAAAATGACTTTAATGACACAAAGTTCAGATTGGAATTCATTTCAAGCTCACTAATCCAAAATTCTAAATCCCTCAGTGTAAAAAATCCAATCAAACTCTTGTAGGCCAAGTAAAATAACTAGCGAAACCTGTTGGACATAGAAGCTGGAAACAAATAGCCAAAAACAAAACATAACAAAAAACAAAACATAAGTAGCTGAGAATAAAAGCCAGTGGAAAATATCTCAGTAGTTGAGCATAGAATTTGTAGCATTTGAAGTTAACATATCTATCTGCAATAGCTGAAAATTGAAGTTGTAGCATTTGAAGTTAACATATCTATCTGCAATAGCTGAGCATAGAAGTTGTATCATTTGAACTTGAAGTCAACATATCTTTCTACATTAGCTGAGCATAGGAATCAAAGATGACAAGACAGAAAATAAGAAAGGGGTAACATAAGGCAAGGCATTCAAAAACCTTGGGCATGAACACACGAACTAATTGTAAACTGTTTTAAATTGTTGTAAATGGGAAGAGATGATGTTACTAGATGATGTTTGGCTTGTATGAAAGCATTATTTTCAATTATTCTTAACTAAATGCATGCAATAATTCTACAAGTAGTTGCATCCATGGAAAGAGTGATTTATGTAGCTCGTACAAGGAGAAGTGGAAGAAGAGTGACTAGGGGTGCCCAGCTGCGATGCACTTCATCAGATGAAGAAAGAACAAGTGATTTCAATGTCAACAATGCTCCAAGCAATGTTGTTGAGGATGAATTTGTGGCTGAAGTTGATGTCGTGACACCATCAGTCACAGAGCGACCGTCAACCACAGCCCAAGGCGTAACTTCTACTAAAAAGATCAACGCTATAAGAGGTTGGACAAAAGAATAAATGTTAGCTGCAATTGATGACATAGAGTTCAACGGATATTCTTTTCAGGCATTTGCAAAGAAACATAGTATTCCTCCCTCATCAATACATTATTGGATAAATGGGCTCACTCACACCAAACATAGAGGGCCTGTTACAGTTATGATTGAAGAGGAGGAGGCCGAGGTGGTTGAGTGGTGTAAAGAAATGGCCCAATTGGGACATGGGCTAGAGTTGATACAACTCAAATCCACAATTGCTCAAATATCTCAAGGGAGGCCAAACCCATTCAAAGATGGGTTTCCTGGTAAATCATGGTGGTTTGGGTTTAAAAAAAGGCATCCAGACCTTGTATTGCGTACAACTAAGGGCCTTGACAGAGACAGAGCATTAATTTTTCACCCTACAGTTGTATGTAAGTTCTATGACACTCTTTCTAGTGCATACAATAAACATTCTTATGGTGCAGATCATATATGGAACTATGATGAAACAGGTTTACAAGTGGGAAGGAATTGTGGCATGAGGGTAATTGCCAAGAGAGGTAGCCGAAACATGTCAAAGATTTTTCCTAAGAGCAGGGTGTGTATAACCATTTTATGTTCTGTCAATGCAATTGGTACTTCAATCCTAGGATTTTATCTATTCAAAGGTAAAAATCAATTGAAAAATTATATACAAAACTGTGAATCTGAAGCATGCATGGCTGCACATCCCCATGCATGGATGACTAAAGATTTTTTTTTTAAATTGGCTTTGCCACTTTTCTGAATCTGTGCCAAGTGATGTCTCGCCTAATAACATACACCTATTGATATTAGATGGCCATGGAATCCACATGGTTGTACAAATAATTAAGGAAGCCAACAATTTGGGCATTAACCTCTTAACATTGTTGCTCATACCACTCACAGATTGCTACCCCTTGATGTTAGTGTGTTTGGCCCTTTCAAGAACTATTTCAGGTTAGAGCATGCTGCATGGATGACAAATAATCCAGGGTTGAGGTGAAAACATTCGAGTTACCAGAGCTTACAAGTAAGGCTTTTAAAAGTGATTAGACACCATCAAATATCAAGGTTGGATTTAGGACGACAGGAATGTGGCCACTAAAGTATGATGCTCTTATGCATGATACTGCTTGTAGCCAAGCTTTTCATGTGGATGGTCAAGAAGAAGAGCATGAAGTGCAAGAGGAAGTACATGAACATGTTGATGTGGTTACAACTGATAATATAATTCCCCTCTCTCAAGTACAATTATATGCTGATGATGATGAGCAGGTTGTGAAACACAGTATATTCATCAACAAATTGATAGCAACATGGAGGTTGTTCTACCAACTCAAGCAGATGGAAATCGTGCTGCTGATATTGTTAATGACACTGTTGAACATGCAGTTGACAATGCAGATTTTGTTGAAAATGAAATTGCTAATATTGTTAATGCAGATGTAATTGAAAATGGAATTGTTGATATTGTTAATGTAGTTGTAGTTGAAAATGAAATTATTGATATTGTTAATGACATTGAAAATTACAAATTGACATTTCCTAGCCAAGTAAACCCACCATCATGGCTGGTAGAAGCCATGATTAATTTGAACGAACACAGTGTCTCAAGAACCAATGAACAAAACATGAACATGCCTTCACAACTAGCTGAATTGAACAGTGAAATTGTTCATTTTTTTATGGACAATAGATCAATGGAAGAAGATGGAGCACATAATGAGGCACCAGATGAAGAAAACAATATAGTTCAATCAAGTGCCACGGATACTGAAGTGCTAAGAAATGAGATGCAGGTGGTGGGGGGGGGGGAGGAGAAGTTACTTGGGTGGTTCCTAAAGATACTAGTAGAAAGAGTGTCAATGAAAAAGAAGCAAGGAACACCTGGTAGTCTTCATTTGGGGCGAAGTTCACAGTTACTCACCTCAGAAGACTATATAAAACTCCTAATTGAGTTTGAAAAGAAAAAAATGGAAATTAATGAATTAAAACAGGAAAAAAAGGATCAAGCCAAGGAGAAGAAGGCAGCAAGGGCTATT
Organism: Pinus albicaulis; assembly: GCA_034641835.2. NCBI lineage: Eukaryota > Viridiplantae > Streptophyta > Pinopsida > Pinales > Pinaceae > Pinus > Pinus albicaulis. Next base: position 912,018,151 of record CM076578.1, on the reverse strand, counting down.
GCAGCAAAACATCGAGCAGATGAAAGGCTTGAAAGAGAGAGAGCAAGGCAAGAGAAGGAGGAACAAAAAAAAATGTCAAGATAGGAACAGGAAGCAAGGAAGGCTAAATAAATGCTTGAAAGGGAACAAGGGATGACTGATATGGTTGACATAAATGCAAGCACAGTTGATGAGAATGAAACCAGGGACATGTCCAACACATTATAAAATATTGCAAATAATACAACATTATTCCAAGACCTCATAAACATTCAAGTGCCTCACTATCAAAATGGGGGTTTACCCACTTGCCTTATTCCTACCACAGGAGGTGTGAATTCAATGTATGCTCATCACACACCTCCACTTTGCACACGTGTGAGGTATGAGTACTCAATTCCTCCATGGTTGGAAGGGACAAATTGGTCTCAATTATATGGCAGCAATAAACCACAACCTAATCAACCCTTCTTAGAAAGGAAAACCTACTTGGTTAAATCAGGAACTCAAGGTTTGGCACTAAAGATTTGTAAGGCCATAAAGAATAGGGATGTTATATGTTTTTGGTTGTAACCACATTATGATGTGGATTTTTGGATGGACTATATGTTTGGACTTTTATATCTTAATATATCTTTTATTTCCTAACTAAACTACACGGTAACTGAATAAGATTTCCTAACTGTTATCTATGCCATCAACAAATTTCGACACTATATTACTAGGTATCCTACTTTCGTACATACTGATCACACAACAATTAGGTATTTTATGAATAAACCTATCACCCCGAGTCGCATTACAAGATGGTTGCTATTGCTTCAATAATTTCATATTACAATAGTAGATAAACCAGGGAAGGATAATGTAGTTTCTGATTTTCTATCTAGATTGGATAATAATGACAAAGGCACACCCATAGAGGAAAATTTTCCGGATGAACATCTTTTTGCAATTTCCACTAATCCTCCATGGTATGTAGATATTGCTAACTATATTGCTACAAGAATGGTGCCTCGTCATTTTTCATACAGGGAAAAACGAAATATCATTCATCATAGTGCATGATACTCCTATATAGTAGGATATCTCTTTCATAAATGGGTCGATCAACAAGTTTAGTGTTGCGTATCTGAGGATGACATCTATGAAGTACTGAAGGCTGCTCATGATGGTCCTTACGGAGGGCATTTTTCAGATAAGAGGATAGGGTATAAGGTATTACAGATGGAATATTATTGGTCCTCTATATTCCAGGATGCTCGAGACTACGTTAGTGGATGTGAAAGTTTCCAACGGATGGGCCAACCTGGTTAATCAGATGAAATGCCACTACAACCCTAGGTAGTCCTTTAACCTTTCGAAAAGTGGGCTATTGATTTTTTTGGTCTGTTTAATCCACCTTCACATAAGAAGGTCCACATTTTTGTGTGCATAGACTATGTGACTAAGAGGGTGGAAGCCAAGGCTATTGTGAAAGAAACAGAGCAGGTTGTTTTAGATTTTCTATTTGAAGAGATTTTTGCTCGTTATGGTGCTCTGAGAGAGATTGTTTCAGATGGAGGAGCGCAATTCACATCACACATGATAGAGAGGCTTATGCAGAAATATGGAATAAAACATACAGTCACATCTCTGTATCATCCCCAAGCGAATGGTCAGGTGGAAAGAACGAGCAAGGTATTGGAAAATATCTTGACAAAGACTGTGGAAAGACATCGTCAGGATTGGGCTGAAAATTTTTCTGAAGCTCTCTGGGCATACAGAGCAACATGGTGGAACACAACATAGTTTTCACCATTTGAGTTGGTTTATAGGAAATCCCCCTTGTTTCTAATAAAATTTGAGATTAGTACACTCAGAACAGCTCTTGAGGTAGGACTGGATCTGTCAAATGCCTAGAAACACTAGCTGGAACAACTAAATGAATTAGATGAAATCAATTCGATGGCTATCTAGAAGACTGCTATGATTCAACAACATAGAAAAAAATGGCACGATACATTTATTAAAAATAAGGTGTTTCACAAAGGACCCGTTTTAAGGATTTCAAAGGAAAGCTTTGCTCTTGTTGGATGGGACCTTATGAAGTGGACACAATTTTTTATAATTGATGATACACATGTTTCTTTTATAGTAAATGTACATCGTCTGAGACTATATCACCACTGAGCTTCTAAGGATGTCTTCATTAAACATCTCTCTGAAAAATCTAGTTTGAAGGTTGTTAGTGTAGAGAATTCCTCCTCTGCATCCTTTATTATATATATATATATATATATATAGCATTGTTACTACTCAAATTTTTTTTTTATAGGAACTACTACAGGTGTAAAATTCTGCGGAGATGAAAATTTTTCAAAGTACCTGGTGTTTTTACTCCTATGATGCTATTACTCGGAAAAATTTCTAAGTGTTGGATGTTGTTACTCCGGAAAAAAATTTCTAAGTGTTGGGTGTTGTTACTCCGTAAAATTTTCTAAGTACTCAATGTTGTTACTCTGAAAATTTTTCTAAGTGTTGGATGTTGTTAATCCTTTGATGCTATTACTCATCCGATGTTGTTACATTGGAAACTTTTTCTAAGTGTTTTGTGATGCTACTTCCTTAAACTTCTCCAAGTACTTGGTGTTGTTACTCCTCCGATGATGCTACTCCAGAAATTTTTCTATGTGTTGGGTGTTGTTACTCCTCTCATGCTATTACTCACCCAGTGTTATTACTCTAGAATTTTTTCTAAGTGTCTGATGTTGTTAATCCATTGTTGTTGTTACTCCCTCACTACTGTTACTCTGCTGAGGTAAGTCATCAGGTACGTCCCCATCGAATTTTACATATTTGATTGAATATTCCACTGAAAATACATTTTACATGCCTGTGGATGATCATTTATTAGTTGGGGGGGTGGGGGGGGGGGGGGGGGGTATTGTCCTAACCGAATAACGGAATAATCAAATCACAATAACTATTTGCCAACATCATCATTAGAACCCACGCCTATAGTACATCCCACAATTTTCACCATTATTTCGCATAATTATTGAAATGCATCGGGACTCGAAGTAAGTACACTCTGACAAGCTAATCAATACTTTCTAAATCTTGCGAAATAATTACCATCACCATTTATCATTATTACCATAATCTATTTTGATTTTCCTCTTTTTTAGAAATACTATCCATTGTATTTTACCATTACACCATTCCATTTTCTACCATGATATCACCGCAAGGGATTAATTGTCGATACTCCCTCCCAACGGTCCTCTGTTATTCCTAAGTGTTGCTACAGAGCTTTTGCGGGATGGGTAGACTGGTTGTGAGACATGAACCTAAAAATACAACTTTGGTCCGCAGTAATGCAACTACATGGTAGATTTTATAGATGCAGGATGGCATGTATATTTCGATAGATTGTAGGGATTTGATGAAACATTCACAACAAAATTTGTCGTAAATTTGGATGGGAATCATTCCATAGTGCGGGGCTTAGAAATTACTGTCACAGAGGAGGTCATTTCAATGGTCAGTGGACAACCACAATGAGGGAAGAAATGGTTTTCACGGAAAAATCCCCTGTTAGAATTTCTAGAATTGTTTCTGCAAACTGGAGAGAAGATGATTGAGAAAGAGATAGGATACGTTCGAAAATCCCCACCACATCCATGGGGCGAGGTGGCATAATTATTTATGAGGTATATAACTTGTGAAGGTAATTTACCACCATGTTCAAATATATCTTTAAGCTCCTAGCTCAACTATGATATCGGCAGACACAAGTTCATTCATTGGACAAGCCTTTATTGCTTTTGAAAAATCTCTAGTTTATGGCACAATCTGCCCAACGCTCATGGTAGGTATTGGCTGTTATTACCAATTAGGGGCTAGTTCATTTACTAGTAGCACATGCACTCGTTCAATTTCATGTTCCCTGGGCACAATTTCTTGAGATGAAAAAGGAAGAAGTGGAAGTTGTGATAGTTGTGAGAGAGGAAGATGAGCCATAAGGAATGGAAGAAAAGCCAACATCTCCTACTGGATCATGTGAGGAAGATGAGCCAGAAGAAATGGAAGAAAAAGAACCTGCATCTCCTATTAGTTCAGTAGAAGAATATGGTGCAGAGGAAATGGAAGAAGAAGAACCATCATCCCCTGTTGGTTCAACAGAAGAAGAGGAACCAGAAAAAATGGAGGAAGAAGAAGCCACAGTTGATGTTGCTACAAAATAAATATCATCTCCTATGGGTCCATTATAGGAAGAGGAACCAGAAGAAATGGAGGAAGAAGAAGCCACAGTTGATTTTGTTACACAAGAACCAACATCTCCTTTTGGCCCATTAGAGAAAGAGGATGAGAAAAGAATGGACGCAGAAGAGGTCGCAATCAATGCTGTTACACAAGAACCAGTATCGCCTGTTGGCACGGTAGAAGAAGAAACACTGAATATAGAAGGTGGTATCATCGAGGATGTTACACAAGAACCAACCTCGCATGCATGTCCAATTTATGTGGGAACTATGGAAACAGAGAATAGATTTTATGTTGTTCCTCAGGAATCAACATCCACTAATGATGCACAAAGATAATCAACACCAGTTAGAGGATTGGCAAGTGATAATGTTACACAAGAACCAACACCACTCGTCCAAGTGAATTTGGATCTAGAAGCAGGTAGTGGTGCTACACAAGAACCACCGCTAATTTAGACAAGCCAAGAAATTATGGAAGAGACAGGTCATGTAGTTGACATTGTTCCACAAGAACGAGTGTTGACTATAGGACAAGAAGGTGATAAAGAAGAAAGCTTGGTCTAAACAAAAAATAAAGATGGTGAAGAGAAAGAGCCTGAGGTAGCAGACATGATCAGAATAGACATAGATGATAATGTCCCTCATTCTCCATTGCTTGCCACTCTACCGAGAGGTACCAATATTTTTTGTTCTCCTCGACACCTTATGGAAGAAGTATCTTTCCTTCCAGTCTTAGAATTTGTCAGGACGAGTTCGGATATAATTGTTGGTACATCCATCTGCGAACCAACGCTTGCTGATTCACATCTAGAGCGGCCCAAAGAGTTCAATATGGAAACATATGAACCCATGTTTATCAGAGGATAGATGATGGACGATGCCACTCCATTAGTGGAAATTACCCAAACTGAAGCTGACCTACAGGGGTAAAAAAAAATGCTTGAGCCTATAGAAGAAAATCTTGCAGCACCAAAAAGAACATAGGATGGATATCGAAGGTGTCGCCCAATTGGCTGCAGAAATTCCTGAACCAGAAAAGGAAAACAAGGGACTACTCCCGAGGAGTGGGGACAATATAGGGAGGATTTGGTAAAAAGGAGCTAGTCAACAACAACCCACCAATTCGTAAACTAGTTGCGGTGCCAGTTGAATAAGTTGTTGTTAAGAAATAATTTATAGAGCAATGTGTGAGAAAAAGACCACCTCTGAAGGAGAGATACCAGCTTCAATTCAAGGAAACTATGGAGTTGAAAATGGAAATTCGTAGGATAAGGAAGCAGGTATCGCAGCTAAAGAAGAAGACGAGGAAACACAAAGGGGAAGTTGTGAAGCCCAAGGTCGAGGTTGTATCTGCTGCTACACAGATTGACTCTATAGAATATCTTTTCGAAGCTTAGGAATTTTTCTTATCTTCTGAAATCCAGAAGTGGAAAGCTGTCGTGACTTGTCTCCAGCAATAGACCATTCCATTGAAAGAACACATAGAGGAGATGAAGAGGGTCCACGAGCAAGCATCCCAAACCATTATAGAGTATATAGATCAGTTAGATAGAGAAAGGCAGAAGCAAAAAAAGCAGAGGAAAAATATTGAAAGCTTAGAGGAGCAGGTGTTGATGTTGAAAGCTGATAAGGAGGAAATTTTTACGTTGACACAACAAGAAATGGCTTGCAAACCTCCTGCTCATAGTTATGCCTTGTTTCTCCATGAAAAATTCCTTTTCTTTTTCTTGGATAGAATTCATAATGAGATTAGTCATGAAATCGAAGATCCGATATAGTTTCTTCACATCCTAAGGATTCATGATGTTGTGAATCGGCATTTGATGTGTGAATTATACATGCATGAATATTTATTGAGTGATGACCAGACCTTCAATCTAGTCCCATTTGTGGGAGACGTCCATTTGAGAGCTTTTACCTCCTACACCATTAATCAGGTTAAGTGGAAAAAGGCCTTTGATACATTTGAAGAGAAACAAGCTACAAAGCCACTTATGATAAGAAGAGAGAATGGTCAGTCTGTGAACATCTATAAAAAACATGCCACCTTTTTACAGATTTATGGATGCAAGGAACAAATGTTAGCCACAAAAACATGGTGTAATAATCTCTATACCAAACATGTGGTTACTTTCCAAGATGATGCTCGTGATGACTGCCAAAGGAGATGGATGTTGTCATCATCAACTGTTAGAAACCAAGAGCCTTTTGTGGCACCTAACTTTGCACGAGAATTAGAGAGGTTGGCATGATACATTGCATGCATCCATACTTGTGGGGTATGGTGGATGGGATTGAGGTTGCAATTCCCCATCGTTTGGCTGCCAATAGAACAATAAACTCAGGCATACAACATGGGCAATGATTGGTGGAAGGAAATTCTTCAGGCAAATGGATATACACCTGCAAGGACAGAGATGGCAGATAAATATGACCTCACTCAATTTCATGCCGACCACAGTCATTTCAAACCTAGACCTGCGGAGGCGAAGAACTGCATGAGGACATGCAGAAAGACCAGTTAGCGGGAGATGTTGGGAGCCAAACCTGTACATCTTTTCCTTCCATTTTTACCCACTTTCTTTATCCATTTCCATCATTAACATTCAAGTCATGTTCTAAAGTGCACAGGTAAACCCCTCTACATGTCTTCATGGAATATTTAGTCAATGAAGTAAAAATCACAAGGATTATTACCTAAAGCGATTTACTAATCTAGTTATTTTCGCATATTTGGTGGTCAGATGAACATACTCGCAATTCCAGGAACAACTTCGAGTAGGCAACACTATTTCGGAAAACTATGCAACAACACAATGACTCCACGACTCCATATCCTTTCTTTGCTTTATTTAGACATCTATTTTTGCTATTATAATACTGTATAATTGTAGGCACTAGTTGCCGGGATTTCAAGAACAATCATTATGAACATTTGTAGAAGAAGGGCTCTGAAGCTGTGAGTCGGGGGTTGGCTATGCAAGGAATTGAGATTCTTAACAGAACATTATTGTTAAGCTAATGCAAGATATCTTCCTATTACTCTTGTGAGTTTGTTATTACATCGCAACCTTGATTAGAGAGTTGGGCCCACTCTCTTGATTAGGTGTTGTGTGCTTTCTGGGTGTTTTTAATTCTATTTCATGTTTTGTAATTGTTGTTACAGTAGACGTAATTGTTGAGATATTTATTGTTGTGAATGAATTGAAAGCTTTACAATTTATTACTACTATTATTTTTATTTGTTGTTACATTGATTTTTACTTTGCTTAATTTATTGAATCCACGATTGATATAGAATTGTGTTAGTGTCATCTGCATATATTTTACATGTTAGACTTGCAATAACAAACACACATGGATTTATAATTAATGGGGAAAAGGGTTTGAATAATCATTCACACTTGGACACCAACATAACCCTCACTCGGCCAGGCGACATGGTTCTATCATTATCGTGGTAGATTATTTTACCAAATGGGTCGAGGTAATTCCCACATATAAAAACACTGGTGAAAGGGTTGCATATTTATTTTTCAATCACGTCATCGCACAGTTTGGTGTTCCACAATCCATAGTTATGAATCACGGAAAACATTTCTGGAATCATATGATGACCAAACTGACTGCCAAGTTGGGAATTTCCCAGGAAAGTCCCACTCCCTACTATCCTCAAGCTAATGGACAGGTTGAATTTATCAATAAAGTCCTTAAAAATATGTTTCAACGTATGATAGGGGGTCCACCAATCAAACTGGAAATTTATTATCTACGCTTCCTTGTGGGCATTGCGAACTTTAATGAGGGCTGAAACCAGATTCACAGCCTTTTAGTTGGTTTATGGTCTGGAGGCGATCCTCCCAATCGAATGTGAGATTCCATGTCTCAAACTAGCAATTGAAGTTATTCCTTCCACTTATATAGAAGAGGAACGTCTTTTACATCTGACTCATTTGGATGAGACTCGATGCGATGCTGCTATAGCTAATAAAGATCATAAAACACTTGGCAAGGCGCAATACGAAAAAGTGTCATGCCTTGTATATTCTCATAAGGATATCTTGTTCTTTTGTATGACCAATAGGTTGAAAAGTTAGGTTGAGGAAAGTTCCAACCAATGTGGTTAGTCCCTTATATTTTTTCAAGTGTGTCCTTGCAAAAGGAGGTTACAATTTAGTTGACTTCGATGGAGTCCCTTTGGCACAACTTAGGAATGGGCTATACCTCAAAAAAATACTATGCTTGATCTCATGCATAGTTCACTATGTACATAATGTTTATAGGTGTGTTGAATGTGTTTACACTGTGTCTCTTCAGAGTTTTCTATAGTTTTTGTTGACCTTTTACGTTTTGTTTGTAGATGTCGGCATCCCTTGAACCATAAATCAGTTATGCTGATGGTGATAGTACTAGTACAAAGAATATATCCTTCGTAACATGGGTTATATTTTATCTAGATGGCGAGTCAGTGAGTCTACAAGGGATTTTCATTGGTCACTCTACAAACAACATCGATGAGTATAGTGCAGTGGTCGAGCTATTGCTTTTTGCTATTGAACATGGCATTCACCATTTAGTAATCAGACTTGACTCACATCTTGTGGTACTACAATTATCCAATGTCTATTACGTAAGAAGTCCCACAATATTACACATGTTTCTAAGGGTTTTTCTTCTAGAAAGACATTTCGATTTCATCTAATATGAACATATTTCTAGAAATCTAAATACACTGGTAGATGCGCTAGATAATCATGTTTTAAATAGACATTTGCAATGAATGTAAATAGTTTTCAATACACATCACATCAATTGAAAACAACATTGGAAACATATAAACATTGAAGGTAGATAGATATATATAAAATTTTTGGTTTTACAAATTTTTTGTCCGAGACACAATTGGCCACACAACCCACATCAAAAACTATATGCATACATGAATATGAACCTCAATAGACTAATAGTGCTCATGATAATGTGATATTTCATGAGTGATATTTAGAAGTAGCCAATTGATATGGCTAGGAAATTTGATAGTATATCCCTAAAGTCACATATGGATCTGATCGACCATGGTCTCATCAATCTTGTTCTTCAGCCCCTCCAAGTGGCGATCCACCTCTGCAAGGGTCTTTGCTACATCAATATCCTGCAATGCATCTCATCCTATTGTGAATACCTGTGTTGGTACTGCAACCTCCTATGGCTCTCCTGCACGAAAAAGATATGAAACTCCTATAGGTCGAATAGGTCCAACATCTGCATGAAACAAATTAATAGTTTAGTCTCAGAAATATTAATAAACACAAAAAATTGTAAAAATTATTTAAAATTTTTAAGAAATGGTTAAAATGTCTTACCCATAACACCCCATTTCTCTCCCTCAGGAAGTACGAGCTCAGGGTCATCATGAAAATTCGCTCCTGCGTACAGATAATCCTCAATCATGATCAATTGTATACGCCGCATCCATATGAAGAAGGCTGGTGTGAAAATGACCGCTAATGGATCTACATGTCGTGTCATAAGGTATATCCACCTTTTCATCCCTGGTACCCTCATATCAATAGGCTCAAGCATGATCTGTTGAGGCTATAACAATGGAATCTACTCCAGGGAAAAAGAAATCAAAATTAAACCATAGCCAAAAAAATTCATTTTTCCTTCCTTTTCTTTGGTTATTTGTTCCTTCATGTTGGCCAATGCCTGCTCACTCCATTGAATACTTTCGGCTCGATACAATCTAGACCATACTGCATGTATGATCTTCTAGCTACATGAAGTTTCTAGCTACCGTCCTGTTGGCTCCCTATAATTTGCAAGATTGGCAAGAACAAGTAGCAGATAACCACATCAAACCGCTTTGGAGTCTAGGACCTAGCCTTCCTGGGCTCATAGAGGGCTCTCTCTGTGTTTATGCTTAACTGATTTATCTTTGTGCTTATATTCTTTTTATTTTTAGGCCAGTTATGAAGTTTTGGGGTTGTTTGTTTTGATTTATTGTTTGGTTGGACAGATAGAGTGTGGGAAGCTTAATACATTGGGCTATGGAGTCATAAAAGGGTTAAATTGTACATCAAATTTTCAAGGGTTTTCACAGGGCAAGCTAACTATATCAAATGGATCATTTTTGGTAAGATGAATATGAGATGACAGAAAGTTGAGAACTTAGTAAAACTAAAGGGCAATTAAGAATCCTTTAACTATACTTCAACATAAAAGCCTTTAAGATAACAGTTTGGTAAAACTAAAGAGAAATTAAGAATTTTTTAGTTGTACTTCACTAAGAAAACCTCAAGACAATATTCCAGTAATACTAAAGAGAAGTTAATAATTCTTTAGTTGTGCTTTGAGATAGAGAAAACATTTAGATAACAGTTCAGTGAAATTAAATATCAGTTAAGAATTCTTTAACCAAACTTCAAAGAAAGCCTTTAAGATAAAAATTTGGTAAAAATAAAGAAAAATTAAGAATTATTTAGTTGTACTTCACTAAGAAAACCTTAAGGAAACAATCCAGTAATACTAAAGAGCATTTAAGAATTCTTTAGTTATACTTTCAGAGGAAAACATAAAGATAATAATAACGGACAAAGTTAAGGTGCCCAAACAGCATATCTCAATCTAAAATTTTCGTCCCATTATCAGAGAAATTGATGTACAACATGGAAACAAAGGAAAAACATTTACATAAAAGAGATAACATCACCATTAAAATAGCTCAAGGATCCTATGAACGTGCTTTTATTATTGATTTCCAACTCAAAAACTATTACAATGCTCCAGTGAAATAATCTTTGCAACTCACAGTCTGATCAAAATCCAACCTAGCAACCAACAATAATAATGAACAATACATGCAGTATTTAACTGCAGATGAGGAGGTTGCCCTAATCTAGGGTGACATATTTGTCTTTACTACAGAGTAAATGATGTTTGATAATTGAGACCATGCAAGGCCCAATGCCAAAATATCTCTGACTGACCTACTGTAGTAATAAATTTCTAATTTACTGTTGAGCTAATTCTAAAATATCTTTGACTAATTTTCCTTCAAACATTAACTTTTACAATAACTTCTTAAATGATGCTAAAATATCTCTGACTGTAATATTAACTATAGCTACCTTCATTAAAGAAAAATTAGGCTATAGGTGGCCAATGTGACTGTGAAGAAGTAAATGCTGAGTGGCCTTGTCATTTGGCTCCATTTTCTTCATTGATTTATCCTCTGATTTGTCTTTAAACCTTCAAACTGTCATTATCTGTATCTTTTATCTCTTTTCCTTCTTTTTCCTTTGTTGTCATTATAATCTCTTCCTTAACCTCTCTTATCTGTCCTTTGTCTTAAATATGTCTTCTAACCCAGTCTTTCATCTTTAACCTTTGATTGATCTTTTTATTTATTTTTCCTTTCACTATTATTTGAACAAACCTTGCTGTCTTTGGAGTAATTGTATGATCCTTGTTGATCATGATCCATTGTTGCTTCTGATTGTTCTTGAGCTCCTAATCCTTTGATGAACAAGGCTTCTGAATCATCATGCGAAGAGCCCTGATTAAGCAATTATTGGACTTAGAAATGCAAATTTATTATCGAATCTTTCGATATGTATGTCACCTGAAAAAATTAAAAACAAATATCAATAAAAACGAAGCTCCGTAAGGAGGCAATATGGCTTTGAAAGAATTTGGGAAATCTGCTGAAGGAGTTCGGATAATGGAGGATTTTCAGTTTCCTGCATTTAGTTGTGGCCTTCTGGGTCCTTTAGAATTGTTGCAGGGGTTTATCGTAGAGATTCAGGAATCTACCATGACAGCACAGGGTTTGAAAATATGTCAAAGGGGTCAGTGGTTTCGTTTGTAGGTGGGGAAGCGGTTTCCGGTCTATCGTACGGTGCATAGGCGGTATATGATGGGGGGATGCGATGAAGCGAGGTGGCGACGCGTGGCAGAAGGGAGGGGTGCAAAAAACACCTTTTTTGCAAGTCCTCCAAGGTTTTAAACCTTAGGCAGTTAGGGTTGCGAAAAGGCGAGAGGGCCGTCGAATGAAGGGGAGAGGATCGGACGGTGGTCAACATCGGATGGATTGGCGGATTGATTTGATAGTTGGGGTCAGGGGTTTAAATGAATAGGAGGGTTTAAAATAATGCGGGGCCCGAGGAAAGTATTAAAGCGAAGGTGCTTAATATATGGTGGGGCTAGGGTCATATTGAAGCGGGGGAATCAGGTTTTTATGGCCAGGGTTTAAACATATAAGGGGTCAGGTTTGTTTAAATAAAAAAGGTCTATTTAAAGTGGGACTCGGGTTAATATTTATTTCAAAACAATGTAAAAATGGGTTTTTACATTGTTTTAAATGGATAGAGGGGAATGAGTGAAGGGGAAGGGATTTTAGTGAGGAAAATGGGGTTTTTAGGATAGGGAAAGAGGTTTTAAGAAAGGGGAAAGGCTAAATGAGGGGATTTAAGGTTGATCGTGGGATGTGAGAGCATGAGAGGAATAAAAAAGGTAAATTGAGAGATGATGAATAAGTTAAATGGAAAATAATGAAGGCAGTGAGATTTCTGAAAATAAATGATAATCAAGGAATATTATTTTTCAGCAGACTGTAAGAAATAAACAGTCATCTTATGATACTGTGGAAATACAGGACACTAACAATGGCTCCAACGGGGGAGGGGAGCTCCTTTAGGAGATGTCAAGAACATTTGTAAATCAATAGCTTGTTTGTATTTGGCTAATTTTCATTCTGTAATTGCTGATCTACTGCAACTTTTTGTGACTGTGACCTTCAAAATTGAAAACCATGCTTCTTGCAAATTAATTCTGCCTACCCATCACCTACTCTAACATTTTTTCTTCATTTATTGGGTGCATTTAGACTTGAAAACCTTTACATCATTTTTCTTTTTAAATTAAACTCTCTATTTCCAACCTTATAACTTCCAAAGGTTCATATTAGACTAAAGAGCTCTTTTATTCTCTACCTAACTGCTTATCTGCCAAGATTAAATAGTGTGACAGATTTTTATCCACTGACTATCAACATGAAATTTAAAACATGGATGAATCAAGATTAAGCAGTTTGATCATCATCAATTGTGGCATTTTTGGATAAGCTACACACAATTTTTCTGTAAAAGTAAACTACATTTGATAAGCCAATATTAGTGATTTGGCAAATCTTCAATTTCTAACTTATCAACAAAAATTGAAAATTTGTACAATCATGTTTAGACTGTATGATTGGACAAGACCTTCTTTAAAGCAGTGGCATTTTGACTTCACACTTTCTGAAACATTTATTTTTCGGTATGGGGCTTACCTTTTTTCTTTTTATCTGCCCTATTTTTTTCTTTTTTGTTTCTTTTCTTCCTCTCTTTTTGGATCATTTTCTTTTGATATTTGTTTAAGAAATGTTTATATACAATGAAGAAAACTTAAACTAAGATTCTTAACTGAAATAATGCTTGAGCATTCTCATTAGGAGAATTTTGAGGTCTAAAATGGGCCTCCTAAGGAAATAATAAAATAATAGCTAAACCAATAAAATAATATTTACAAATTTGAAATTCACTTTTTGCATCAAAATCCATGTAACTATGGTTAAGTTCAATTCAAAAGTTGTACCAAAATAAAATTAATAAAAAAATTGTATTGATATGACTATAAATAAGAATAAGATTTTCAAGAATAAAGTCATTATCATTGAACAACTAATGCATTTGTCCTTTGTACTTAAATAACTTAAAATAAAATATAAATATAAATTCATAAATTCTTAATTATATAATATACTATTAATTAAAATTTATATAATTTAAATTATATAATAACATGTAATTAATATACTATATATAACATGTAACATGTAGGGATATGCATAGTTTATTTCAAAAAATATGAAATGACAATAATAATATTTTATTCAAAAAGTATGAAATGAAATTTATTATGAGTACTTTACTTTATGAATTTAAAAGTACTTAGAGCACTACCATGGATATGCATTGCTTCTTTCAAAAAATATGAAATGACAATGATAATATTTTATTCAAAAATTATGAAATGGAATTTATTATGGGTACTTTACTTTATGACTTTAATAGTACTTAGAGCATTACCATGGTTAACCATGAGTTTTTATCCACCATTGAGAATGTGACAAGTAAGTACCTTTAACTCAAGCAATGCCACCTCAACCATTAGGGATGATGTCATCCCCTAAAATGTGATTGGTTCTCATAAAGTGAATTTTGATTGCACATTTTCCTTAGGAGGCCCATTTTAGATCTCAAAATTCCCCTAATGGCCATTGACAGGACCTTCAAACAATTCTGTCCCATCCATTTCTTGTAAGAAAAATGCATTATTACCTCTTGCAGAATGAATGATGTATGGACCTTTCCACAAGTTATCAAACTTTCCATGCTTTCCTTTGTTCTCTCTTCTAGAATCCCACTTCAACTCTTTGTCTCCAATGTTGAAATCATTTGCTTTGGTCCTTTTGTCAAAGATCTTCTTGATATTTTCTTGTAACAACTGTGTTCTGTTGTATACTCCTTGTCTGGTTTGCTGTAGCTGAATGGTTTGGTTCATTCTTCTTTGTACATCATTCTCTTCAGACTGTACTTATTGAATAAGCTTCATTATTGGCACCCCTAAAGTGGTTGGGAAGACTGCAGCAATTCCATAGACTAGCTAATAGGGTGACATATCAATTGACTTCTTATTTGTTAGCATGTGTCGTGCATGTACCAATTTGTTGTGCCATGATTTCTTATTTTATTCCAACAAATTTTTAATGATGTTTACCAGACTCTTGTTTGAGGATTCAGCCAATCCATTACCTTGATGAGGGTAATAAGCTATAGAATTTCCCAAAGTAATGTGATATTTGTGGCAAAAATCCACCATTTTCTTGGATTTAAAGGCAGCAACATTATCAGTAATGATTTTTCTAGGACAACCAAATCTATATAGAATATTGTTTTCAAGAAATATGATAATTACTGAGTTTGTGGCAGTTCTGGAAGGAATGGATTCTATCCACTTAGTAAAATAGTCAGTTGCAGTAAGGATCCATTTATGCTTGGAAGAGGAGGAAGGGTGGATTTCTCCAATGAAATCTAGACCCCACTATTGAAAAGGAGCTTCAACAGAAATTGGTTGTAATGGAAAAGGCATCAGCTTTATTTTTCCCTCAAATATTTGGCATTTATGATAGGTAACTACCATTTTGTGGATGTCTTGGAAGAGGGCAGGCCAATAGAAACCAACCCTAAGTATCTTATTAACAGTGGTTTTCCAATAGAGGTGGCCTCCACACTCCCCTTCATGAAATTCATGCATAATAATAGCTACATCATTTTCAGGAAAACATTTAATAAATACACCACTAAAATTTTTCCAATATAAAGCTTTTTCCATAATGCAAAAAATTATAGCTTTTAACTTCAAGAATCTGGCCTTTGTTTTGGACAAACCAGGAGGAACATTTAAATTAAAAAGCACATACAGTATATCTGCGTACCACGGAGAATTTAGGAATACTTCCTCAATAGGTGGAGTCGACAACTCCTTTTTTTCATCTAATGAGTGAATCATATTGATGTCTAGTGCTTGAAAATTTGTTTCAGCCATTAGTTTAGTTAGTCGTTGTCCTTTGATTAATTTGGTGGGCTTGATTTCCAGATCATATTCCAAGATGAAAACAATCCATTTTCCTCTTTTTCCATCAAGATCTTGTGTTAGGATGTCTTTAATCACTGTGTGAGGCACAAATGCAATGATGTGTGAATGTAGAATGTAAACTCTAAAATCCTTTAGTGCTTTGACTAAGGCAAAAGCCTGCTTTTTGTTATAAAATTATATATTACAGAGCAATGCAACACATAAAATATGTGGAAAACACAAGCACACAAAACACATAAAACCACAGAGATACAGATATACATGGTTCACCTAGTTTGGGCTACGTCCACCCCAAACAGCCAGTCTTCCTTTCTATTATCCAGCAAAATGAAGAGACACAACTTACAACAGATCCATTGTAATATCCTCTGTTCTCTCTCACAGTATTCTTATTTGTTTCTCACTCAGAGAATACACATGAAATACATAGCCGCAATATAATACCCTCATACAAGCGAGGGGTTGCCTTCTAGGGAAAAAAACCCTAAACTAAACATAACTTCTACCATTAGATCATCCGCCTAATAAACGACCCATATTGACTAGAAATTACTATACTTTTAAAAGGCAATTTTACATTTTTTTTTTAAGCTTTGGGTGCGCTACCCTCGAAACCCCACACTAGGGGGAGCTCTATAAAGTCATAGCCGCCCCCCCTGGACCCCCCTAGGCAATGTTTAATTACGGGCAGCGTTGCCGCCCCATTAAGGTATAGGGGTCCAACAATATGATACAAAATAAACAAGATAATCAAGCTCCACACCCAAAAATATCCCACTTGGAGACTGATTGTAGCAACTCCACCGTTGCTTCATTTACTGGACAATGACTCCACTTTGGACCTGGTTGTTTCTCGTCTTCATCATCATACTTGAAGACCAATTGAAACTGAGCATATTCTCAGTTTCTCCCTAGTTACAACTTTTGTTAGCATATCTGCTGGATTTTGGCTAGTGTGTATCTTTTCCAGCTTCAACTGTCCATCTTCCAATACTGACTGTATGAAATGGTACTTGAGTTGTATGTGTTTAGTCATGGAATAAGGCAGTAGCAGATTTACAGTGGATAGCACAGAGAAATCTGTATAACATGCCCATATCATGCTTTTTACCCAATTCATCCATAAACCTTTGTAACTCAAATCATTTCTTTAGTAATATCTATAGCAACATATATACCTTGTTGTTGAAAGTGTAACAACACTTTGGATTTTTGAAGCAATGACAGTTGTTCCACCTACGGTAAATACATGTTGTAGAAATTTGAATAAGCGATATATTATTCACCGAGATTCTCCTGATCACACACTATTTTAACTTCATGCACAATACAGAATCTCTTCTACCATTGATCATCACATGCGGAAATAAAATCAATTGCATGCACACATTAAAACCATAAACAATCACACATATGAACACGGTATTTCATGGGAAAGCTTAAAGCTGAAAACCCCAACTATCTGTATATTATATGTCATACAGATCATGTAACAATCATTGTACAAAGCTCCTCACAAGCTCTCAGCACAACCTCAAATTGCTACACACTAATCAAGCTAGATCTAGCAAAACACATGCTCTAATCTCTGCCACCTGATAGCCAAACTCTATTGCGTAATAAATGTTGTAGGATGGCTCATTAAATAACTTGAACCACCTGGATTGTGCTACGCAATCCTCATGGGATTCTCCAATCACTGGTTGTTGCAAATACCTTGATATAGTCTAGCTTGATAGTTAACTTTGCTCTTTCACACCTATGTTGCAATGGTCTCCCACTTTGAAGCTGACTAAATACCTTTGAAGTTAGCGATGTATTATTTGACTGATTATTGATTTACAATTAGTGAATTAGTGTGAAATTGATCTTATCTCATAATTGTATGATGATTAAACTGATACATGCTCTGTATGTTTGAATTAGTTAAACTGAATACATAACCCACCCCTTTCTTGATAAACTCCTGACTAAATGGAATGAACTATGTTGACTATCCATGTGCTCCCTTAGCTATCAGAATAGCGTAATTCCTTCTGTCAGCTCCTGTTCCACATCTGTGCACTTAACGGAAGTGCTCCAAGAGAATAAGATAATGTTTAAAGTCCAAATATTATTAAGAGCTAATAATATTCGACATATCTATTTTTAGACTGGCAATCTAAAAATAGATTCCGCCCAATATGTCCAAAAATAGAAGTCCTTCTATTTTTTCCGATTTGACCAACCATCCACAAACATCATCCTGCAACCTATAGAACATGATCCATATGTCTAAAAATAGACTTTGCGCCAAAAATAGCCTGCGGGCCCACTTAGTGAAGGCGAATCCTTTCCACTAAGCTCATCATCTTGTTGCAATCTCAACACTCCCTCTCAACAAGATAAGGATTATCTGCCACCCTTATCCTACCTCTGTGGTATTCGAATTTTCTCTTGGTGAGCGCCTTTGTCAAGATATCAGCATCCCGATCCTCCGTGGGAATGTATGAAAGTAACATGATCTTCCGCTGCACACAATCTCTGATATGATGATACCAGATGTCAATGTGTTTAGATCTATCATGAAATACTTGATTAACCGAGAGTTTGATGCAACTCTGATTATCACAATAAATCACAGTAGGCTCTAAGTGTGAACCGAACAACCTGACCAGGATCTTCCTCATCCATATATCCTCGCATGCAGCCAAACTCGCTGCCATATACTCGGCCTCTGCTGAACTTAGTGCCACGGATCTCTGCTTCTTACTGTACCAAGAAACTGTTGTCGACCCGATACTGAAAATCCATCCAGATGTGCTCTTTCTGTCCGTTGGGCTCCCTGCCCAATCTGCATCCGAGAAGCCACATAACCTCACCTCATTCGACTGTCTGTACCATAATCCATATCCCGATGTGCCTCTGAGATATCTCAATACATGATTTCCTGCCTTCCAATAGAGCTTGGTAGGCTTAACCATAGCTTTTGAAAGCTGGTTAACAACATAGCATATGTCGGGTCGTGTATTGACCAGATACATAAGCGACCCCACCAACTGTCGATAAACAGTGGCATCCACTAACTCCGCTAAAGTAGCATCCTCCTTCCTCCATCCACTAGGAAGAGGAGTATCAACAGACTTGCAGCCATGCATGTTGAACTTTTCCAGTATCTCTCGGGCATACTTACCCTAAGAAACAAACAGTCCATCACTGCGCTGCCAAATTTCCAATCCCAGGAAATAATGAAGGAGGCCCAAGTCCTTCATCTCAAACTCCTTTGCAAGATCAGCCTTGCATGAGTGTATCAACAGCTCATCACCTATCAAAATCAAATCATCTACATAAAGTACAATGATCAGCAACTTACCCTCCACCACAATCTGGTATAGGTTAGGATCCGCCTCACTCTTGGAGAATCCAAGTCCGGTGAAATAACTATCTATCCGTGTGTACCAAGCACGAGGTGCTTGTTTCAACCCATACATCGCTCTCTTGAGCCTACACACATGCGACTCGTTGTTGAAGATCTCAAAACCTTCGGGCTGCTCTATGTACACCTCCTCCTCAATGACTCCGTTGAGGAACGCAGTCTTCACATCCATCTGATGAATGTGCCACCCCATCTGCGCTGAGAGAGCAAGAATCGTCCATATGGAAGAATACCTTGCGACAGGTGCAAAGGTCTCCTCATAATCGATCCCCTCTATCTGTGAGAAGCCTCGGGCAACAAATCTTGCCTTGTACTTCTCCACACTCCCGTCAACCGCCTGCTTCACTTTGTAGATCCATCTCGAACCCACCACTGATTTCCCTTCCGGCCTTGGGACAATCTCCCATGCACTGTTTCTGACAATCGAATCATACTCTTCCACCATGGCATCTACCCATGCGGGATCCTCCACATCTTCCTCGAAAGAGGATGGCTCTGTCACGATACACTTGCTCATAAGAGCCATGTATCCAGTATACCGGTCAGGTGACTGTCTCTGTCTGCACTGTGATGTAGGTGCTCCTACAACCTTCTCTGCATCTTGAGCCAGTCGCTCAGCTTTTGTAGTGCGCTTCCGCCCTCTGATGGTTGGCGCTGCCTAAGTGGTCTCTTCCACTCCATGAACCTCATCTTGTGGCTGATCCACATCCTGAGACTCATCCTTAGGAACTAATAGCTCCTCATCTGCATGCAAGTGTGGCTCCCTCTCAAGCGAACAATTCATGGCTTTCTCCTCATGAAATTTGATATCCCGTCGCACAACAGTCTTGCGAGTGTCTGGAAAATACACACGATAGTTGTGGGGTGTATCAGTGTACCCCACAAATATCCCAACCTCTGCAGTCAGCTCTAGCTTCTTCCTGGCATCCTTCGTCACATGAATGTAAATAGGTGAACCAAAAATCCTCAAATGGGAAATATCAGGCTTCTTACCAGAAAACGCCTCCTCGGGTGTACTCATGCTAAGTATCCTGTGAGGACAACGGTTCTGCACATATACTGTAGTATTGCATGCCTTAGCCCACAAGTGTATGGGAAGGCCCTGATCATGCAACATCGCCTGTGCAGAACCCACAATCGTTCTATTCTTCCGCTCAGCAACCCCATTCTGCTGTGGGTTATGAGGTGCTATGAGCTCTCTTTGAATTCCTTCTGCGCTGCAAAAGTCCTTGAACTCGCCAGAGATGAATCCGCCACCATTGTCGCTCCTAAGAGCCTTCACCTGCTTCCCCGATTCTTTCTCAACCAGTGCCTTGAACTCACAGAACTTTGAGTATGTCTTGCTCTTCTTCTGCATGAAGAAGATCCAGCACTTACGAGAAAAATCATCAACAAAGATCACATAGTACCTGTGCTTTGCTGTCGAAGCTACTGAGAAAGGTCCACACACGTCTGTGTGAATTCTCTCAAGGATCGTCGTGGCGCGACTATCCTTCTCGTGAAAGGTGGATTTCACAAATTTTCCCAAGGCACATCCCTTGCACTAACTGATCACAGAGAGTAATTTTAGAAGCCCAAAGAGAAATCACAAAGATCTTCAAAGCCTGACGGGAAGGTGGCTCAATCTTTGGTGCCACAACTCGCCATCATCCCAACACCACCACTTCTTCTCTGCTCGCCCGCTATCACGCACAACCACTACCTACAATTGATAAAGGTTCTTAACTCGAACCCTTATCCTCCGGTCTCACCACTTCTTTATCACAGAAATTTTTTCTCGCTAAAGACAACATCATATCCCTTGTCTTCTAACATCGCCACAGAGATAAGATTCTTCTTCAATCCTGGAACATGCATCACTTCCTTCAATACAAAGGGTTTACCAGACTCCCTCTCAAATGAAATGGTACCGATACCGATCGCACTATATCTACCATCATCGCCCATCTCGATGTGCACTCCAAGATATTTCTCATCCGGATCAGTAAAGAAATCTCGATCTCCTGTCATGTGAAAAGACGCACCACTGTCAAGAAACCACACTGAACCCATCACACTTGAGACCAAGCATGCGATTAGAAAAAAATCCAGCTCAAAATATGAGGCTAAGGCCTCTCCAGCTTCAGATCCAGCAGCCTGCTTATTTTTCTTCTTCTGTGGACAATTAGTGGTGTAATGTCCGTGTTGGTGACCGTGAAATCATTTCACCTTGGACATGTCCTGCTTCTTTCATTTCGCACCAGATTGAGAAGATTTCTTGCTCTTTCCCTTCCTTGATTTGGAAACCAAAGCACAATTTTCTTCATCTGAGATCTTTGATGAAGATTCGTCCCTGGTACTTCGCCTTATCTCCTCTTGCACAAGATCCGACCAAAGTCGCTCCCATCCTGGCAATTTATCCCGACCATTGATAGAGTCCTGATAGGAATGCCAACTCTTCGGAAGCCCAAGGAGAGCCAAGCTCACCAAGTCCTCCTCATCAACAGTAACCCCCACACTTCCCAGCTCATCCCTACATTGGATGAACTTCGTGAGGTACTTGGGCATACTGTCGCCTTTCTCCATTTTTATGTTCCTGAGTTTATCCTTGAGCACCAAATTCCTCTGGTCTCTCTTGCTTTGAAATAAATCTGTCAAAGCTTTCCACATCAAGAATGGAGAAGCTTTACCATGAAGGCTGGAAACTATGTGATCCTTCACACCTTCGAACAGAATCCTTCGACACTTTGTTGTCCTCTTTTGCCATGCGTCAAGTAAGGCAACATCACTAGAAGTAGGTTTTGGAATTTCTGCATCTATGAACTCCTTCAACCCATTTTCATCCAGCACTGCCTCCATCCTGTCCTTCCATGAAATATAATTCGAGCTGCCCTCAAGGGCATACTCCAATCGCAATCTGTTGAAATAAATTTCAACTTCGACACCAAGAAAACACTACTGCAAATTCGAATTCCACCAGCTCAAAACTCAATTGCTTCAATTTATTTCAGTTGCTCCAATGATCAATATCCCTCTGATACCATGTATAAATTTGAATAACTGATATATTATTCACCGAGATTCTCCTGATCACACACTATTTTAACTTCATGCACAATACAAAATCTCTTCTACCATTGATCATTAATTGCGGAAATAAAAACAATCGCATGCGCACATTAAAACCATAAACAATCACACATATGAACACAGTATTTCATGGGAAATCTTAAAGCTGAAAACCCCAACTATCTGTATATTATATGTCATGGAGATCATGTAACAATAATTGTACAAATCTCCTCACAAGCTCTCAGCACAACCTCGAATTGCTACACACTAATCAAGCTAGATATAGCAAAACACATGCTCCAATCTCTGCCACCTGATAGCCAGCCTCTATTGCGTAATCAATGTTGTAGGATGGCTCATTAAATAACTTGAACCACCTGGCTTGTACTGCGCAATCCTCATGGGCTTCTCCAATCACTGGTAGTTGCAAATATGCAACAGTATAGTCACAACTGATAGTTAACCTGCTCTTTCACCTATCTCTGCACTGGTCTCCACTGAAACTGTCCATGCACTGAAGTTAACTGGTGTATTCTTTAGTTGATTAATGAGTTTATAATTAGTGAATTAATTAATAATTAATTCACACCACTCTCACTAATTGTATCAATTAGTTAAACTGAATACAAATAGCTCAACTATGTTTAGATTAGTTAAGCTGAATACAACTCCACTAACTTCCTCAATCAACTCCACCAAACTCTGTCACATGAGTTCTAACTGAAGTATCCATGCAATAGCTCCACTTAACCCTCAGGAATAGTGTAATTCCTTATGTCAGCTCCTGTGCCACATGTGTTCACTTAAATGAAGTGATCCAAGAGAATAAGATAATGTTTAAAGTCCAAATATTATTAAGAGCTAATAATATTCGACATATCTATTTTTAGACTGGCAATCTAAAAATAGATTCCACCCAATATGTCTAAAAATAGAAGTCCATTTATTTTTTCCGATTTGACCATCCACAAATAGCATCATGAAACTTTAGAACATGATCCATATGTCTAAAAATAGACATAGTCTAAAAATAGACTTTGCGCCAAAAATAGCCTGCGGGCCCACTTAGTGAAGGTGACTTCTTTCCACTAAGCTCATCATCTTGTTGCAATCTCAACACATATCCTGTAGTGCTCCTCCTATTATCTCTGTCACCTGCCATATTTGCATCAACATATCCCTGTAGAGCAATGTTTGAACCACCAAATCATAATGCTTGATTTGTGGTACCTCTCAAATATATGAGAATCCATTTTACTGCCATCCAATGTTATTTTCCTAGATTGTTCATGTACCTGCTTACAACTCCCACTGCATGTGCAATATCAGGCCTTGTGCAGACCATTGCATACATTAAGCTTTCAACTACTGATGCATATGGAACTATAGACATATAATCCATTTCTTCTTGGGTCTTGGGGCACATCTCCTTACAATGTTTGAAATGGCTAGAAAAAGGTGTACTAACTGGTTTTGCATTCTACATATTAAATATTTTCAACACCTTTTGTATGTACTCATTCTGAGACAATGTTAATTTGCGATTTTTCCTGTCTCTAGTTATTCTCATACCAAGGATTTGTTTTGCAGCTCCCAAATATTTCATTGCAAATGAATTTGCCAATTTTCTTTTGAGCAAATTTATTTCCTGCATGTTAGACCCTGCAACAAGCATGCCATCTACATACAATAACAATATAATATAGCTGCCATCATTTTTCTTTTTCATATAAACACAATGATCAGAGTGACATCTAGTATAACCTTGTTCAGACATAAACCTATCAAATTTTAGATACCACTACCTTGGAGCCTGTTTTAAGCCATACAAGCTCTTCTTTAACCTGCACACTATTTTTTATTTCCCTTTGAGCTCATATTTTTATGGTTGTTGTATATATATCTCTTCCTCCAAATCTCCATGGAGAAATTTTGTCTTTACATCTAACTGTTCGAGATGAAAATATTTTGCTGCTACAAGACTTAAAATAGTTCTGATTGAAGTCATCTTAACAACAAGAGAAAATATTTCTTCAAAATAAATACCTTTCTTTTGTGCAAACCCCTTCACCACAAGTCTAGCTTTGTACCTCTGTTTTCCTCCATCTTCTTCCTTTAGCCTATAAACCCATTTATTCTGCAATGTTGTTTTACATGCAGGCAACCTGACTAAGTCCCAATTCTGGTTATGTATGAAGGAGTCAAAATCTTCTTCCATGGCTAGCTCCCACTTCTTCCTGGTTTCAACCTACATTTCTTCTTCATAACATTCGGGTTCACCAGAATCAGTCAACAATAAATAATATAATGAAGGAGAGTATCGTTCAGGGGGTCTAATTATCCTGGTAGATCTTCTAACACCACTTTCAGGTGTTTGAGGTGCCTGTTGCTATTGTGGTGGTTGTTGTTGTTGTGGACGTTGATTATTATTATTTTCAGGCACCTTTATTTTTTCTGTGATCTCATAAAAAACTGTGTAATCTTTGTTTTGTTTTTCCTGTTTCTTTTCCTGCAACTGATTCTTATACAAGACCTTTTCATTGGATATTACATCTCTGCTCCTAATGATTTTTTGATTTTCATAATCATATAAGCGATAACCAAAATCATTAACACCATATCCAATGAAGGTACATTTCTTTGATTTTTCCTCAAGGTTTTTTTTATTTTCTTTATTAATATGGACAAAAGCCTCACAACCAAAAGGCTTTAAAAAGGAGTAGTTTACCTTTTTACCTGTCCATGCTTCCTCTGGAATACCACCATCCAAGGAACTTGAAGGCCCTTTGTTTATTAGATAAACAACAGTATCCACAACATCTACCCAAAATTGTAAAGGAAATCCTGCATGCAATATCATGCACATTGCATGATCCATGATTTTTCATCCTTTCTGACACACCATTTTCTTGTGGTGTTCTTGGAATTATCTTCTCTCTGTGAATTCCATGCTCTGAACAATACCTATCAAACTCTTTGCTGCAATATTCACCTCCATTGTCTGATCTGAGACACTTCAACTTATTTCCTGTCTCAATCTCAACCAAAGCTTTCCATTTCTTGAAAGTATCAAATACATCAGATTTATTATGAATACAATAAATCCAAGTTTTTATAGTTGCATCATCAATAAAAGTAACATAATAACGAGAGCCACCGAGATATGATACCTGAGCAGGTCCCATACATCTGTATGCACAAGCTCTAATTTTTTGCTCTTCTTTTCTTTCCCAACTCTGAGAAATATGACTCTCTTCTGTTTTCCATAAATGAAATTCTCACAGAAATCCAAATCAATATTCTTCAAACCCGACAACAAATTTCTTGAGTGAAGAATCTTCATCCCCTTCTCACTCATGTGTCCGAGCCTATGATGCCATGCATCTGCTCCTTTCGAAGTTAAAGCATTAACAGAGTTAGAAATACCATTGCATAAATACAATGTACCAACCTTTTCGCCTTTTTCTATTACCAGGACTCCTTTGTTGACCTTCCAAGTTTTAGTTGTGAAAGTTGTCACACAACCTTCACCACCTAACTGCCCTGTTGAAATTAGATTTTTCTTCAGATATGGAACATGCCTTACGTCCTTTAATAGCCATTGGTTTCCATTCTATTAATTTACAAGAACTTTACCCATTCCAACAATTTTACAGTGTTTATCATCACCCAAATGAACATGTCCAAAATCTCCTTGAACATAGTCATGAAAATATTTCTTATCAGGTGTGGCATGGAATGAGGCCCCTAAATCTACCACCTAGGAATTAGTAACATTTTCGAAAGAAAGAATCAAAGCATATTGTAACACATCACCTGTCACATTTTCTTCATGATTGTTTTCTTGTTGTGCGTCTCCTTCTTTTCATTTCCAAGATCTACAGTCTTTCTTCAGGTGTCCTTTCTTTCCGCATTTCCAGCACACTATCTCCGATTTGGACTTGGATTTGCCTTTCCTTGATTTACTGTGATATCCTGAGTTCTTTCCTCTTTCCATTTTTCTTCCCCTAGACTTTGCACTCAAAGAATTACCCGATGTCTCACTAGATCTTTTCCATTGCATTTCCTCACCAAGGATAGCACCAAAAACATCATCAAACTTTAAAGTACTAGATACAGAGACAAACTTACTAATGGCCATACCGAAACCATTGCAACTTTATGGCAATGAGCATAGAAATAAAAGAGCCCTAACTTCATCATCAAAGTTTACCCCTATAGAACTTAACTGACTGGTAACTATATTAAAATCATTTAGATGGTCTGCAACAGATCCACCTTATGACATCTTCATATTAAATAAATGTTTCATAAGAAATACCTTGTTTGAGGCTGAGGGTTTTTTCATATAGTTTTGCCAATGCCTTAATCAAACCCTCTATTATTGTTTCCTTCAAAATATTGAAGGATACCGACACCACGAGGCACATTCATACTGTTACAAGTGCCTTTCTATCGAGAATCTCCCATTCTACGCCAGTCATAGTCGTTGGCTTCTTTGTTTTTCCGCTCAATGGTAGGTACGGATCTTTCTGATACAGATAATCTTCCATCAGCATCTTCCACAGTGGGAAGTTTTGGCCGTTAAATTTCTCAACCATAAACTTACCATCTTCCACCATTGCTCCCACTCAAACCAGGAACCCTTCTTTCCTGCGAGTTTATCAACCAAATAGACCTTCGGCTCTAATACTAGTTGTTAGAAAATTATATATTACAGAGCAATGCAACACCTAAAATATGCGGAAAACACAAGTACACAAAAAACATAAAACCATAGAGGCATAAATATACGTGGTTCACCCAGTTTGGGCTACGTGCACCCTGAACAACCAACCCTTCCTTTCTATTATCCAAAAAAATGAAGAGACACAACTTATAGCAGATCCACTGTAATTTCCTCTGTTCTCTCTCACAGTCTCTCTATCTGTTTCTCGCTCAAAGAATACACATGCAATATACATCTGCAATAAAATACCCTCATACAAGCGAGGGGTTTTCTTCTAGGGAAAAAAACCCTAAACTAAACATAACTTCTACCGTCATATCATCTGCCTAATGAACGACCTAGATTGACTAGAAATTACTATACTTTTACAAGGAAATTGTACATTTGTTTTTAGCTTCGGGGGTGCTTCCCCTGAAACCCCCCACTAGGGGGGGGCTCCATAAAGTCACAACCCCCCCTGGACCCCCCAAGAAATGTTTAATTATGGGTACAGGGGTCCAACGCTGTGATACAAAATAAACAAGATAATCAGGCTCCACACCCAACACTTTTCCATGATATTATATTTTAGAGGTGCATCTCTCAAAGCTTGGCTAAAGAATGCTATGGGATTCTCTTGTCCTTTTGTATTTTTCTACAGTAATACATCAGCAACTATGTGTTCTGATGCAGAAGAAAAAATGAAGAAATCTTTAGTGAAGTCAGCGCTGATTAAAATTGGTGCTTGTGTAAGTGCTTGTTTCACTAAATCAAAATACTGTTTTTCTTCCTTGGTCCATTTGACTCGTGATTCTCTCTTGAGCATGTTAGTGATGTTTCTCAGGAGTTCTAAAAGGTTTTGTATGAACCTTCTTAAGAAATTTATCTTTCCAATGAAATATTTCAACTCTTTTATGTTTCTTGGGTGACTGATTTTCAATATTCTCTCGATCCTATTTGGGTCAATCTTGATCCCTTCTTCAGATATCATGTGGCCTAGAACCTTTCCTTCTTGGGCCAAATAAAGATTTCTTGGGATTCAAAGATAGGCCATACTTATGCATTTCTCAAAGACCTTTCTCAAATGGGCCAGATGCTCTTCATCAGTTTTTTAGTAGACTGTGATGTCATCAAGATATATTACAATGAGGTAACCTATTTATTCTGAGAAAGCAATATCCATTTCTCTTTGAAAATTAGCTCCAACATTCATTAACCCAAATGGAATTTTTACATACATGAAGGTGCCCCAAGGTGTGGTGAAAGTTTTTTTGTGTTGATCATTTGGATGTACCAGCACCTGATTGTACCCTGAAAATCCATCAAGCAGAGATATCCTTTTTGAGCCTACTACCCTTTGCAATATGTGATCCATTTTTGGTAAAGGGTAGTTGTCCTTGAGGGATGATTTGTTTAGGTTTTTGAAGTCAATGTAGAGCCTAATCTCCCTTGTCTTCTTCCTCACTAATACAAGATTTGAAACCCATTCTGAGTACTTGAGTGGGACGATTATTCCAACATCATACATTTTCTTTATCTCTTTCTCAACCAGTGGCATTTGGATAGGATTTATTCTGCGCAGTTTATGTTTAAAGGGATTTTGTCTTTCTTTGAGTGGAATCTTGTGCTGAATGATATCAGTATCATAGGACTTCAAGTATTCATAGCTCTAGACAAACACATCACTGAATTCTTTGAATAGCTCAATATATTTCTATTTTATAGGTGTTGGTAGTGTCTTTCATAGTTTTACCATTTTGGGTTCTTTCTCACTACCTATATTGCACTCTTCTACATTTGCTTTAGTGGATTCCATTTTTGGCTTTATAGCAACATCATTGAAATCAAAAAGTTCTTCTAGAGGGAAAAGTCCTCTTGGCAAGGTATTATCTCTGAACTGCAATACTTCAACCTCTTCTTTTTCTGGATTTTCACACATTTCTGTTCCATGTGGGTCTTCTTTTTCTAACAGATTTATATCAGCATCATGAGGGGACTCCTCCTTGCATGTGTGTTCCTCAGTAGAGCAGTCCTCTTCATGATCTAAGTCTGAATTTATAATTTCAAACTCATCTTTGGACCGCAGGAAGTTTTCAATTTATTTGTCACCTTCAGAAAATTGCCAATATCTTATATTATCAGGGACTCCTGGTCTATATTTAACATGTACTGTATATTGTTTTTTAGGATGATGTTGTTGATAAGTACTAGCTGCAAATGCTAGTCCATTGGAAAGGATATTTTGATTTCTTGGGATAGTGTCAAGGTTGTATTCTTTGAATGTTCTTAGGAGGTCAAGGGTAGCATTCTTTTATGCTCTTAATCTAGAATGTTTAGCTGAATATTCTCCCTTAACTTTCCTAATGACTAGCTCAGAATCCCCATGGACAGAGATCCTTTTGGCCTCTATTTTTTTCAGAAGTTGTAATCCTATAAGGAGGGCCTCATACTCTGCTATATTATTTGTACATTGAAAGTTTAGTTTGTCAGAGTGACCCTCTGCATGATTGTTCTTAGTGTTGTGTACCCAAATACCTGCCCCTGAGCCAATTTTTCCACAAAACCCATCAAAGCTCATGCTCCATAGATGTTCAAGCTCAGACTTGTGTTTTTCATTTTCTATTTGGTCTGAATTTTCTTCCTTTTCTTCTTCTTTATCCACTAATTTTTCATTAACCGCTACTTGTTCATTAATGTTTTCAATATTGTAAAGGATAAATGAATCAAGGTATGAATGGATAGAGTAGAGAGGGGAGTTATCAGGCTTTTCTTGACTGTTGACCATGTATTTCATATGAGTCTCCCTATATAATCTTCTTGGTTGACTAAACACTAGTATGGTGGCATAGGTCATATCCATTTGGAGGGTGCCTTGCAGTTTGGCTCCCCATGAGCGTGATAGGAGCATGCCATATTTAGGGGGAATGTCAGCCACTACAATATCCATTACTAGGCTTTTGGCTAGTATTTGTGCTAAAATAACACAAAGATCTTTGATTGGGCCTAGACATTTAAATCTACTGGAGTCAAAAGAGTACAAGTCTTTGTATGGTCTAGTTATCTCAAGGCCAAACCTCTCCATAACTACCTTTGGCATGAGGTTATGAGATGCTCCTGAATCTAACATGGCATTATGAAGGATTTTATCATGAATATTCAAACTGACATAAAATGGGGGCACACCTCCCTCTTGAAATTTACCTTCTACTTCAGGTCCAAACAAAAGCTAAGGTTTGTCATCATTTAAATTCACAGTATCAATATTTTCTCCTATGTTTAAAGCTTTCAAAACTTGGGATCTATATACTTCTTGGCCAACTAATTCAGTGCGAGGTATGGAAATATTTATCTTAGCTATTCCATTCTCAATACTGAATGGTGTCTATGTTTTCGGTAGATTTAAATAAGATTTATTAGACACTACTTTTGCAGCAACTTCAACTTACTGATTTGTATTAGAGATATCAGTTAAATCGGTTTTGTTAGGGCTACTAGTTGATTTATTAGTGTTGCTTTCTAGGCTTATTTTGTTTTTATTTTTATCAAAGCTTTTAACCATTTGAGTTGAACTTTCTGTTGTCTTTTTAGGACCATTTTTAGGGGCCTTCTTAGCAGAAATTTCAGGGTTCTTTCTCTTGGGAGTTTCTTGGGTTTTCTTGCTTCTGAGGTCATATTGTCTATTCACTTCCATGATAGAATTTTCGAATCCTTGTTTATAATCCTCAAATTCTTGGAATTCTTCTTCCATTTGAGTTGGAGAAAACATGCCTCATTCTTCCTCAGTGAGAAAAAAAATATCCTCATTATTAAATCCCATTAGATTGATTTTAATTTCTTCTGGATCTTCAATCACCCCCTCATCCTCATCAACATAGTTTTCTTGAAAAGGATGCATGATTTTCTGGTCAGGTTCCCTCTGTTCTCTCTGCCTTATTTGAGGAGGTTTTCTCCTAAAGTTTTGGTTTTGGTTTTGGTTTCTATTATGAGGAGATGCATTATTTTCTCTGGGGAAAGCTCTCTTATTTATGTTGATTCTCTCCATCATCCTCTCCATGTTTCTCACAAGGTTATCAATCTTAGTATCAGATTTGGAGGCTATAGCCTCTTTCCTATATGTGACTCTCTTTTCATTTTTCATTCTAGCCCTTTTGGCAATCAAATTTGCTTCTACACTTACTACACCCCTCTGCATATCTTCTAATGTAGGAGGGTCCCTTTCTCTTAGTTGATAAACCATCTTTGAGTCAAAAACGTCTGGAAATTTCATTAGGGCTAGACCTTATGGGGGTTTCATGTGAGGAGGGAGGGCGTTATATACACTATTGAACCTAGTGCAGTAATCTTGGACACTCTCTCTAACGTTTCTCTTAATGTTTTTATATTCTAATAATATTTGGAGAGGGTTTTTCTTGACTTCACATTTATTTAGGAATAGCTGATGAAAAGCAGGGAGGTCATGTACACTATAAGGGGTTAGGCCTTTAAACCATTTTCTTGCTTCTCCCCCTGAGCTTTGGTCAAACATTCTTATCTTAATAGTTTCATCATCTATCTCTTGTCTATCAAAGAAACCATCCAATCTATCCCCATGTTGTTGAGCAGTTGTAGAACTACTGGCATCAAATAGGGGGATTTTGGATTGATAGTCCTATGGTAGAGGTACTAAAGGTAATGGTAGGAATAATGGGGCATACCAGGTTGCCATGGTAGGTGGTTGAGGAAATGAAGGGGGTTTAACAAGTGAAGGGTTGAAAAAAGGAGGTGGAGGGTTGACTGGGGGAAGGTGAGCAGTGGGTATATGAGTGGGGGTAGGGGTTTGCACAATAGGATTCTGCTATAAGATGGATGGGTCTAAAACTATATGGGTTATCCAAATCTGGGATTTAGTCCTGAACAATCTTTGTTCCAGCTGTGAGTCAGATAGGCTATCCTGCAAGTCTTTAACGTTTTCAGGTAAGGAACTTGCCTTGTGAATAGGTCTGCTAACAGTTGAATTCTTAGACCTAGGAGTTTTCCTTAGGATGTGCTCAGGATAGTCAACTATTGCAGGAGGGTTTAGGTCAGGATGGGATCTAGTATAGATTCTTATAGAATCCAGAACTTAGACCCAAGCCACATAGAGATTGAAAGTTTTATAATATCTTGAAAGCAAACCAATCTGTAAGAGAAAAATACTTTATTCACAAAGTATTTTGACTGGGTTTCTTTTGATAATCTTAGTTTTTTTTTTAATAATTTCGTAGTGGAGTCTGTAGGCCTATTGAAAACCAGTGGAGTCACCAGGAGGATGATTTCAACTTTCTTAAGGCTGGCTGTTGTCCACCATCAGCAACTAGATACTAGTCTTGGCTAATTTTTGAGTTATCTAAATTTGAGTGGGGTTTCTGAGTTCTTGAGGAAATATTTAGCTTTTTTAATAACTGAGGTTCCCCAGTATGGTTGTCATTATGTTGGCTCCATGTAATTTTCAAGATTGGCAAGAACAAGTAGCAAAGAACCACATCAAACTGCTTTGGAGTCCAGGACGTAGCCTTCCTGGGCTCAGAGAGGGCTCTCTCTGTGTTTATGCTTAACTTATTTATCTTTGTGTTTATATTCTTCTGATTTTTAGGCCAGTTATGAAGTTTTGGGGTTTTTTTTTTTATTGATTAGTTTGGTTGGACAAATAGAGTGTGGGAAGCTTAATCCATTGGGCTATGGAGTCATAAAAGGGTTAAATTGTGCATAAATTTTTCAAGGGTTTTCATAGGGAAAGCTAACTATATCAAATGGATCTTTTTTGGTAAGATGAATATGAGATGACAAAAATTTGAGAACTTAGTAAAACTAAAGGGAAATTAATAATCCTTTAACTATACTTCAACATAAAATCCTTTAAGATAACAGTTTGGTAAAACTAAAGAGAAATTAATAATTCTTCAGTTGTACTTCACTAAGAAAACCTCAAGACAATAATCCAGTAACACTAAAGAGAAGTTAAGGATTATTTAGTTTCCCTTCAGATAGAGAAAAAATTCAAGATAACAGTTGAGTGAAATGAAAGAGCAGTTAAGAATTATTTAACTAAAGTTCAAAGAAAGCCCTTAAGATAACAATTTGGTAAAACTAAAGAGCAATTAAGAATTCTTTAGTTATACTTCACTAAGAAAACCTTAAGGTAACAATCTAGTAATACTAAAGAGCAGTTAAGAATTCTTTGGTTATACTTTCAAAGGAAAACATAAAGATAATAATAACGGATAGAGTTAAGGTGCCCAAACAACATATCTCAATCTAAAATTTATGTCCTATTATTAGAGAAATTGATGTACAACATGGA
Source organism: Pinus albicaulis (assembly GCA_034641835.2). Taxonomy (NCBI): domain Eukaryota; kingdom Viridiplantae; phylum Streptophyta; class Pinopsida; order Pinales; family Pinaceae; genus Pinus; species Pinus albicaulis. The sequence continues at coordinate 911,984,729 of CM076578.1, read as the reverse complement.
AACAAAGGAAAAACATTTACATAAAAGAGATAACATCGCCATTAACATAGCTCAAGGATCCTGTTAACGTGCTTGTATTATTGATGTCCAGCTCAAAAACTATTACAATGCTCCAGTGCAATAATCTTTGCAACTTAGAGTTTGATCAAAATCCAACCTAGCAACCAAAAATAATAATGAACAATACATGTAGTATTTAACTACAGATGAGGAGGTTGCCATACTCTAGGGTGACATATTTGTATTTACTACAAAGTAAATGATGTTTGACAATTGAGACCATGCAAGGCCCAATACCAAAATATCTCTGACTGACCTACTGTAGTAATAACTTTCTAATTTACTGTTGAGCTAATTTTAAAATATCTTTGACTAATTTGCCTTCAAACATCAACTTTTACAATAAATTCTAAAATGATGCTAAAATATCTCTAACCATAATATTAACTGTAACTACCTTCATTAAAGCAAAATTAGGTTGTAGGTGGCCAATGTGACTGTGAAGAAGTAAATTCTGAGTGGCCTTGTCATTTGGCTCTATTTTCTTTGTTGATTTATCCTCTGATTTGTCTCTAAACCTTCAAATTGTCATTATCTGTATCTTTTATCTCTTTTCCTTCTTCTGTCTTTGTTGTCACTGTATCACTTCCTTAACCTCTCTTATTTGTCCTTTGTCTTAACTCTGTCTTCTAACCCTGTCTTTCATCTTTAACTTTGACTGATATTTTTATTTCTTTTACCTTTCACTATTATTTGAAGAAATATCATTGTCTTTGGAGTAATTGTATGATCCTTGTTAGTCATGATCCATTGTTGCTTCTGATTGTTCTTGCGCTCCTAATCCTTTGATGAACAAGGCTTATGAATCGTCATCTAGAGAGCCCTGATTAAACAATTCTTGGAATTAGAAATGAAAATTGATTATCACATCTTCCGATATGTATGTCACTTGCAAAACTTCAAAACAAATATCAATAAAAATGAAGCTCCGCAGGGAGGCAATATGTCTTTGAAAGAATTTGGGAAATCTGCGGAAGGAGTCCGGATAATGGAGGTTTTTTAATTTCATACATTTAGATGTGGCCTTTTGGGTCCTTTAGAAATGTTTCAGGGGTTTATTGCAGAGATTCGAGACTCTACCATGACAACACAGGGTTTAAAAATATGTCAAATGGGTCAGTGGTTTTGTTTGTAGGCGGGGAGGCGGTTTCCGGTCTATCACATAGTGCATAGGCGGTGTATGATGGGGGGATGCGATGAAGCGAGGTGGTGACGCGTGGTATAAGGGAGGGGTGTGAAAACCACCTATTTTTCAAGTCCTCCAAGGTTTTAAACCTCGGGCAGTTAGGGTTGTGAAAAGGCGCGAGGGCCGTTGGATGAAAGAGAGAGGATCAGACTGTGGTCAGGATCAGATGGAACGATGGATTGATTTGATAGGTGGGGTCGGTGGTTTAAATGAAGCAGAGGGCTTAAAATAATGTGGGGCCTAGGGAAAGTATTAAAGCATAAGTGCTTAATATACAGTGGGGCCAGGGTCATATTGAAGCGGGTGAATCAGGTTTTTAAGGCGGGGGTTTAAACATATAAGGGGTCGAGTTTGTTTAAATAAATAAGGTCTATTTAAAGTGGGACCTGGGTTAATATTTATTTCAAAACAATGTAAAAATGGACTCTTACATTGTTTTAAATGGACAGAGGGGAATGAATGAAGGGGAAGGGATTTTAGTGAGGAAAATGGGGTTTTTAGCATAGGGAAAGAGGTTTTAAGAAATGGGCAAGGCTAAATGAGGGTATTTAAGGTTGATCATGGGATGTGAGAGCATGCGATGAATAGAAAAGGTAAAATGAGAGATAGTGAATAGGTTAAATTGAAAATAATGAAGGCAGTGAGATTTCTAAATATAAATGATAATCAAGGAATATTATTTCCAACAGACTATAAGAAATAAATAGTCATCTTGTGATACTGTGGAAATACAGGAGACTAACACGTCCAATCTAGTGATAATTAAAAGGATTGTTCTCAAAGGTAGATAGGTCACATCTCTGATGCTGATCTTCCCATCCCTGGTCGGTTGTGCTCAATGTCTATAATGAGTGTAAATGCAATCTTTTACTGACTCTCCTCCACTTCTCCCTCCTAGGAGAGAGATGGGGGAACCCCTCATAGACAAAACTGTTATAAATCCCCATTCATGACACTTTCATATCCTAGAGTTTCTGGCTAAAAACACCTTGTTTCAGTCATTTTAAGGACCAACGCTCCCTAGCCTCCTATTGGATAGCATTCACATACAGGTTACTCCACTATGGTATGCGTTGATCACCTACATGTTTCTCTCCTTTGGACCTGCATTGGTTGTAGAAATTTGGGAAAAAGAGAGATTCTAGAATCTTCCATAATTTGTTACAACCATTTACCTCAAATAAAATTTTTTAATCATATCCCATCCTTCCTTGTAGTTTCCATCCATTATAATTTATCCCATCCTCCCATGAAGAGTGGATCTAAAAACTTATATTGGTAATTGGATGAGAACTCCCAACTTACTCCCCTCACCTATATATTTGTGGCCATCCATAAGCTAGGGGTTGGATTTCGGAGATATAATTCTACCCTTATGTTGTTTTTATAGAGAGGTAACTTTCCATGCATTAGAGTGATCATAGGTGCACTTAGTGACAAAGAAGGAACAATTCAACTCGGAGGAGCTCTTCTACAATATCGACATATATTTATGGTTGTAACTCCTTCCATTTATATTAATGCAAAGAGTTCAGTGTTCCCTTATATGTGATGCTATGGTTTAATGTATTTCGGTGCCATGTTTATCTATTGAATGAAACATTTAGATGATGATACATGGATTCCGTAGATCGTTGGCTTGCATTGTATGATTGTGTAGGTTCTAATTTTGGCAACATGAATTAGAATTGGAGCATTTAGGCCAAGAGTGGAGAAAAGCTTATGGAAAATTACAGGTAGGCTTTGACCCATCATCCATTTACTTTAAAGAAAACAAAAGCTACTTTATAATTCTATTGTTCTAAAATTAGCCACCTAATTTAATGAAGACACTTATGTTCACAGTCGTAGATTACATATAACAGGTTCCATGGAGGGAAATGGAATAGTTTGAGGGATTTCATTGCAAAGAAACAAATTCATTTCATTGGGTTGTGTAGGCTAAAGGGGAAATATATCTAGTATTTGAGATTGTCGTGGGATTGGATGAATAATTTTAATTTTATGATTTATGTGTCATTATGTGAGTATAGAAATCTTGTGAGGTAATTGTCTCCGAGTGATATAATTGTCCTAAGCACCCATCCTTGTAGAATCACAACCTCAACTATGGGGTGGCATGTTGTAGAGAGTGAATATGCAACAAATATTTTTTTGTCAGTGTATTTATATTCTACCATGTATCCATTAAGTAATTACTTATTTATTTATATGTATGCTATTGAACTATTAATATATTGTATTAATGATGGAAGTGCATAGTTAATTGTGTTTATTGGTAATTGCATGAGCCTATGTTTTTCCTACATGGTTTCTTGAATTTACTGATTTAAAAAAAATGGTATTATAAGTCAAATTGCACCAAGAGAATGGTTTCCTTGGCATGGGGGTATGTTTCAAGACTCATATAGTGAAAATTATAGAGGAAGAGGAAGAAATTATCAAAACTAATAATACTTGAGGAGATCTTAAGATAATTCTAAAAAAGGTGAGTCGTATCTCAAATCAATTTTGAAATATGTCTTCGAATTAGATGTGTGGCAAAAGAGTGTACAAGTCATAATAAGAATTAATTGAAGAATAAACAAACATTCAAATAACATTCTAAGTCTATTCTTCAACTTCATCCGAATATGAAAAAAATCAAGAAGAGGATTATGAATATGTGTTGATGGTATATTAGGAGAATGACTTTATATACATAGTGACCACAAAAACATTTATGAGGAAATACCTTGAAGATAATTGGGTATTGGATATAGCAACTACTCAACATATGTGTTATAGAAAATATTACTTATGTAAATATCAGAATATGGAACTAAATCCAACTTATTGGCATATGACACCACTCGTACTCCTCAAAGAAAAGGATTGGTCCACTTTTCTCTTCCAAGAATTAGAAAATTATTATTTTCTAACATTTTTCATGCTCCAACATTCAAAGTAATTATTGTCCTTAGTCATCAAAAAATAAGGAGGACATCAAATTCTCATGAAATATGGTTGGATCGATGATCCAAATCTAAAAAGGAAAAAAATAAAATACATATTTATAACAAAAACATATATATGCAATAAAGCTTGAATTATATTAATAAATGGAATGTGTTTAAATTGTAAAAATGTGGAATGAAACAAACTTGTTTGAATGGTGGTATCTTATCTCTAAGAAGAAATGTAACAACTACGTGCATTCCCCATAACACATTACAATAAGGATGAAAGGCCGTATTTAACATAAAGTAGCAATGTGGAAACCACAAAAAACTAATCCTAGAATATACAACACCAAAAGGTTTGTGGGCCTCTATGGGGTTAATTGGTAGGTCCACTTCCTGTGGTTATAAATTTTGCATACGATCTTTGTTTGGAACACTCAATAGCCCATTGGAAAGGTCTAGTTGAGAAGTACACATTATGAATAGTAACAAGCCAAATATTGTGGCTATTTCCTGGGACCCACCACATCAAAAAAATTTCATTTAGATCCTCAAAACAACCACACAATGACCCAAAAAACTATAGAAAAACTACCAAGATGTAGAATTGTGCTTTGAGCTAGTGCAAAGGGTGGGTGGCTATTAATATACACTTGCATATTTCCTCCCCCCTTACTAAGTAATGGTCTCCATTGCAATGATTTCCCCCATCATATGGGGAAGCTTCTGCTAAAATTGGTCCTTGGTGAGCCACTTTCCTTGGTGCCTGATTTTCCCTGCATTGACAACCCGATAAAGATGGATCCTCTATTGACGAGTTCCCTTAACCTATGTGTCCATGATATGAACAATGGTTTCCTATTCCATGCATTTTGGGTCGATATTTTTCGGTGTAAAATTCTCTTCTATCTTTGATGTTTCCACTAATGTTGGAAATAATGGCTAAAGGAGGTCCACATTGAACATTTGGTGTAACCAAAGAAGGGGGGATGCTTAGCTCAAAATCATTGTCACAAACAACCTTGGTGATTGTGTAAGGTCTAGAAAAGTGGATGAAGCTTTTTATTTGTTCATATAAGGATATTTTCTGCAAATGCAACCAAGCCTTGTTTCCTACCTGAAATTTGAGTGGCAGCCAATGTTGATCATGGCACTGCTTGTACTCAATATTGGTTCTTTGTAAAATATCATGGAAATGTTGATGGATATGTTGAATCCATTCAATGATTTTTTTGGTGTTTTTAACCTCAAAGATAGTGTTAGTACCAATCAATTTTTCTTGTCACCAGTGATCAAATAGGTATCCTCTTTCTAAATTTGTTTGAGTCTTTTCCAATTTTTTAGTATTTCATCAAGTCTCAAAATAAAAATTTGTTCACTCGTTTAGATTGTTAGGTGTTTTATTCTTCCACCATGACTAGGGTATTGAGATAATTACTACTAATTTCACCTCCACGGTCAATGGACATTATCATGGTCAGGTCATTCATTGTTGAAAGAGTCCCATAGTCCTCATGGTCATCATTCATCTCATTCTTCCATGTCGTGCCATCATTAGGTCATAGAGTCAAAATCATGAAAATTGGTCATTTCACCATCAAATTCATATTTTTAAGGAGTACTAATAGTCAAAGGTATTAAAAAATTTTAGGTTCCAAACTATCATTTCCAAGTAAGTGGCTTTGTGTTTACCATATTTGTCTCTCAGTTGTGCTTGAAAATCTCATTTCCCTCTCCTAGGGTTTTGAGGACATTTTTCTTGGTTTCATGACTTCCATGGTTATATCATCAACAAGACTTATATCCTGATGCTATTACACCTTCCCCTATCCTTAATATACCTTCCTAAACACTTCCTATTACTCCTATCCCTCAAAATCATCATTTTCCCACAACCCTAGCCTACTGCTACAATTTTGACACTTTTCTAGACTAGGCCTGTGTTTTTCCCTTTTGGACCCCTTCCCCTCAGTCAATCCTTGAAATTCCACTTTCCCCTACTCTCTAACATCTATCCCTATCCCCAAATATTTCCCCAATAATTTATACAGCCCCTAACCCCTTCATTCCCCTCCCTCTACAAGGTAGTCCTAAATCCCCAGTTTTTCCTACACCAAACCCTAATTTCCTCTCCCATTGCGCTAAGGTTTGCTATGGAATCAGAGAAATATGAGCAAACGAGGAATAAGGGAGATTATATCAGTAGGTATGAGGTCATTTCATCTCATAAAAATCATGTCTCCATCATTTTTCAAGAAGTCATTCCAAGAGTCAAATCATTTGCCACTCATAGGGCCAATTTTGCTTCAAACTATCTTCTCGACCAAACAGAGATGAATTTGACAAAATTGAGAGAGGATTTTGTCCATAATAGGTCAAACAAGAAAAATTCCTTCATTTTTTACACATATATCATGGTTTGGGAGAAATTTCAAAAATACAGGTGCTACAAGAGGTTTTCTGCACTTTTGAAGTGACCTTCGGAGAATCAATTTTTGACAGGTCAAATCAAGTCCATTTTGCAAAATAAAAGAATATTTGGAAAGTAGATAGGATAATATTTCCAACAATTTATCTTGGGACTAATTTTGAGTTCAGTAAGGCCTCCAAAGGTGGTATGAAAAAAGGCGTTGCGCAAATCCTTATGTGAGGGCCCAAATGCTTAAGAGAGGGCGCAAATAGCAGTCATAGGAGAATGAAGCTTTGATGTGGAAAATGACCTTCATTTTTGAAACTAAAGGCATATATGGAAACTATACTTGACAAGATTTCCAACGAGCTATCTCAGGAAAAATTTGGACACCGGGAAGGCCTACAAAATTAGTGATTTTCTGAGTTTTTTTAATAGGCATTTAGCAGAAATTTGGTCATTTGCGCAACGCCCTAGGTGCTACGCAAATAATTGGGGAAATTTTTGAGTGAAATAAAGGTACCATTGGATTCCTAATGACCAATGCATCTGAGAAAAAAATGTTTCCAGCCTTGGTTTTCAATTTTTATGGGTGAAAAGCTCAAAAAACCACCTTTCTGCCCCTGTTTTGACCTAGGCATTGTACAAATACCAATCTTGGGAGAATTACTTTTTGAGGGGGTAAATGGCCTTGATTTTTAAAAATTGAGGGAATTCAGAAAGAGGACAAGCAGGGCTTTCCAACAAGACATCTTGGGCCTAATTTTGAAACCTATAGGTCAGCCAAAAGTGACCGTGAACATGAAGGGCGCAAATGACATTGCGAGGATGCAAATACACCGTGGAGGGCGCAAATGACCAATTTGATGATTTCTTCCAAGTTTCTCTGAAATTTTGACTTTTATTCATGAAATCATGTTTCTAATTATGTAATTAATCATGGTAAATGTAATTATGTCAAGGATAAGTTACCTAGGGCTAGATTCATTGGGTAAAAGTCATCATTGAGTCATAATGAATCAGTTGAATGTAATGAGGAGTGAGTCACTTGGACCATCCTACACTCCAGATTTCAATTTAGTATTTTGTGGATCTCTTGCTCACCTCATGGATTCGACCCTTGAGGATGAGTGGATGATGTTTTGATGTTCATTTAGCGCCTTTCTTCACTCTTAGCATGGGTTGGAATCAGTTTGTATGTTTTCTTATTGATCAAGGAACTATTTTACTCAGTTTGGGTAGCTAATAAAGAGGAGTTGCAACTATTTTATGGGATACTTGTGGTATGATGTTTATCATTGTATTTTCTTCAGTTTCATATGTTAGAATGTATTGTATTCATTTTCACTTCATCTCTATGGTATGATCTCTTTCAATTTTGATAATCAGAACACATGATTACTCATGCTCTGTTTTGGGGAATTGATCATAGTTTTTCCATTTTCATTTGTCTAAGAAGAATACATCTCCCATGCTCTTCCTAGATTTTCTTCAGTCTCAAAAACATTCCATCACAATCATATTTAAATGATAAGCCTTGTGCCTACCTTTCCCATTGATCCCTGCAACCCTATCTCATTTTCCCTGACCTAGCTCTCTTGACCTAATTTCTGTTGAGATTCAATAAGAATTTTTTTTGGCACCCATGATCCTAGTGAAAATTAAGCACCTACACTAGGGTGGGGCCCACAAGCTATTTTTAGGTGCATGTATATTTTTATTATCCCTTAATATAGATGGGCATTAAACTATAATCTATTCTCAATGAGAACTTGAAAATAGTTAACTAAAGTGGAAAATCAGTTAGCTAAGTGAATTTCAAGTTAAGAGGTTGGTTGGTGGGACTTGAAGGTTGACTTTAGTTTTAACTGAGTGATTCTAGTTGTAACAGAGTTGGAAGTGTAGTGGTGCATGAGTTGTGTAAGTTGTAAGTAGTTTAACTCAGTTAAGTGAGTTAAAATCAGTTGTTATAGTTGTAACTGAAGATACAGTAGTGATAGATCAAGTGAATTAATTATTAATTAATTCTCAAGTAGTGATCTCAAATGAAACTGAAGACTTACTATTATTAGCTGCAGTGGAGACCTAGTTGAGTTCTAGGTGAAAGGGAGGTAAACTATCAGTTGTGACATTATCTGTTTGCACACATGCAAGCACACACACATTGGATGAGCCCATGATACTTGCGCAGTCAAGGCAGGAAAGAAGGAATTGATTCGGGGATTTATTTCAGTAGGGATTTCGCAGTGAAGACACGTTGTGTGGAGGGAGTAAATTGGCTAAGGAATTTGCCAATTTTTGTATGACAATGTGAGACAATTAGCTGATGTACTGAGAGCTCTTGTGATTAGAGTTTTGTATGTAATTTTTTCATTATCCATGATATAATAAGCAATAGGAGATAGTGGGGTTTTTAGCTGTAAGATTTCCTTGGGAAATTATCTGTGTTATGTGTGATTGATATTTCTTCATGCTTATGTAATTGGCAATTGTGTTTTTAATTCCGAAAATATTTGTCGAAGCGATTCAATATTTAAATTTAGCATATTGTTATATCATGGGAATCCAAGATATACATGCATATTGTATAATTTATACATGGTATCAGAGCACAAGAAATTTCAGAGGTGAAGTAGGAGTTGAGTTTGTGGTTGGCAAGAATTCGAATTTGTAGAAAGACTTTCTTGGTTCTATAGCTGATTCAAGATCAAAATGGATTTCAATGGCTTGAGGTTAGAGTATGCACTTGAGGGAAACACAAACTACATTGATTGGAAATACAAGATGGAGGCGGTACTTGAAGACAATGGCTTGAAGGAATTCATTGAAAAAGTTGTTCCTAAGCCAGATGCTGCAGATGCTGCCAATATTGATGCATGGAAAAAGAAAGTGGCAAAGGCAAGGAGGATCCTGTTGGAGGGGGTACGAGACCACATTTTCTCAAGCCTCCATGCGAAAGTCACACCATATGATATGTGGAAGGCTTTGACGGATCTATTCCAAAGAAACAACGACCATAGGAAATTGGCGCTCAAAGATAAACTCAGGAAGATCAAGATTGAAAAGGGTGACAGCATTCCAAAGTATCTCACAAAGTTTTTCCAATGTTGGGATGAACGTGGGAGTGTAGGAATAAAAGTCGCTGATGATGATTTGGTGAGTTTGGCTCTCCTAGGAATTCCTAAGGGTTGGCACAGTTATGAATACTCTATCAACGGACGGGAAAATTCATCGGATTGGGAATGACTATGGTCGAATCTGGTGCAGGAGGAGTTTATGGGGAACACTAGAGATGGCTCTTCATCAAAGCATAATGATGAAGAGGATTGTGCTTTGGCTGCCAAGAAAAATAAGGGGAAGGGGAAGAAATTCAAATCTAAATCCGAGTCTAAAGGCAAGAAGTAGGACATGTCCAAGGTGAAGTGTTTTCATTGTCACGAACATGGGCATTTTTCTACTAATTGTCCACAAAAGAAGAAGAGCAAGAAGGTTGCTGGAGCTGTAGCTGGTGAGGCCCTTGCCTCACAATTTGAGCTTAAATTCTCCTTCATTGCATGCCCTCACTAAGTGAAAGGTTTGCTTCTTGACATCTTTTTAAGACTTTTTCCAAGTTTTCTAAAGCCTCTTCAAATGTATTCCCATAAACTGTGAAATCATCCATGTACACCTCTACACAGTCATGTATTAGATCCGAAAAAATTCCTAATACTGCCCTTTGGAATGTTGCAGGTGCATTGCATAACGCAAATGGCAATACTCGGTAAGCATAGGTACCCCAAGGACAGGTGAATGTGGTTTTGTCTTGATCTTCAAGTGCTACTTGGATTTGATTGTAACCACTAAACCCATCTAGGAATGAAAAATACTTTTTGCCAGCTAATGTATCTAATACTTGATCTATGAAAGGTAAGGGAAAATGGTCTTTAAGAGTAGCTTCATTCAGTTCTCGGTAGTCAACACACACCCTCCATTTTCCATTTTTCTTTGGCACAATTACCAAAGGAGAAACCCACTGACTATCTGAAATAGGATAGATGAAATTAACATTTAACAATTTTTGCAATTCCTCTTTAACAATTTCACTAAGATTTGGATTCATCTGTCTTTGAGGTTGTCTGATTGGTTTGCAATTTGCCTCTATATAGATGTGATGAGTACAAGTCTTGGGGCTTATCCCTTTCATGTCAGTGTATTCCCATGCATATGCAGAAGAATGTCTCTGTAATACTTTGACTAAATCTTCTTGTTGAGATTTTTCTAGGTTCTTGTTTATGTTCAAAGTTTTGCCTGGAAAAATTTCACTTGTAGAGCTGCCAAATTTGTCCATAGAATGAAGAGACATCTGCCTAGATGACAAAAACTAAATATTGGATCCCTTTTGAAATGATTCATGTTTGTGTTCTGGAGAGGATTCAAAGTTTTCTAGAGTATTCAGAATTTGATTATCTTCACTAATTTCTGAAATTGTGAAGAGTGGTTGTAAATATTCTTCATCCTCTATCCATTGAGTGTCATCTAGATTTGTAATTGTCCTAGCTGGAGGATATAAAGTGAATTTCTTAGTTGAACTACCATCAGAGATATACATATCACCGGACCTACAACTAATAAAAGCATCAGCTGTAGCCAACCAAGGTCTTCCTAATATAACAAGATGGCCTCCTAGATTATTCTTAGGAGTTAGGATCATGAAATCCACAGGGTACTCCCAAGAATCTAGGGACACTGGAATGTCTTCTATTACCCCATCTGGTTTGATCACAGATCTATCCGCTAATTGTAATAGTGTGGGTGTAAAGAGAAGATTAGGAAGTTTCAATTTGTCCATGATTTGTCTACTCATGATATTTATTGCTGCTCCTAAATCAATGAGTGTGTTTTGAATTTCAATTCCATTGATGTGAATTTTGACAACTAGATTTCCTGGGTCAAGATACTTTGGAATAGCAATATTGCCCATCATAATGTCTGCTATTTGTCCTACCAGTTGAATTTTCTTGGTTTCTCTTATTCTTTTTCTTGTTGTCTTCATACTCAACTCCTTTATTGTTTTGGTTAAAATTGGGATTTCCTTGATGGCTTGCAATAATGGAATTTTAATGCAAACATTTCTCAATTCATCTAAGAAATCATAATTAGGCACCATGATTTGTTTTTCTACACCTCTATCAATTTGTAATCTTTCCGGAAAAGGAGGTATAGAAGTAGATGTAGATGGTTGCTCTAATACAGGAGTTGGATTTATTGGATCTTTTTGTTTTAGTTTTTCAGTGTTTGGGTCTTGAAAGGATGTGTCTTCCTCAAGACTTTTATTCACCCGTAGGGAATCTTCCTCAAAATTATCTTGTTCTTGTATGATCACAGAAGGTTTCCTCTTTTCAAGTATTCTTCCAGACCTCAGTTGAACATCACTAAGGTCTAAAGGAGTGATTAAATAAGTTGGAAATTGTTGTCCTTCTATTATGTATGCATTCTGAGGGTTCTTATTATTGGGGTTTGGTATGGGTTGAGCAGGCAATTGATTTTATTTTTGAGGGAATGGTAATGAAAGTGGTTGATTTTGATGTGGTTGATTTTGATGATGTTGTTGAGAATTTTGTTGAAGATTTTGAGGAAAATTTTGTTGAGGATTTTGAGGATAAAAATGTGGGTATGGTGGATAGGATGGTGGATACTGATAGTATGGAGAGTATCTTCCATAGGGACTTTTTGTTCCTTGTGCCCAAGATTGAGATTGATTTTGAAATTGGGGCCAAGGTTGCTGCCAAGAATTCCAAGGTGGAGGTTGATTATACATTTGATCATGGAATCCTTGTGTTTGAGGTCCCCGCCAAGGTCTTCTAGATACAAAATTGAGAGACTCTGTGGAATCTGTAGGAGTTTCCTCCTGAAAGACAGCCTTGAGACCAGGAAGAGAAGGACAATTCTTGGTCTCATGTTTTTCAGAACAAATGACACAGGTTTCTACAACTTTTACATCCAAAGGACACTTTCTCAAGGCATGTTTCTTTCTACATTTGGGACAAAAGATTGCCAAGGCATCAGATTCAGCCTTTTGCTTGTTCTGTATCTTAAGGGTGTCTATTTGTTCACTAAGACTTTTAAGATGTCGCATTTAAAATCATCAAGCATATGTCCTATGGAGAAATGAATCCCCCGTCCTTGTTAAGGCATCATTTCTGTCTTTAAGAGCAGATCCTCTTGGACTCCTGATGTTTTGATTTCCTTGGAAAAGGTTGATACATAACCTTATTTCAGGTAATGTGAGTTGTGATATATCCCCTTTTCCCATCATGTTAAGGATATCCAACCATTCATCCCTAATTGTTTTCAACAAAAGAGCTTTTAAGGCATCTTGATCTAGGCTTCATTTTTGCCCTTTGATGTTAAAATTAAATCTTTCCAACAAATCTTCCAGCTTTTCATCCTCTTTTTGTACCATTTTAAACACTTCCTCCTTATGGTTGATTGGCATACAATAATCCAAATACCTCTCTAGAAATGCTTGCTTCATATCTTCCCATGTCCTAATAGAACTATTGATTAAACTCATAAACCATTTTAATGCTGCTCCTTTCAATGTTGAAGGGAATAGTTTAAGTTTTTGAGCATCTTGTAAGTAGTCATAAAGTCCAAATAGCACTTCTCCAAATTCAAATAAGAAGGTTTCAGGATCTTCAGTTTTAAGTCCATAGAAGTTTGGAAGGACATAGGGTGAAATATTTTTCATGGTTGTATTGGTTTCTTCATCAATTATAAGGAACCCAAAAGAGCTTCCTATTCTACCTCTTCCTCCATCTGCACCTCTACCTACTTCTCCTCTACCTCCTTCTCCTCTACCTCTACCTCTACCTCCAAACAGTGTGTTTTCTCCATTAAAAACTCCTCCTCCTCCTTCCTCTGCCATGGTTGACTCTCTTGTGGAAGTGGAAAGGTTTGTGTCCCTAACAGGAGTTTTTAGATCTTCTTCTATGGCAGGTTCAGTGGATGAAGTGGAAGGTTTTTCTAATGGGATATCTGATTTCGGGCCTGGCCTAGAAGTCCAGGATCAGTAAAGGATGGAAGACGGGTTTGAGTTGAAGGTGTACTAGTTCTGGATCTGGATGAAACAAGTGGTGTTCTAGATGTCAAACTTCTGCCTCTGCTGCTTATAAATCTTCCTCTTGAATCTCTCTCCCTACGCATAAAATTGTTTTTGGATGCTAAGAAACAAAGGCTACCTAGTTTTCACTTCCCCGGCAACGGCGCCAAAATGTTGTGCCTCAATCTAGTCTCCTAAACTGAGCTCATTTAATTGTCAACCAGGGTTGGTAAACTGCTGAAGTGAAGTGTACTGTATATACCTAGGTGCTTATTTCTTAATGCGTTGTGTGTAGTGTTTTGTGATGTTTTTGGTCTTTTGTGATGATTTATGATGTTTTTGGTCTTTTGGTGAGTTTATGTTCACAAGAAGGATGACTAGAAACTGATGGAAGGAAGCTAATGATTAAAAACAAAGAGTGAAACCTAATTTGGTCGATGACAAATGACTGATACAAATGCAATTAATTTAAAACAGAATCAAATCTAAACTATGACCAATCGAAATAAAGCTTGATAATGACTTTAAGCAAATGGGATTCAAAACACAAACTAAACTTGTCAAATTCTTTTCCATCAAAGGCATTTGAGAGAGAGCTTGAAACACATGGCCAACTAAGTATGCAAATCCTCCTAACTAAACAGTTTAAACAATTAACTTATAATGATGCAGCATTTTATCCTAATTTAGAGATTTGCTGAAGTATGTTTGGAATAAAACATTGATATCATCATAAGATCTTCTATTCTAGGACTAGTTTTCTAGCTCTATTCTGCAATTCAATTTGAATGTCACAAAACCTTACTCAAGAGTTATTTATTTCTTTTCAAAGTAGCCTTTTGAGGGAGAGCTTTGTTTATGAAATGATGAGGAAATTGCAGAAGTACTTCAGGCCTTAAAGTGATATGGTCTTCTGGTCATGTAGTGATGAGTCAATTATGGATTTTAGAACAAGAAGAGATTTGTGAATAATGAAGGCTGTCTTGTTAAGTTTAACAACTGAAGTAATCTAGTATGCAGTGACTGGCAACTAATTATGGAGTGCAAATGCAATGAGTTGAGCTACAACCAAACCTAAAATGTCACTAGCCTAAAACAGTGCTGAACTATAAGGCATTATCAAACCCAAAATAAAACAACTGAACATGAATTAAGTGCAATGAAACTCCGGAGTGTCCTAACTATACTATCATGCATTATCCTATGAAATTATACAGTCTGTTTGTCCATCATGATTGGTATTTTGGAAGAGTTCCTTCTTTTGGAAGAGTTTTTAGAACAATCCTGACTGTGTAATTGAGTGCAAATGCAAATGTAAATACTGAAAGCAATGAAAAACGAAGATATCATAGCCATCTCCTACCCATCATTATGATATTTTTGACAAGTGTTTAAGAGCAAGAACAACTATGGTACTTAGTGAAAACACACAACTAAAACGCTCAAGATCACAATCATGCTTAAGACAGTATAAATATTTCTTGGAAGAGTTTCTTCTTGTGGAAGAGTGCTTATCATAAGTATAACTGTGATGGTGAATAAAAGAGACTACAATTAAATCCTACAATACTATAGCTATTCCCTATTCATCATTATAATCTTTTGGAAGAGTTAGAATGAGTATAACTACAAAGAGGCTAATAAAAACAACTACAAATTCAACTGTAAAAACATAAAGGCAGCTAGAATACTTATCTAAATTACGCAAATAAATCCGTGCAAGAGGCAGGGGCCCTCTACCACCTGACGGAATCTAACTCCAAATAAAATCAACGCTTTCAAAACAACACTGTCTTCTTCATTAAAAGTGAAATAACTTGAACAGAGCACTCTCTGTCTTCAGAAATGTAGCACAGAATCTAAGCAAAATCTAGAATAAAATCTAGCATAAAATCTAGCCTAGCTCTCGGTTTCCCAAGTGTTTATATAACAAATGTAAATAACAAGACTTGCAACAATTTCAGAAACACTGTCTTTCCTTATTGGAATCAAATTATGACTCTTGAAGTGGCTGCGTGAAAAGGAAAAAGACATCTGGACTGAGACAGTCCTAATAGAAGTCTTCCTTCCTAAATGTGTTCCCACGTTCCAAAACCATACCCAGAATTCGTTTCTTCCTTCATGGTGAGCAACGAACCATGTAGACATGACGTGGAATATGCCCATATGTGGTTTTTCTTGAGAGGCCACCTGGAACATACTCAAACGTGAAGACAGCTGCAGAATCGCTGGCTAGCTATGGAATGTCTGCATTCTGCAGCTAGTTCCGGTCAAAATGCTTTACAATGGAAAAAATCACAAAACTTAGCAAGTCAGTCATGTAAATCATTCTAAAAGTAATTTTAACTATATTCATTGATCAATTGGGTCTAGGATAGCAATGGACAAATGAAAATGAGGTAAAATGGAATGAAAGAAAGCACAATTTTGAGGCTCAACATACCCCCACTGCTGTCTCTTTGCATGTCCTCATGCAAATTATCCTATGAACTCAGAGGCTTCTGCAAGAACATCTAATCCTCTCCTTCTCCTTTGTCTGGAAGCTAAAGATCTTCTAGGTTTTCTGATAACAAGTTTGAACCTTAGGTTGGTAAGTGCCCTGATTAGCTTCTTGTTCCTTTGCTTCAACTTTTCATTGGTCTTTTCCACTTTGTCTATATGTAGGGATAAGGTTGAGTTCATATCAGTTTTGAGCTTGACTTGATCTTTGAGAATTTCATTCTCATTTTTGATGTGTCTATTAAGTATTTCCAACTCATACCTATCCCTTCTTAATACATCTATTTCAGACAGTGGAGGACTAGGGTTCTCTCCTTGCTTTCTGAAGCTCTCCTTTCCAAAGTTTCCACATAGTCATATATTTCTTGTTGAGCAGGGTCAATTTCAGGGGTTCCTTCATTAAAATCCTCTTCAACATATTCTTCAATGGATGTTTCTTCATCTTCTATATTAATTACCCCTGTTTGTTTGATTAGTGTTTTCTTCAGTTTCCCCTTTAGTCTATGGCTTCTTCTAGGCTGAGAAGATCCCTCTCCTTTCTTCATGGCAGATTTCCTGACTACCTTTTCTTCCTTAAGTTGTCTCTTGATTTGAGTCAACTTCTCTGAAATGATTTCCTCACTACTTTCTTGGACTGTTTTATCAGTTTCAACTTTTGAAGCCCTCCATTTCCTGCTTCTCTTTGTAGGCTGTGGTTCAGGTGGGGGCTCTTTTGGCTCTTCAAAATGATTTCTTGTCAAGAAATTGTCCCATGTATCATTTGTTTTGGTTAAATGATGTTCAATCAAAATTTTAACCAAACCATGATGATATAAAGTTGTCTCTAAAAATTGAACCCTTCTTTGAACACAGGAAGCCATCTTTTTCAAGCTTTGAAGCAAGAAATAAAATAGGTTTAAGTCTTCCCCCAGAAAATGCATTATCAGTCTAATGTGGTAGACATAAAATGTACCATATCTACCCTCACATGTAATAAATTTTTGCAGAAGAAGTAGTATGTTTCTCCATTTATTTTTCAATGCAGAACTTGGAATTCCTTTCTTAAATACAGTGACATCCATACATGGTGATTTTAGAATTTGTTTCCAGGATTCATTGTGGAATTCTCTGTTTTTGAACCATCTCTCTCCATTTCTGAGCAACCCTGTAGCTTCTGCAATGAAAACTTTAGTGACAGTGAACTTGACATCTCCCACTTCAACTTCAGTTCCTTGAAATGATCTTGCAAATGTTTTAGTGACTTCCTTGTGGAAGCCATTAAATTTCTCCAAAAATTGAAGCCATCCTATCTGTTGCAACATTTCTTTGCATTGAGGGTAGCCTTCTAAATATTTTGAACCCACTGGTTTAGTTCTTACAATGAAACCCATGATTGCTTCTTCAATGTTCAGATTAACACTCTTCTACCCACAGAAACAATAACTTTCACCTTCGAATTGAAATGGCTTCAAGTTCTTAATGACAATGGCTTCAAACTTTGGAATGACATACCTCTGATTGACAGTGACAACAGCTTCAAAACTTCGGACTGATATGCCTCTGTTGACAATTGAACTTTGGACTGATATGCCTCTGTTTGACAGTGACAAATGGCTTCAAATTTCCCATACTGCTATACCTCTGTCTCTCGGTGGCAAATAGCTTCAAATTCCCATACTGCTATATCTTTGTCTCTTGGTAACAAATGGCTTCAAATTCTTCAATGCTATACCTTTGTCTCCCAGTGACAAATGACTTCAAATTCTTCTCTGCTATACCTCTGTGTTTATAGTGATAATGCTCAATCTCTGCCCACAGTGATACTTTGTCTGCCCACGGAATCAAATGGCTTCAAATTCTCACGCTGCTATACCTCTGCGTTTACCCTTTTTCTCTGCTCTTGGTGGTAAGGATACCTCTGTTTGCAGAATGAAGTGCCGGCTACAGAATGGAGTGATGGAAGTAGTCACGGAATGGCGTAATGGAGTGAGGTGGAGGAAACGAATTAATGATTGAAAAGACGGCGAAGATTTTTACAACGGAAAAGAGAATCATCATTGAATGATTTGGTTAAGTGACGTGAAGAATTCAAACACCTCAGCCATTTTAACCGCTTAAATGATGTCGGATATAGAATTTGAAATGAGAGATTTTAATCCAAAGTTTGTGGAGGGTTTATTGGTCTTGATCAATAAAAATAATTAAAACAACCTTTTCGAACAATTCATAACTAAAACTATGCTAAACTTTATGAAATGCCATTATAATTTAAACTTGTTACCTCTGCCTTTCATTTGATTTTTGTAGTCTTTGTCTTCTTTGTTCTCCTTTGGAAGAGTCTTCATAATCCTTTTTGATGCTTTTTATTCATGGATACACTGGATCATTTTGTTACAATTCTAATGTCTACTGAATGATGCCTTCAGGATTTGTAGCTGCAGAATGACTAGCTAGCTGCGGAAAGGCTGATCAGCTGCAGAATGTCTGTTAGGCTGCAGAATGTACCTGTAGAGCATTTTGATCATGGAATGAAGTGTTTTTGGAATATGGGTGAAATTTTATATGGTATGAATGAAGATGGATGATGAGACATGATATGTATGAAGTGGATGATGAAATGGAATGGATTCAGCTTATGAAATGGAGTGAAAGAACATAAGAACTGCCCTGCAATCCATGACATGTTTTATTTATTTACAGCAAGACATCAAACTTTACATTTTGACATGAAAATGAGATGGATGGAGGATGGAATGAGATGAATGAAACATGGAGTGAAGTGGAACATGAGTGAATGAATGAAATGGAGTATGGATGGATAGGTGAATGAAGTGAAATGAAATGAGATGGATCATAAGCACTATGGATCTGAACTTATGATTTTGTAACAGCTGCTTGCAAAAACAAAATGGAAAAGTTAGAGTGTCAGAGAGACTCTGATTTTCACCCTATCTTTTCTGTATAAACATGCCAATCAATGATTGGTTTTCATGTTTATACCTTTTTTTTTTTTTCAAAGAGAAATACTTCAGAAAATTTAATCAAGTTGATGAAGAAGAAGAATTCTTCTTCATTAACTTCACATCACTGCTTTCTTGGAACTTCTTGACAAATTCTTCTCTTGAGAGTGGTTTGTGATATAGCTTCAATCTATGACCATTCACAAGAAAAGTGACCTCTTCTTCATCTATTGTCCTGATTTTTACTGCTCCATTGTCAAAAATTTCAACAATTTCATATGGCCCGAGCCAATGTGTTTGAAATTTACCTTGAAAATCCTTGAATTTTGAATCAAACAAGAGAGCCCAGTCACCTTCTTTGAATTTCTTCTCTTTGATGTACTTGTCATGCCATCTAGTCCTTTGCTGTTGGACTAGACTTGTTTTCTGAACTGCATCTTGTCTGATCTTATCCAATTCATTAATCTGCTCCAGTCTATGCTTTTGTGCCTTCGTTAAATCAAGTCCTAGCTGAACTGCCATTTTGAAAGTTTGAATTTGGAACTCTATGGGAAACAAAACTTGCTTTCCATAAACAAGTTCATAAGGAGTATGGCCTGTTGTGTTTCTCCATGTAGTTCTATAGGCCCACAAGGCTTCAGGAAGCCTATCTACCCAATATCTTCTATGTAAATGAATAGTCTTTGTTAGGATTCCTTCAATGACCTTATTAGTAGATTCCACTTGACCATTTGCTTGTGGATGATAAGGAGTAGATTTTCTATGTCTGATTTTGTACTTCTCCATCATTTGCTCCACTAGCCTTGATGTAAATTGAGCTCCTTGATATGTAACAATTTCCCTTGGGACACCAAAACGAGTAAAAATATCCTCAAAAAG
Organism: Pinus albicaulis; assembly: GCA_034641835.2. Lineage (NCBI taxonomy): Eukaryota > Viridiplantae > Streptophyta > Pinopsida > Pinales > Pinaceae > Pinus > Pinus albicaulis. The sequence continues at coordinate 911,964,733 of CM076578.1, read as the reverse complement.
AAAAGTAACTACAGATGATTCATTAGCAACAAGTAATGGTTTAGCTTCTACCCACTTAGTAACATAATCAGTGCAAACTAATATATATTTATTTTGCTTTGATGGAGGACTAATAGGTCCTAAAAAATCCAAAGCCCATTTTTCAAAAGGTTCAATGTGTACCTGAGGTTGTAATGGCATCTCACCTGAAGGAGAAGGTTTCCCTACCCTTTGGCAACTGTCACACCTTTTGACATACTCTTTAGCATCTTTAAACAAGGATGGCCAATAATATCCTAAATTAAGGATCTTATAGGCTGTCTTCTTATCAGCAAAGTGTCCGCCACAAGGTTCATCATGACATGCTTTGAGAATCTCAGGCATCTCATCTTCACGAACACACCTTCTAATGATCAAATCTGGACCTGTCTTGTACAACTCATTAGCAACCCATGAATATTTTGCACTATCATTAATGATTTTTCTTTTATCCCTTGCATTCATAATCGACGGAAATTTTCCTGAAACTAAATAATTAGCAATATCAGAAAACCATGGAGTTTGAGTAGAGATTGCAAAAAGATATTCATCAGGAAATTGGTCTTCAACCGGAGTGTCATATTTGATATTTTGGAGTCTAGATAGGAAATCAGCCACTGTGTTTTGTTTTCCAGGCCTATCTAGAATAGTAATGTTGAATTCTTGTAAGAGTAACAACCATCTTATCACTCTGCCATTAGTGATTGATTTGTTCATTAAATATCTAATTGCAGAATGATCAGTGTGAATAAAAGTTTCATAGCCTGTTATATAGTGTCTAAATTTGTTTATGGCATGAACAACGACTAAAAACTCTTTTTCAGTTACAGTATAGTTTAACTCTGCAGGAGTCAAATTTTTACTGATATAATAGATGGCATAGGGAATCAAGTCTTTCTGTCCCAATACTGCTCCTAGAGCTGTATCGGAAGCATCTGTCGAGATATGAAAAGGTAACTTCCAGTTAGGTCCCCTTAATATAGGTGCTTCGGAAATTTTGGTTTTCAGGGTTTCAAAAGCTAACTGGCAATCAGAAGTCCACTTAAATTCACAATCTTTGGTGAGTAATTTGAAGAGAGGAGATGCTATTTTGGTGAAGTTTTCTATAAATCTCCGATAATACCCTATAAATCCTAGAAAACTTCTAACATCTCTTTGACAACTTGGAATGGATAGGTTAGAAATGACTTCAACTTTTGCCTCATCAACTCTAATCCCATCCCATGAAATGTGGTGCCCTAAAACAATACCTTCAGTAAACATCATAAAACATTTTTCATGACTAAGTGAAAGGTTTGCTTCTTGACATATTTTTAAGACTTTTTCCAAGTTTTCTAAAGCCTCTTCAAATGTATCCCCATAAACTATGAAATCATCCATGTACACCTCTACACAGTCATGTATTAGATCCGAAAAAATTCCTAATACTGCCCTTTGGAATGTTGCAGGTGCATTGCATAATCCAAATGGAAATACTCGGTAAGCATAGGTACCCCAAGGACAGGTGAATGTGGTTTTGTCTTGATCTTAAAGTGCTACTTGGATTTGATTGTAACCACTAAACCCATCTAGGAATGAAAAGTACCTTTTTCCAACTAATGTATCTAGTACTTGATCTATGAAAGGTAAGGGAAAATGGTCTTTAAGAGTAGCTTTATTCAGTTCTCGGTAGTCAACACACACCCTCCATTTTCCATTTTTATTTGGCACAATTACCAAAGGAGAAACCCACTGACTATCTGAAATAGGATAGATGAAATTAACATTTAACAATTTTTGCAATTCCTCTTTAACAATTTCCCTAAGATTTGGATTCATCCGTCTTTGAGGTTGTCTGATTGGTTTGCAATTTGCCTCTATATAGATGTGATGAGTACAAGTCTTGGGGCTTATCCCTTTCATGTCGGTGTATTCCCATGCATATGCAGAAGAATGTCTCTGTAATACTTTGACTAACTCTTCTTGTTGAGATTTTTCTAGGTTCTTGTTTATGTTCAAAGTTTTGCCTGGAAAAATTTCACTTGTAGAGCTGCCAAATTTGTCCATAGAATGAAGAGACATTTGCCTAGATGACAAAAACTCAATATTGGATCCCTCTTGAAATGATTCATGTTTGTGTTCTGGAGAGGATTCAAAGTTTTCTAGAGTATTCAGAATTTGATTATCTTCACTAATTTATGAAATTGTGAAGAGTGGTTGTAAATCTTCTTCATCCTCTATCCATTGAGTGTCATCTAGATCTGTAATTGTCCTAGCTGGAGGATATAAAGTGAATTTCTTAGTTGAACTACCATCAGAAATATACATATCACCGGACCTACAACTAATAAAAGCATCAGTTGTAGCCAACCAAGGTCCTCCTAATATAACAGGATGGCCTCCTAGATTATTCTTAGGAGTTAGGATCATGAAATCCACAGGGAACTCCCAAGAATCTAGGGACATTGGAATGTCTTCTATTAACCCATCTGGTTTGATCACAGATCTATCTGCTAATTGTAATAGTGTGGGTGTAAAGAGAAGATTGGGAAGTTTCAGTTTGTCCATGATTTGTCTACTCATGATATTTATTTCTGCTCCTAAGTCAATGAGTGTGTTTTGAATCTCAATTCCATTGATGTGAATTTTGACAACTGGATTTCCTGGGTCAAGATACTTTGGAATAGCAATCTTGCCCATCATAATGTCTGCTATTTGTCCTACCAGTTGAATTTTCTTGGTTTCTCTTATTCTTTTTCTTGTTGTTTTCATACTCAACTCCTTTATTGTTTTGGCTAAAATTGGGATTTCCTTGATGGCTTGCAATAATGGAATTTTAATACAAACATTTCTCAATTCATCTAAGAAATCATAATTAGGCACCATGATTTGTTTTTCTACACCTCTATCAATTTGTAATCTTTCCGGAAAGGGAGGTATAGAAGTAGATGTGGATGGTTGCTCTAATACGGGAGTTGGATTTATTGGATCTTTTTGTTTTAGTTTTTCAATGTGTGGGTCTTGAAAGGATGTGTCTTCCTCAAGACTTTTATTCACCCGTAGGGAGTCTTCCTCAGAATTATCTTGTTCTTGTATGATCACAGAAGGTTTCCTCTTTTCAAGTATTCTTCCAGACCTCGGTTGAACATCACTACGGTCTAAAGGAGTAATTAAATAAGTTGGAAATTGTTGGCCTTCTATCATGTATGTATTCTGAGGGTTCTTATTATTGGGGTTTGGTATGGGTTGAGCAGGAAATTGATTTGATTTTTGAGGGAATGGTAATGAAAGTGGTTGATTTTGATGTGGTTGGTTCTGATGATGTTGTTGAGGATTTTGTTGAAGATTTTGAGGAAAATTTTTTTGAGGATTTTGAGGATAAAAATGTGGGTATGGTGGATAGGATGGTGGATACTGATAGTATGGAGAGTATCTTCCATAGGGACTTTGTGTTCCTTGTGCCCAATATTGAGATTGATTTTGAAATTGGGGCCAAGGTTTCTGCCAAGAATTCCAAGGTGGAGGTTGATTATACATTTGATCATGGAATCCTTGTGTTTGAGGTCCCTGCCAAGGTCTTCTAGATACAAAATTGAGAGACTCTGTGGAATCTGTAGGAGTTTCCTCTGAGAAAGACGACTTTGAGACCGAGAAGAGAAGAGAAAATTCTTGGTCTCATGTTTCTCGAACAAATGACACGAGGTTTTCTACAACTTTGACATCCAAAGGACACTCTCTCAAGGCATGTTTCTTTCTACATGTGGGACCAAAGATTGCCAAGGCATCAGATTCAGCTTTTTGCTTGTTTTGTATCTTAAGGGTGTCTATTTGTTCACTAAGACTCCCTAAGATGTCAGATTTGAAATCATCAAGAATGTGTCCTATTTCTGATCTACTTACTTTCCCAGAAGCAGACTTACTTGCCCTTGCAAGAGCAGGATCTCTTGGACCTTTGGCAGTTTTAAATTTCCCTCTTGAAAGGTTGATATGCTCGGATATTTCGGGTAATGTGAGTTGTGATATATCCCCTTTTCCCATCATGTTAAGGATATCCAACCATTCATCCCTAATTGTTTTCAACAAAAGAGCTTTTAAGGTATCTTGATCTAGGTTTTACATTTTTGCCCTTTTGATGTTGTAATTAAATCTTTCAACAAATCTTCCAAATTTTCCTCTTCTTTTTGTAACATCTTGAACACTTCTTCCTTATGATTAACCGGCATACAATAATCCAAATATCTCTCTCTAGAAATGATTGTTTCATGTCTTCCCATGTTCTATTAGAGCTACTGATTAGACTCATAAACCACTTCAATGCTGCTCCCTTCAAAGTTGAAGGAAATAATTTCAGTTTTTGAGCATCTTGTAAGTAGTCATAAGTTCTACACAACACTTCAAATTCAAATAAGAAAGTTTCAGGATCTTCAGTTTTAAGTCCATAGAAGTTTGGAAGGACAGAGGGTGAAATGTTTTTCATGGTTGTATTGGTTTCTTCATAAAGTATAGGAAACCCAAAAGAGCTTCCTATTCTACATCTTCCTCCATTTTCACCTCTACCTCCTTCTCCTCTACCTCTACCTCTACCTCCAAACAGTGTGTTTTCTCCTTTAAAAACTCCTCCTCCTCCTTCTTCGGCCATGGTTGACTCTCCTGTGGAAGTAGAAAGGTTTGTATCCTCAACAAAGGTTTTTGGATCCTCTTCTATGGCAGGTTCAGTGGATGAAGTGGAAGGTTTCTCTAATGGAATAGGTGACCTTAGATCTTCTAGAAGTCCAGGATCGGTAAAGGATGGAAGATGGGTTTGAGTTGAAGGTGTACTAGTTCTGGATCTGGATGAAACAAGTGGTGTTCTAGATGTCAAACTTCTGCCTCTGCTGCTTATAAATCTTCCCCTTGAATCTCTCTCCCTACGCATAAAATTGTTTTTGGATGCTAAGAAACAAAGGTTACCTAGTTTTCACTTCCCCGACAACGGCGCCAAAATGTTTGGTCTCAATCTAGTCTCCTAAACTGAGCTCATTTAATTGTCAACCAGGGTTGGTAAACTGCTGAAGTGAAGTGTAATGTATGTACCTAAGTGCTTGTTTCTTAATGCGTTGTGTGTAGTGTTTTGTGATGTTTTTGGTATTTTGTGATGATTTATGATGTTTTTGGTCTTTTGTGATGATTTTATGTTCTCAAGAAAGATGACTAGAAAGCTGATGGAAGGAAGCTAATGATTAAAAACATAGTGAAACCTAATTGGTTGATGTCAAATGGAAAATGAAAATGCAATACTTAAAACAGAATCAAATCTAAACTATGACCAATCAGAAACAAAGCTTGATAATGACTTTTAAGCAAATGATTCAAAACAAAAACTAAACTTGTCAAATTCTTTCATCAAAGGCATTTGAGAGAGAGCTTGAAACATGGTCAACTAAGTATGCAAATATTCTAACTAAGAAGAGTTTAAACAACTAACTTATAATGATGCAACATTTTATCCTTGATTAGAGATTTGTTGAAGCATATTTGGAATAAAACATTTATACCACATAAGATCTTCTACTCTAAAGCTAATTCCTAACTCTATTCTGCAATTTAATTGAATGTCACAAAACCTTACTCAAGAGGCCCAATTGATTTCTTTTCAAAAGTAGTCTTTTGAGGAAATGTTTGTTTGTGAGATGATAAGGATGTTGCAGAAGTACTTCAGGCCTTAAAATGATATTGTCTTCTGTTCATATGTTTATGAATCAATTATAAATTTTAGAACAAGAAGAGGTTTGTGAATAATGAAGGTTGTTTTGTTAAGTTTAACAACTGAAGTAATCTAATATGCAGTGAATGGCAACTGAATATGGAGTGCAAATGCAATGAGTTGAACTACAACTGAACCTAAAATGTCACTAGACTAAAACAGTGCTGAACTACAAGTCATTATCAAACTTAAAACAAAATAACTGAGCATGAATTAAGTGCAATTAAACTCCGAAGCATCCTAACTAAGCTATCATGCATTATTCTATGGAATGATACAGTCTGTTTGTCCATCATGATTGGTATTTTGGAAGAGTTCCTTCTTTTGGAAGAGTTTTTAGAACAATCCTGACTGTGTAATTGAGTGCAAATGCAAATGTAAATACTGAAAGCAATGAAAAACGAAGATATCATAGCCATCTCCTACCCATCATTATGATATTTTTGACAAGTGTTTAAGAGCAAGAACAACTATGGTACTTAGTGAAAACACACAACTAAAACGCTCAAGATCACAATCATGCTTAAGACAGTATAAATATTTCTTGGAAGAGTTTCTTCTTGTGGAAGAGTGCTTATCATAAGTATAACTGTGATGGTGAATAAAAGAGACTACAATTAAATCCTACAATACTATAGCTATTCCCTATTCATCATTATAATCTTTTGGAAGAGTTAGAATGAGTATAACTACGAAGTAGTTAATAAAGCAACTACAAATTCAACTTGAAACGTAAAGGCAACTAGAATACTTATCTAAATTACGCAAATAAATGCGTGCAGAGGCGAGGGCCCTCTACCACTGACGGAATCTAACTCCAAATCAAATCAACGCTTTCAAAACAACACTGTCTGCTTCATTAAAGATGAAATAACTTGAACAGAGCACTCTGCGTCTTCAGAAATGTAGCACAGAATCTAAGCAAAATCTGGAATAAAAATCTAGCCTAGCTCTCGGTTTCCCTAGTGTTTATATAACAAATGTAAATAACAAGACTTGCAACAATTTCAGGAACACTATCTTTCCTTATCGGAATCACATTAGGACTCTTGAAGTGGCTGCGTGAAAAGGAAAAAGACATATGGACTGAGACAGTCCTAATAGAAGTCTGCTTTCCTAAATGTGTTCCCACGTTCCAAAACCATACCCAAAATTCGTTTCTTCCTTCATGGTGAGCAACGAACCATGTAGACATGACGTGGAATATGCCCATATGTGGTTTTTCTTGAGAGGCCACCTGGAACATACTCAAACGTGAAGACAGCTGCAGAATCGCCGGTTAGCTACAGAATGTCTGCATTCTGCAGCTAGTTCCAGTCAAAATGCTTTACAATGGAAAAAATCACAAAACGTAGCAAGTCAGTCATGTAAATCATTCTAAAAGTAATTTTAACTATATTCATTGATCAATTGGGTCTAGGATAGCAATGGACAAAGGAAAATGAGGTAAAATGGAATGAAAGAAAGCACAATTTTGAGGCTCAACATACCCCACTGTTGTCTCTTTGCATGTCCTCATGCAAATTATCCTATGAACTCAGAGGCTTTTGCAAGAACATCTAATCCTCTCCTTCTCCTTTGTCTGGAAGCTAAAGATCTTCTGGGTTTTCTGATAACAAGTTTGAACCCTAGGTTGGTAAGTGCCCTGATTAGCTTTTTGTTCCTCTTCTTCAACTTGTCATTGGTCTTTTCCACTTTGTCTATATGTAGGGATAAGGTTGAGTTCATATCAGTTTTGAGCTTGACTTGATCTTTGAGAATTTCATTCTCATTATTGATGTGTCTATTAAGTATTTCCAGCTCATACCTATCCCTTCTTAACACATCTATTTCGGACAGTGGAGGAATAGGGGTTCTCTCTCTATTCTCTGAAGCTTTCCTTTCCAAAGTTTCAACATAGTCATAAACTTCTTGCTGAGCAGGGTCAATTTCAGGGGTTCCTTCATTAAAATCCTCTTCAACATCTTCTTCAATAGATGTTTCCTCATCTTCTATATCTATCACCCCTGTTTGTTTGATTTGATTTTTCTTTAGTTTCCCCTTTAGTCTATGGCTTCTTCTTGGCTGAGAAGATCCCTCTCCTTTCTCTGTGGAATATTTCCTGATTACCTTCTCTTTCTTAAGTTGTCTCTTGATTTGAGTCAACTTCTCTGAGATGATTTCCTCACTACTTTCTTGGACTGTTTTGTCAATTTCAATTTTTGAAGCCCTCCATTTTCTGCTTCTTCTTGTAGGCTGTTGTTCAGGTGAGGGCTCTTTTGGCTCTTCAAAATGATTTCTTATCAAGAAATTGTCCCAAGTATAATTTGTTTTGGCTAAATGGTGTTCAATAAAAATTTTAACCAAGCCATGATGATATAGAGTTGTCTCTAAAAATTGAACCCTTCTTTGAACACGGGAAGCCATCTTTTTCAAACTTTGAAGCAAGAAATAGGGTAGGTTTAAGTCTTCCCCCAGAAAATGCATTATCAGTCTAATGTGGTAAACATAAAATGTGCCATATCTACCCTCACATGTAATAAATCTTTGCAGAATAAGCAGTATGTTTCTCCATTTATTTTTCAAGGCAGAACTTGGAATTCCTTTCTTAAACACAGTGACATCCATACCTGGTGATTTTAGATTTGCTTCCAGGATTCATTATGGAATTCTCTGTTTTTGAACCATATCTCTCCATTTCTAAGCAATCTTGTAGCTTCTGCAATGAAAAATTCAGTGACAGTGAATTTGACATCTCCCACTTCAACCTCAGCTCCTTGAAATGACCTTGCAAATGTTTTAGTGACTTCTTTGTGGAAGCCATTAAACTTATCAAGAAATTGTAGCCATCCTATCTGTTACAACATTTATTTGCATTGAGGGTAGCCTTCTAAGTATTTTGAACCCACTGGTTCAGTTCTTACAATGAAACCCATGATTACTTCTTCAATGTTCAGATTAACACTCTTCTACCCACAGAAACAATAACTTTTACCTTCGAATTGAAATGGCTTCAAGTTCTTAATGACAATGGCTTCAAACTTTGGAATGACATACCTCTGATTGACAGTGACAACAGCTTCAAAAACTTCAGACGTGTATTTACTCTTGTTGACAATTGAACTTTGGTCGATATGCCTACGTTTGGCTTGATGACAAATGGCTTGATGTTTCCCACACTACTATACCTACGTTTTACCCCCATAAATAGCTTCAAATTCCCACTCTTGCTATATCTCTGTCTTGGTAACAATGTTGGAAATATGATGCAGAGTGTTGTCCTTGATGGCAACCCACTGAATGAAGATGAAGACATGAGATTGTTGACATGTGTTGTCCTTGATGGCAATCCACCTGATGAAGTTACTCTTGACTTGATGGACTTGGTAAATGATGTTTGTTAGCAATATGATGATGAGTGTTGTCCATGAAAGGCAACTCACTTGATGAAGATGATGACATCTTACTTGATGAAGTTGTGCTTGATGGAATATGGTTTGATGAACTAAATCTGATATATCTACAGTGTGTACAAAAGGCAATGAAGAAAGGAATTCAGAATGTGCTAAAAATATGATGAAAAGAGTATGTCTCTTTGTATACGCGGATTTGCCTAGGGGAAGTCACGTATGCACGCGGAAAGGAACGTTCCAAGTCGCGTATGGGAAAAAGCGCTCAAAAAGTGAAAAAACAGGGGCCCGTGGTATTGAAGACTCATGGTATTGATTTGGCTCGTGGTATTGAAGGCTCATGGTATTGCTTTGGCCCGTGGTATTGAAGGCTCATGGTATTGCTTTGACCCGTGGTATTGAAAAAGGATAAACCTATATAAGGAGAAGAAATTCATTGTGCAAAACATGAGTGTGGGAGCAAGATGTCTGAGCTTGAATGAGTACTTCTCTATGAAGTATATCTGTATGAAAAGGGTAAAGGTTTGATGATAGATCTGAATCTATGATGCACTTATGAAGAAATGATGAAGTGGGACTTCTAGATCTGAAATGTACTTGTATTTGCTAGATCTGTTTATGGAAGGCCTAGATCTGTGATGAGGCGAACATCTAGGCGAACATCTGTCTGAAGTAAAGGGTTGAATCTGAGGTGAATGTCTGATCTGATGAAGTATGCTGCTCTGTAATGATTAAAGATCTATACGCTACTTCGCCGCGGAGGAAGCGCGTATATACGCGGCTTCAGCGAAGAGAAAGCGCGTATGCGCAATAAAATATACACTGAGGTATACGCTGGTTTGTGTGGACGGAAGCGCGTATATACGCGACATCGGTGAAGTAAAAGCGCGTATGCAAACTAGGGTTTGCTGAAGCAAGGGGTATGAAATATCTGATCTGTTCTGCTGTGTTTCTGCTATCTGATCTGTGTTGATATGTATCTGTTGGTGATGTATGTTTGTGCTTAAAAGTATGGAAAGGGTCCAGTGTGAAAATATGATGAAAGGTGGCCTGAAAGTGTTGTTTTATTGAAGTTGTTGGATCCAGTGTGAAAATTGATGAAACGTGGTCCAAAGAGGTGCTGAGGGTTGTAGCCTTCAGTCAGGGGGTCGTAGCTCCCTTCCAGGTGAGGCTGGTAAACGAGATCGGGGGGTCGTAGCTCCCTTCCAGGAGAGGCTGGTAAACGAGTCAGGGGGTTGGAGCTCCCTTCAAGGAGAGGCTGGTAAACGAGCGCAGGTGGGTGCCTGCGTGCTGGTCAAGTCTGCGCCAGCACATATGTTGTAAGATGTTTTCTCTATAATAAAATATTGAAGGCTGAGCAACTGCAGTGGTGGTTTTCTCCCGACTTGGGTTTCCACCTAAAAATCCCGGTGTTCATGTGTGATGCTTGGTGTGATGATTATTCTGTTCTTACTGCACATGTTTACTATTTATTGAACATCTGATGAATGAATAATGGTATGATATAAGCAAAGAACTAATGACATAACTAGATCCCTGTGTATACGCTAGTTTCATGAAAGATATCCGCGTGTATACGCTAGTTTACTAAAGGAAAGTAGCGTATGGGTTTTAAGGAATGGAAAAGTAAAAAGTTTTGAGTATGCAGTAAATACTGATTCACCCCCCCCTCTCAGTATTTTTCCCAACAATTGGTATCAGAGCGTGGTCCTTCTGCAGAAGCTTGATCGCTTGAAGGAGATCTGTCGCAATGGGAAAGAAGCAAAAGAAGAAGCCTACTCGAAGAAAGGAGATATTTCAGAGAACATGGATACCAGAAATCAAAGGATATGAATCTTATAGTGATTGGGATCATCCTTTGAAAGATCTTAGTGGTACAAACAATAGTGAAGAATATGCTATCGACCTAGAAGAAGCCGAAGAAGATTCTGACCAAGCTCTACAAGTACTCATGGCAAAGAAGCAAAATACTCAAAGTGAGGAGATGTCTCAGAAAACCGGTACAGCAGAAGTTGACAAAGATGAATCTGATGGTGATTCTTGTAATCTTATCTGTTCAAGCAATGATGTAGATAGTGAAAGTAATGTTGTGGATTTAAAGAAGGTTATCAAAGACCAGCAAAGAATATTTAATGAGAAGGACGCTGCCTCCAAAGCTTTGGTATTTAGACTGAAAAGGATGTTCGATGATGTACGCAGTCGAAGTAAAGGATATCAAGCTAGAATCATCTCTCTGCAAGCAGAACTTGAAGAAGCAAATAAGAAGAATGAAGGACTTGAAGCAGAAAACGGTTCTCTAAAAACAGGTCTGGAAAAATCAAAGAGGAAGAATAAAAGTCTTGAAGCTGAAATCATCTCTCTACAAGAAAAACTTGAAGCATCAATCATTTGAAAAGGAAGGACTTGAAGCAGAAATCATTTCCCTCAAAGAAGACCTGGATAAATCAAATAAGAAGAATGCAGGACTTGAAGCAGAAAACATATCTCTAAAAGAAGATCTCAAAGCATCGAAGAAGAAGAATGAAGAGCTGCAACAAACATGTGAAGTAAACGGAAATTGGTTGAAAGAAGAGAATCTAAATCTGAAGGATCAAGTAGAATATGGAAGAAGGAAAGAAGAAAGCATGACAAAGCAATGTCAAGACTTGGAGGTTGAGGTAAATATTCTCAAAGGTAAATTAGAAGAAAAGGTTAGACTTTTGAGGTTTCAAGATAGTACTAAGATTCTGGATAATATTCTTAGTAGTCAAAGGTCTCCTTCTATCAAACTTGGTCTTGGTTTTCATGAAACTGTCAAAGGAGAATCTAATTCACAAGGAAGTGCTAAAGATTCAAAGGAAGTCAATACAAAACCTGAAGAGTTGAAAGAAACAAAAGGTCAATCAACAATGATGAAATCTCAAAGGAAATCATTCAATAATGTTGAATGTTTCAAATGTCATAAATATGGGCATGTTGCAGCAAATTGCAGAAGCAGAACAATTCCGCCACAAATAAACAGGTACTCTGGAAGCTTCAAGGGATATTGTTTCTCATGTAACAAGTATGGACATAAAGCAGCTGATTGTAAAAGAAGGAAGATCAGAAATACTCATTATAACTCTTATTACTCTGGACACATAAGATGTTACTCTTGTAACAAGTATGGACATGTAGAAAAGGAATGCAGGCTGAATAGACATGAGAAATTGGATAACTTCCAGCACACAAATAGAAAGGTTAAACAAGTCTGGAAAAAGATGGAGGGATGGAATAAGAATCAATCTAGAGAAGAAAAGGATACTTTTGTGGATGCTCTAGAAGACAATGATTTTCTTGAAGAAAACACTCAATTCAAGGACCGATCAGAAACGTAGGGAATTCTGACCCTACTGCAGTCATCCGCTTCTGAAGCTGACTACTCTGATTGACTGCAGGAATGATGTGGGATACATTATGAGATTTAGTAATGTATCGTCACAGGGGGAGCAATGTATGATGTCTCTCATGGTTGATTTGAATATTCTGGTTATGTTTACTTCTGACATCGCATCTGATGTGGAAAGGACAGGTACAGGAGGTACAAGCTCAGGAGGAAATGAAGGAAGATGAAAATTTTCTATGCTTCACCTTCCATACGCGGGTTATATTAACAAAAGTCGCGTATACACGCGAGTTTCATCAGACACAGTCGCGTATGCATTGATGATAAGAAAATTTATCTAATAGCTGAAGATCTGGAGCAGAGGTCCAGGGGGAGCATCAGTCTGACTGCTAATGATTGCACTGTTAACATCATTCTGGTTATACTCATGATAATGACATGATACATGGGTTCTTGTATTGAAGATTATGGATGAAGCTTGGTTTCTTTATGATGAAGAGCATTCGTTGTTGAGATAAAAGTCTTATAATTCAGAAATTAGGACAGATCATGCAGAGATTGTTGCTGATGACTTGCTGTTGAAGGTACTTCAGATTGCACAAGCTAAGGAAGAGCACTGGTTTAGGGGGAGCAGCAGGTTGAATACTAATGATTGCATTATTGGCAATATGACTGCTTATTCTTTGGTTCTTGTGATACTCATGTTCAAACGATGATGACTTGGTACATGGTTTATTATGATAATTTTTTGAGCCCTGGTTGCTGATAAGTATCTTTTGTACTCTCACATGGATGAATTGGAAGTCGTATGATTCAGAGATAAGAATAGTTCATGCATAGTTTGTTACTATGGCTGAGATCTTCTGCCTACATATGTTACTTCATGTTAAATATTGAAGATCATGGTGATGTTGGACCACATGGATGATTGCTTGACACCTATGTGAAGATGTTGTTCTGATATGAGAATCTCTCTTGGAAAGATTGTATTGATGCTGCAAAGAATCTGAAGGCTTGGATACTATTGTACTGATGCCACAACCGTTGGATGACGCTTGAAGACACAACTACATCGTTCTATCTATCTGTAGTCCAGGGAAGCATTCAAATGTCTCAGAAAGAAGCTGAACACTGTCTTTGCCTCACAGAGAATCAGATCTGGTTGAAATTTTGAAGATGTCTTGGGATACGCGGGTTTCCTGAAACACAGTCGCGTATATACGCGAGTTCCTGCACAGAAAACCGCGTATGACTAATTGCTGACAATTTTTGGTTGGTTCAGCTCTCTTCAGCACAACTGCAGTAATGTTTGGAATCTCTGATATTGTTTGGTATCTCTGGTGGTGTTCCAGTTTTCATAATTCTGTCTCTAATGTTTTGATGAAGATGCCTTGATGATTTGTTGGTGGAAGTTTTCAGGATGCACAAACTAAGGGGGAGCCTTAGTCATTTCGAAAGATTGCTTGGTTGCACAGATTCAGGGGGAGCATTAGCTTTGTTGAGTATAATGCAGTGTTGGCATTATGATGGTTCTGAAATATGTTCTCTTTCTTGAGGACTTTTTGGTATTGGTTATGAAAAGTCATATTTGTATTTGTATGAAAAGGTCATGTGGAGACCCATGATGTAAATTGTAATTTTCAGTCATTGAAAGACTTGTCAAATTTGTAAACTCACTTGGTTGGGTAGCTGAGTCAAATTTGTAAACCCACTTGGTTGGGTAGCTGAGTCAAATTTGTAAACCCACTTGGTTGGGTAGTTGAGTCTCATATGTAAATCCACTTGGATGGATAATTGATGTAAGTATGAGTCTTTGGTGATAGGAAGTTCATAGAGTCATGTACTTCATTGACAAATATGTTTGGAGATTCAGCATGAACTCAAGGGGAGCTTGGCCACTTCAGTATACATCAGATCTGCAGAACGCTTCTTCTACATGAGGAGAAAAGGGGGTGAGTATGTTGGTTTTGATCCGCCCGTTGCCCTTGATGTCAAGGGGGGAGAGTGAGTGTGTTGGTTTTGATCCGCTGGTTTTGATCCGCCCTTTCGCTGGTCTTGATCCGCCCTTTGCCCTTGATGTCAAAGGGGGAGAATGACATGGTGTTTGAATGCAGATAATAGTGTCAAAGAATTGGGAGAGTGACATGGTGTCTTAATGTATCTATCTGTTGTGGTAACCAAACACCATCGTGGTTGCCATCAAGTCCAAAGGGGGAGATTGTTGGAAATATGATGCAGGATGTTGTCCTTGATGGAAACCCACTAAATGAAGATGAAGACATGCGACTATTGACATGTGTTGTCCTTGATGGCAATCCACCTGATGAAGTTATTCTTGACGTAATGGACGTGGTAAATGATGTTTGTTAGCAATATGATGATGAATGTTGTCCTTGAAAGGAAACTCACTTGATGAAGATGATGGCATCTTACTTGATGAAGTTGTGCTTGATGGAATATGGTTTGATGAACTAAATCTGATATATCTACAGTGTGTACAAAAGGCAATGAAGAAAGGAATTCAGAATGTGCTCAAAATATGATGAAAAGAGTATGTCTCTTTGTATACGCGGATTTTCCTAGGGGAAGTCGCGTATGCACGCGGAAAGGAACGTTCCAAGTCGCGTATGGGAAAAAGCGCTCAAAAAGTGCAAAAACAGGGGCCCGTGGTATTGAAGACTCATGGTATTGATTTGGCTCGTGGTATTGAAGGCTCATGGTATTGCTTTGGCCCGTGGTATTGAAGGCTCATGGTATTGCTTTGACCCGTGGTATTGAAAAAGGATAAACCTATATAAGGAGAAGAAATTCATTGTGCAAAACATGAGTGTGGGAGCAAGATGTCTGAGCTTGAATGAGTACTTCTCTATGAAGTATATCTGTATGGAAAGGGTAAAGGTTTGATGATAGATCTGAATCTATGATGCACTTATGAAGAAATGATGAAGCGGGACTTCTAGATCTGAAATGTACTTGTATTTGCTAGATCTGTTTATGGAAGGCCTAGATCTGTGATGAGGCGAACATCTAGGCGAACATCTGTCTGAAGTAAAGGGTTGAATCTGAACTGAATATCTGATCTGAGAAGTATGCAGCTCTGAAATGGTTAAAGATCTATACGCTAGTTCGTCGCAGAGGAAGCGCGTATATACGCGGCTTCGTTGAATAGAAAGCGCGTATGCGCAATGAAATATGTACTGAGGTATATGCTGGTTGATGAGGACGAAAGCGCGTATATACGCGACATCAGTGAAAGGAAAGCGCGTATGCAAACTAGGGTTTGCTGAAGTCTGTGGTAAGAAATGTCGATGCGGTGGCCGGACTGCGATGTCATCGTTAAGGTTATATGTCTTGTTCATGGTTGGTAATGGCAAAAGTATGGAAAGGGTCCAGTCTGAAAATATGATGAAACGTGGCATGCAAGTGTTGTTCTATTGAAGTTGTTGGATCCAGTGTGAAAATTGATGAAACGTGGTCCAAGGTGGTGCTGAGGGTTGTAGCCTTCAGTCAGGGGGTTGTAGCTCCCTTCCGGGTGAGGCTGGTAAACGAGATCGGGGGGTCGTAGCTCCCTTCCAGGAGAGGCTGGTAAACGAGTCAGGGGGTTGGAGCTCCCTTCCAGGAGAGGCTGGTAAACGAGCGCAGGTGGGTGCCTGCGTGCTGGTCAAGTCTGCGCCAGCACACTTGTTGTAAGATGTTTTCTCTATAATAAAAAATTGAAGGCTGAGCAACTGCAGCGGTGGTTTTCTCCCGAATTGGGTTTCCACCTAAAAATCCTGGTGTTCATGTGTGATGCTTGGTGTGATGGTTTATTCTGTTCTTACTGCACATGTTTACTATTTATGGAACATCTGATGAATGAATAATGGAATGATATAAGAAAAGAACTAATGACATAATTAGGTCTCTGTGTATACGCAAGTTTTATGAAGGATATCCACGTGTACGCTTCAGTTTTACTAAACGAGTTGTCCATTATGGGTTTTTAAGGAATGGAAAAATGCACTTTTGAGTATGCAGTAAATACTGATTCACCCCCCCCTCTCAGTATTTGCGTATGCAAACTAGGGTTTGCTGAAGTTTGTGGTAAGAAATGTCTGATCTGTTCTGCTGGTTTACTGATATCTGTCAGTGAGTTATATGTATCTGTTTCATGGTTGAATGTGCTTAAAAGTATGGAAAGGGTCCAGTCTGAAAATATGATGAAACGTGGCCTGCAAGTGGTGTCCTAAAGGAAGCTTTGGATCCAGTGTGAAAATTGATGAAACGTGGTCCATAGAGGTGCTGAGGGTTGTAGCCTTCAGTCGGGGGGTTGTAGCTCCCTTCCAGGTGAGGCTGGTAAACGAGAGCAGGGGGTCGTAGCTCCCTTCCAGGAGAGGCTGGTAAACGAGTCAGGGGGTTGGAGCTCCCTTCCAGGAGAGGCTGGTAAACGAGCGCAGGTGGGTGCCTGCGTGCTGGTCAAGTCTATGCCAGCACATATGTTGTAACATGTTTTCTCTATAATAAAATATTGAAGGTTGAGCAACTGCAGCGGTGGTTTTCTCCCGACTTGGGTTTCCACCTAAAAATCCCGGTGTTCATGTGTGATGCTTGGTGTGATGATTATTCTGTTCTTACTGCACATGTTTACTATTTATTGAACATCTGATGAATGAATAATGGTATGATATAAGCAAAGAACTAATGACATAACTAGATCCCTGTGTATACGCTAGTTTCATGAAAGATATCTGCGTGTATACGCTAGTTTACTAAAGGAAAGTAGCGTATGGGTTTTAAGGAATGGAAAAGTAAAAAATTTTGAGTATGCAGTAAATACTGATTCACCCCCCCCTCTCAGTATTTTTCCCAACAAACAAATGGCTTCAAATTCTTCAATGCTATACCTCCGTCTCTCGGTGACAAATGACTTCAAATTATTCTCTGCTGTACCTCTGTGTTTATAATGATAATGCTCAATCTCTGCCCACAGTGATACTTTGTCTGCCCACGGAATCAAATGGCTTCAAATTTTCACGCTGCTATACCTCTGAGTTTACCCTTTTGCTCTGCTCTGCATTTACAATGATAATGCTCAATGCTATACCTCTGCGTTTACAGTGATAATGCTTTGATATTCAAACTGATATCCTTTTGCTCTGCTCTCGGTGATAAGAATATCTCTGTCTACGGAATGAAATGCCGGCTACAGAATGGAGTGATGGCAGTGGTCACGGAATGAGGTAATGGAGTGAGGTGGAGGGAACGAATTAATGATTGAAGAGACGGCGGAGATTTTTACAACGGCAAAGAGAATCATCATTGAATGATTTGGTTAAGAGACGTGAAGAATTCAAATACCTCGACCATTTTAACCACTTAAATGATGTCGGATATGGAATTTGAAATGAGAGATTTTAATCCAAAGTCTGTGGAGGGTTTATTGGTCTTGATCAATAAAAATAATTAAAACAACCTTTTCGAACAATCCATAACTAAAACTATGCTAAACTTTTATGAAATGCCATTATAATTTAAACTTGTTACCTCTGCTTTTCATTTGATTTTTGTAGTCTTTGTCTTCTTTGTTCTCCTTTGGAAGAGTCTTCATAATCCTTTTTTATGCCTTTTATTCATGGATACACTGGATCATTTTGTTGCAATTCTAATGTCTGCTGACTATTGCCTTCAGGATTTGTAGCTGCGGAATGTCTGGCTAGCTGCGGAAAGGCTAAATAGCTGCAGAATGTCTGTTAAGCTGCAGAATGTACCTGTAGAGCATTTTGATCATGGAATGGAGTGTTTTTGGAATATGGGTGAAATGTTATATGGTATGAATGAAGATGGATGATGAGACATGATATGTATGAAGTGGATGATGAAATGGAATGGATTCAGTTTATGAAATGGAGTGAAAGAACATAAGAACTACCCTGCAATCCATGACATGTTTTATTTATTTACAACAAGACATCAAACTTTAAATTTTGACATGAAAATGAGATGGATGGAGGATGGAATGAGATGAATGAAACATGGAATGAAGTGGAACATGAGTGAATGAATGAAATGGAGTATGGATGGATAGGTGAGTGAAGTGAAATGAAATGAGATGGATCATAAGCATTATGGATCTGAACTTATGATTTTGTAACAGCTGCTTGTAAAAACAAAAATGGGAAAAGTTAGAGTGTCAGAGAGACTCTGATTTTCACCCTATATTTTCTGTATAAACATGCCAATCAATGATTGGTTTTCATGTTTATACCTTTATTTTTTTATTTTATTTTTTTTTTCAAAAAGAAATGCTTCAGAAAATTTAATCAAGTTGATGAAGAAGAGAGATTCTTCTTCATTAACTTCACATCACTGCTTTCTTGGAACTTCTTGACAAATTATTCTCTTGAGAGTGGTTTGTGATATAGCTTCAATCTATGACCATTCACAAGAAAAGTGACCTCTTCTTCATCTATAGTTCTGATTTTTATTGCCCCATTATCAAAAATTTCAACAATTTCATATGGCCCAAGCCAATGTGTCTGAAATTTACCTTGAAAATCCTTGAATTTTGAATCAAACAAGAGAGCCTAGTCACCTTCTTTGAATTTCTTCTCTTTGATGTACTTGTCATGCCATCTAGCCTTTTGCTGTTGGACTAGACTTGTTTTCTGAACTGCATCTTGTCTGATCTCATCCAATTCATTAATTTGCTCCAGTCTATGCTTTTGTGCCTCCGTTAAATCAAGTCCTAACTGAACTGCCATTTTGAAAGTTTGAATCTGGAACTCTATGGGAAACAAAACTTGCTTTCCATAAACAAGTTCATAAGGAGTATGGCCTGTTGTGTTTCTCCATGTAGTTCTATAGGCCTACAAGGCTTCAGGAAGCCTATCTACCCAATCTCTTCTATGTAAATGAACAGTCTTTGTTAGGATTCCTTCAATGACCTTATTAGTAGATTCCACTTGACCATTTGCTTGTGGATGATAAGGAGTTGTTTTTCTATGTCTGATTTTGTACTTCTCCATCAATTGCTCCACTAGCCTTGATGTAAATTGAGCTCCTTGATCTGTAACAATTTCCCTTGGGACACCAAAACGAGTAAAAATATCCTCAAAAAGAAAAGTAACTACAGATGATTCATTAGCAACAAGTAATGGTTTAGCTTCTACCCACTTAGTAACATAATCAGTGCAAACTAATATATATTTCTTTTGCTTTGATGGAGGACTAATAGGTCCTACAAAATCCAAAGCCCATTTTTCAAAAGGTTCAATGTGTACCTGAGGTTGTAATGGCATCTCACCTGAAGGAGAAGGTTTCCCTACCCTTTGGCAACTGTCACACATTTTGACATACTCTTTAGCATATTTAAACAAGGATGGCCAATAATATCCTAAATTAAGGATCTTAAAGGCTGTCCTCTTATCTGCAAAGTATCCGCCACAAGGTTCATCATGACATGCCTTGAGAATCTCAGGCATCTCATCTTCACGAACACACCTTCTAATGATCAAATCTGGACCTGTCTTGTACAACTCATTAGCAACCCATGAATATTTTGCACTATCATTAATGATTTTTCTTTTATCCCTTGCATTCATAATCGAAGGAAATTTTCCTGAAACTAAATAATTAGCAATATCAGCAAACCATGGAGTTTGAGTAGAAATTGCAAAAAGATATTCATCGGGAAATTGATCTTCAACCGGAGTGTCATCTTTGATATTTTGGAGTCTAGATAGGAAATCAGCGACTGTGTTTTGTTTTCCAGGCCTATCTAGAATAGTAATGTTGAATTCTTGTAAGAGCAACAACCATCTTATAACTCTGCCATTAGTGATTGATTTATTCATTAAGTATCTAATTGCAGAATGATCAGTGTGAACAAAAGTTTCATAGCCTGTTATATAATGTCTAAATTTGTTTATGGCATGAACAACAGCTAAAAACTCTTTTTCAGTTACAGTATAGTTTAACTCTGTAGGAGTCAAATTTTTACTGATATAATAGATGGCATAGGGAATCAAGTATTTCTGTCCCAATACTGCTCCTAGAGCTGTATCGGAAGCATCTGTCGAGATATGAAAAGGTAACTTCCAGTTAGGTCCCCTTAATATAGGTGCTTCAGAAATTTTGGTTTTCAGGGTTTCAAAAGCTAACTGGCAATCAGAAGTCCACCTGAATTCACAATCTTTGGTGAGTAATTTGAAGAGAGGAGATGTTATTTTGGTGAAGTTTTCTATAAATCTCCGATAATACCCTGTAAATCCTAGAAAACTTCTAACAATTTTTTGACAATTTGGAATGGATAGGTTAGAAATAACTTCAACTTTCGCCTCATCTACTCTAAACCCATCCCCTGAAATTTGGTGCCCTAAAACAATACCTTCAGTGAACATCATAAAACATTTTTCATGACTAAGAGAAAGGTTTGCTTCTTGACATCTTTTTAAGACCTTTTCCAAGTTTTCTAAAGCCTCTTCAAATGTATCCCCATAAACTGTAAAATCATTCATGTACACCTCTACACAGTCATGTATCAGATCAGAAAAAATTCCTAATATTGCCCTTTGGAATGTTGCAGGTGCATTGCATAACCCAAATGGCAATACTCGATAGGCATAGGTACCCCAAGGACAAGTAAATGTGGTTTTATCTTGGTCTTCAAGTGCTACTTGGATTTGATTGTAACCACTAAACCCATCTAGGAATGAAAAGTAATTTTTGCCAGCTAATGTATCTAATACTTGATCTATGAAAGGTAAGGGAAAATTGTCTTTAAGAGTAGCTTTATTCAGTTCTCGGTAGTCAACACACACCCTCCATTTTCCATTTTTCTTTGGCACAATTACCAAAGGAGAAACCCACTGACTATCTGAAATAGGATAGATAAAATTAACATTTAACAATTTTTGCAATTCCTCTTTAACAATTTCCCTAAGATTTGGATTCATTCGTCTTTGAGGCTGTCTGATTGGTTTGCAATTTGCCTCTATATAGATGTGATGAGTACAAGTCTTGGGACTTATCCCTTTCATGTCAGTGTATTCCCATGCATATGCATAAGAATGTCTCTGTAATACTTTGACTAACTCTTCTTGTTGAGATTTTTCTAGGTTCTTGTTTATGTTCAAAGTTTTGCCTGGAAAAATTTCACTTGTAGAGCTGCCAAATTTGTCCATAGAATGAAGAGACATCTGCCTAGATGACAAAAACTCAATATTTGATCCCTCTTGAAATGATTCATGTTTGTGTTCTGGAGAGGATTCAAAGTTTTCTAGAGTGTTCAGAATTTGATTATCTTCACTAATTTCTGAAATTGTGAAGAGTGGTTGTAAATCTTCTTCATCCTCTATCCATTGAGTGTCATCTAGATCTGTAATTGTCCTAGATGGAGGATATAAAGTGAATTTCTTAGTTGAACTACCATCAGAGATATACATATCACTAGACCTACAACTAATAAAAGCATCAGCTGTAGCCAACCAAGGTCTTCCTAATATAACAAGATGGCCTCCTAGATTATTCTTAGGAGTTAGGATCATGAAATCCACAGGGTACTCCCAAGAATCTAGGGACACTGGAATGTCTTCTATTACCCCATCTGGTTTGATCACAGATCTATCTGCTAATTGTAATAGTGTGGGTGTAAAGAGAAGATTGGGAAGTTTCAGTTTGTCCATGATTTGTCTACTCGTGATATTTATTTCTGCTCCTAAGTCAATAAGTGTGTTTTGAATCTCAATTCCATTGATGTGAATTTTGACAACTGGATTTCCTGGGTCAAGATACTTTGGAATAGCAATCTTTCCCATCATAATGTCTGCTATTTGTCCTACCAGTTGAATTTTCTTTGTTTCTCTTATTCTTTTTCTTGTTGTTTTCATACTCAACTCCTTTATTGTTTTGGCTAAAATTGGGATTTCCTTGATGGCTTGCAATAATGGAATTTTAATGCAAACATTTCTCAATTCATCTAAGAAATCATAATTAAGCACCATGATTTGTTTTTCTACACCTCTATCAATTTGTAATCTTTCTGGAAAGGGAGGTATAGAAGTAGATGTGGATGGTTGCTCTAATACAGGAGTTGGATTTATTGGATCTTTTTGTTTTAGTTTTTCAATGTGTGGGTCTTGAAAGGATGTGTCTTCCTCAAGAATTTTATTCACCCGTAGGGAGTCTTCCTCAGAATTATCTTGTTCTTGTATGATCACAGAAGGTTTCATATTTTCAAGTATTCTTCCAGACCTCAGTTGAACATCACTAAGGTCTAAAGGAGTGATTAAATAAGTTGGAAATTGTTGGCCTTCTATCATGTATGTATTCTGAGGGTTCTTATTATTGGGGTTTGGTATGGGTTGAGCCGGAAATTGATTTGATTTTTGAGGGAATGGTAATGAAAGTGGTTGATTTTGATGTGGTTGGTTCTGATGATGTTGTTTAGGATTTTGTTGAAGATTTTGAGGAAAATTTTGTTGAGGATTTTGAGGATAAAAATGTGCATATGGTGGATAGGATGGTGGATACTGATAGTATGGAGAGTATCTTCCATAGGGACTTTGTGTTCCTTGTGCCAAAGATTGAGATTGATTTTTAAATTGGGGCCAAGGTTGCTGCCAAGAATTCCAAGGTGGAGGTTGATTATACATTTGATCATGGAATCCTTGTGTTTGAGGTCCCTGCCAAGGCCTTCTAGATACAAAATTGAGAGACTCTGTGGAATCAGGAGTTTCTCCTCAAAGACAGCTTTGAGACCCAGAAGAGAAGGACAATTCTTGGTCTCATGTTTTTCAGAACAAATGACACAGGTTTCTACAACTTTTACATCCAAAGGACACTCTCTCAAGGCATGTTTCTCTCTACATTTGGGACAAAAGATTGCCAAGGCATCAGATTCAGCGTTTTACTTGTTTTGTATCTTAAGGGTGTCTATTTGTTCACTAAGACTCCTTAAGATGTCAGATTTAAAATCATCAAGCATGTGTCCTATTTCTGATCTACTTACTGTCCCAGAAGCAGACTTACTTGCCCTTGCAAGAGCAGGATCTCTTGGACCTTTGACAGTTTTAGATTTCCCTCTTGAAAGGTTGATACATAACTCAAATATTTCAGGTAATGTGAGTTGTGATATATCCCCTTTTCCCATCATGTTAAGGATATCCAACCATTCATCCCTAATTGTTTTCAACAAAAGAGCTTTTAAGGTATCTTGATCTAGGTTTTACATTTTTGCCCTTTTGATGTTGTAATTAAATCTTTCCAACAAATCTTCCAAATTTTCATCTTATTTTTGTAACATCTTGAACACTTCTTCCTTATGATTAACCGGCATACAATAATCAAAATATCTCTCTAGAAATGCTTGTTTCATGTCTTCCCATGTTCTAATAGAACTAATGATTAGACTCATAAACCACTTCAATGCTGCTCCCTTCAAAGTTGAAGGAAATAATTTCAGTTTTTGAGCATCTTGTAAGTAGTCATAAGTCCTACACGGCACTTCAAATT
This sequence comes from Pinus albicaulis, assembly GCA_034641835.2. Taxonomy (NCBI): domain Eukaryota; kingdom Viridiplantae; phylum Streptophyta; class Pinopsida; order Pinales; family Pinaceae; genus Pinus; species Pinus albicaulis. The sequence continues at coordinate 911,940,750 of CM076578.1, read as the reverse complement.
CGAATAAGAAAGTTTCAGGATCTTCAGTTTTAAGTCCATAGAAGTTTGGAAGGACAGAGGGTGAAATGTTTTTCATGGTTGTATTGATTTCTTCATCAATTATAGGGAACCCAAAAGAGCTTCCTATTCTACCTCTTCCTCCATTTTCACCTCTACCTCCTTCTCCTCTACCTCCTTCTCCTCTACCTCTACCTCTACCTCCAAATAGTGTGTTTTCTCCATTAAAAACTCCTCCTCCTCCTTCTTCTGCCATGGTTGACTCTCTTGTGGAAGTGGAAAGGTTTGTGTCCCTAACAAGAGTTTTTAGATCTTCTTCTATGGCAGGCTCAGTGGATGAAGTGGAAGGTTTTTCTAATGGGATATCTGATTTCAGGTCTTCTAGAAGTCCAGGATCAGTAAAGGATGGAAGATGGGTTTGAGTTGAAGGTGTACTAGCTCTGGATCTAGATGAAACAAGTGGTATTCTAGAAATCAAACTTCTACCTCTGCTGCTTATAAATCTTCCCCTTGAATCTCTCTCCCTACGCATAAAATTGTTTTTGGATGCTAAGAAACAAAGGTTACCTAGTTTTCACTTCCCCGGCAACGGCGCCAAAATGTTTGGTCTCAATCTAGTCTCCTAAATCGAGCTCATTTAATTGTCAACCAGGGTTGGTAAACTGCTGAAGTGAAGTGTACTGTATGTACCTAGGTGTTTGTTTCTTAATGCGTTGTGTGTAGTTTTTTGTGATGTTTTTGGTCTTTTGTGATGATTTATGATGTTTTTGGTCTTTTGGTGATTTTATGTTCACAAGAAAGATGACTAGAAAGCTAATGGAAGGAAGCTAATGATTAAAAACAGAGTGAAACCTAATTGGTTGATGACAAATGACTGATACAAATGCAATACTTAAAACAGAATCAAATCTAAACTATGACCAATCAGAAACAAAGCTTGATAATGAATTTTAAGCAAATGATTCAAAACACAAACTAAACTTGTCAAATTCTTTCATCAAAGGCATTTGAGAGAGAGCTTGAGACATGTTCAACTAAGTATGCAAATCTTCCTAACTAAACAGTTTAAACAACTAACTTATAATGATGCAACATTTTATCCTTGATTAGAGATTTGTTGAAGCATATTTGGAATAAAACATTTATACCATCATAAGATCCTCTACTCTAAAGCTAATTCCTAACTCTATTCTGCAATTCAGTTTTATAGCACTACACTTCACTCAAAGGTTATAGATTTTTGAAATAGTCTATTGAGGAAAATGTTTGTTTGTAAGATGATAAGGAAGTTGCAGAAGTACTTCAGGCCTTAAAATGATATGGTCTTCTATTCATATGGTTATGAATCAATTATGGGTTTTAGAACAAGAAGAGATTTGTGAATAATGAAGGTTGTTTTGTTAAATTTAACAACTGAAGTAATGCAGTGAATGACAACTGAATATGGAGTGCAAATGCAATGAGTTGAGCTACAACCAAACCTAAAATGTCACTAGCCTAAAACAGTGTTAAACTACAAGTCATTATCAAACTTAAAACAGAACAACTGAGCATGAAGTGAGTGCAATTAAACTCCGGAGCATCCTAACTAAACTATCATGCATTATTCTATGGAATTATACAGTCTGTTTGTCCATCATTATTGATATTTTGGAAGAGTTCCTTCTTTTGGAAGAGTTTTTAGAACAATCCTGACTGTGTAATTGAGTGCAAATGCAAATGTAAAGACTGAAAGCAATGAAAAACTAAGATATCATAGCCATCTCCTACCCATCATTATGATATTTTTGACAAGCATTTAAGAGAAAGAACAACTATGGTACTTAGTGAAAACACACAACTAAAACGTTCAAGATCACAATCATGCTTAAGACAGTATAAGGATTTTTTGGAAGAGTGCTGAGCATAAGTATAATTGTGATGGTGAATAAAAGAGACTACAATTAAATCCTACAATACTATAGCCATTTCCCATTCATCATTATAATCTTTTGGAAGAGCTTCTTCTTTTGGAAGAGTTAGAATGAGTATAACTACAGTAACTAATAAAAACAACTACAAATTCAACTTCAGAAACGTAAAGGCAGCTAGAATACTTATCTAAATTACGCAAATAAATCTGTGCAAGAGGCAGGGGCCCTCTACCACCTGACGGAATCTAACTCCAAATCAAATCAACGCTTTCAAAACAACACTATCTGCTTCATTAAAAGTGAAATAACTTGAACAGAGCACTCTGCGTCTTCAGAAATGTAGCACAGAATCTAAGCAAAATCTAGCATAAAATCTAGCCTAGCTCTCGGTTTCCCAAGTGTTTATATAACAAATGTAAATAACAAGATTTGCAACAATTCAGGAACACTGTCTTTCCTTATCGGAATCACATTAGGACTCTTGAAGTGGCTGCGTGAAAAGGAAAAAGACATCTGGACTGAGATAGTCCTAATAGAAGTCTTCCTTGCTAAATGTGTTCCCACGTTCCAAAACCATACCCAGAATTCATTTCTTCCTCCATGATGAGCAATGAACCATGTAGACATATCGTGGATTATGCCCATATGCGGTTTTTCTTGAGAGGCCACCTGGAACATACCCAAACGTGAAGACAGCTGCAGAATTTCCGGTTAGCTACGGAATGTCTGCATTCTGCAGCTAGTTCCGGTCAAAATGCTTTACAATGGAAAAAAATCACAAAACTTAGCAAGTCAGTCATGTAAATCATTCTAAAAGTAATTTTAACTATATTCATTGATCAATTGGGTCTAGGATAGCAATGGACAAAGGAAAATGAGGTAAAATGGAATGAAAGAAAGCACAATTTTGAGGCTCAACATACCCCCACTGCTGTCTCTTTGCATGTCCTCATGAAAATTATCCTATGAACTCAGAGGCTTCTGCAAGAACATCTAATCCTCTCCTTCTCCTTTGTCTGGAAGCTAAAGATCTTCTGGGTTTTCTGATAACAAGTTTGAACCTTAGGTTTGTAAGTGCCCTGATTAGCTTTTTGTTCCTCTTCTTCAACTTGTCATTGGTTTTTTCCACTTTGTCTATATGTAGGGATAAGGTTGAGTTCATATCAGTTTTGAGCTTGACTTGATCTTTGAGAATTTCATTCTCATTTTTCATGTGTCTATTAAGTATTTCCAACTCATACCTATCCCTTCTTAATACATCTATTTCAGACAGTGGAGGACTAGGGGTTCTCTCCTTGCTTTCTGAAGCTCTCCTTTCCAAGGTTTCCACATAGTCATATATTTCTTGTTGAGCAGGGTCAATTTCAGGGGTTCCTTCATTAAAATCCTCTTCAACATCTTCTTCAATGGATGTTTCTTCATCTTCTATATTAATTACCCCTGTTTGTTTGATTAGTGTTTTCTTCAGTTTCCCCTTTAGTCCGTGGCTTCTTCTAGGCTGAGAAGATCCCTCTCCTTTATTCATGGCAGATTTCCTGATTACCTTTTCTTCCTTAAGCTGTCTCTTGATTTGAGTTAACTTCTCTGAAATTATTTCCTCACTACTTTCTTGGACTGTTTTATTAGTTTCAACTTTTGAAGCCCTCCATTTCCTGCTTCTCTTTGTAGGCTGTGGTTCAGGTGAGGGCTCTTTTGGCTCTTCAAAATGATTTCTTGTCAAGAAATTGTCCCATGTATCATTTGTTTTGGTTAAATGATGTTCAATCAAAATTTTAACCAAACCATGATGATATAAAGTTGTCTCTAAAAATTGAACCCTTCTTTGAACACAGGAAGCCATCTTTTTCAAGCTTTGAAGCAAGAAATAAGGTAGGTTTAAGTCTTCCCACAGAAAATGCATTATCAGTCTAATGTGGTAGACATAAAATGTACCATATCTACCCTCACATGTAATAAATTTTTGTAGAAGAAGTAGTATGTTTCTCCATTTATTTTTCAATGCAGAACTTGGAATTCCTTTCTTAAATACAGTGACATCCATACATGGTGATTTTAGAATTTGTTTCCAGGATTCATTGTGGAATTCTCTGTTTTTGAACCATCTCTCTCCATTTCTGAGCAACCCTGTAGCTTCTGCAATGAAAAATTCAGTGACAGTAAATTTGACATCTCCCACTTCAACTTCGGTTCCTTGAAATGATCTTGCAAATGTTTTAGTGACTTCCTTGTGGAAGCCATTAAATTTCTCCAAAAATTGAAGCCATCCTATCTGTTGCAACATTTCTTTGCATTGAGGGTAGCCTTCTAAATATTTTGAACCCACTGGTTCAGTTCTTACAATGAAACCCATGATTGCTTCTTCAATGTTCAGATTTAACACTCTTCTACCCACAGAAATAATAACTTTCACTTTTGAATTGAAATGGCTTCAAGTTCTTAATGACAATGGCTTCAAACTTTGGAATGACATACCTCTGATTGACAGTGGCAACAGCTTCAAAACTTCGGACTGATATTCCTTTGTTGACAATTGAAATTTGGACTGATATGCCTCTGTTTGACAGTGACAAATGGCTTCAAATTTCCCACACTACTATACCTCTGTCTCTTGGTAACAAATGGCTTCAAATTATTCAATGCTATACCTCTGTCTCCTGGTGACAAATGACTTCAAATTTTTCTCTGCTATACCTCTGTGTTTATAATGATAATGCTCAATCTTTTCCCATAGTGATACTTTGTCTACCCACGGAATCAAATGGCTTCAAATTCTCACGCTGCTATACCTCTGAGTTTACCCTTTTGCTCTGCTCTGCGTTTACAATGATAATGCTTTGATATTCAAACTGATATCCTTTTGCTCTGCTCTTGGTGATAAGAATATATCTGTCTACGGAATGAAATGCCAGCTACAGAATGGAGTGATGGAAGTGGTCACGGAATGAGGTAATGGAGTGAGGTGGAGGGAACGAATTAATGATTGAAGAGACGGCGGAGATTTTTACAACGGCACAGAGAATCATCATTAAATGATTTGGTTAAGAGACGTGAAGAATTCAAATACCTCGACCATTTTAACCGCTTAAATGATGTCGGATATGGAATTTGAAATGAGAGATTTTAATCCAAAGTCTGTGGAGGGTTTATTGGTCTTGATCAATAAAAATAATTAAAACAACCTTTTTGAACAATTCATAACTAAAACTATGCTAAACTTTATGAAATGCCATTATAATCTAAACTTGTTACCTCTGCTTTTCAATTGATTTTTGTAGTCTTTGTCTTCTTTGTTCACCTTTGGAAGAGTCTTCATAATCCTTCTTGATGCTTTTTATTCATGGATACACTGAATCATTTTGTTGCAATTCTAATGTCTGCTGACTAATGCCTTCAGGATTTGTAGCTGCAGAATGTCTGGCTAGCTACGGAAAGGCTAAACAGCTGCAGAATGTCTGTTAGGCTGCAGAATGTACCTATAGAGCATTTTGATCATGGAATGGAGTGGTTTGGGAATATAGGTGAAATGTTATATGGTATGAATGAAGATGGATGATGAGACATGATATGTATGAAGTGGATGATGAAGTGGAATGGATTCAGTTTATGAAATGGAGTGAAAGAACATAAGAACTGCCCTGCAATCCATGACATGTTTTATTTATTTACAGCAAGACATCAAACTTTAAATTTTGACATGAAAATGAGATGGATGGAGGATGGAATGAGATGAATGAAACATGGAATGAAGTGGAACATGAGTAAATGAATGAAATGGAGTATGGATGGATAGGTGAGTGAAGTGAAATGAAATGAGATGGATCATAAGCACTACGGATCTGAACTTATGATTTTGTAACAGTTGCTTGTAAAAACAAAAATGGGAAAAGTTAGAGTGTCAGAGAGACTCTGATTTTCACCCTATCTTTTCTGTATAAACATGCCAATCAATGATTGGTTTTCATGTTTATACCTTTATTTATTTATTTATTTATTTTTCAAAAAGAACTGCTTCAGAAAATTTAATCAAGTTGATGAAGAAGAGGGAGTCTTCTTCATTAACTTCACATCATTACTTCCTTGAAACTTCTTGAAAAACTCTTCCCTTGAGAGTGGCTTGTGGTAAAGCTTCAGTCTATGACCATTCACAAGAAAAGTGACCTTTTCTTCATCTATAGTTCTGATTTTGACTGCTCCATTATCAAAAATTTCAACAATTTCATATGGCCCAAGCCAATGTGTCTGAAATTTCCCTTGAAAATCCTTGAATTTTGAATCAAACAAGAGAGCCCAGTCACCCTCTTTGAATTTATTCTCCTTGATGTAATTGTCATGCCATCTAGCCCTTTGTTGTTGGACTAGACTTGTTTTCTGAACTGCATCTTGTCTGACCTCATCCAATTCATTAATTTGCTCCAGTCTATGCTTTTGTGCCTCCGTTAGATCAAGTCCTAGCTGAACTGCCATCTTGAATGTTTGAATTTGGAACTCTATAGGAAACAAAACTTGCTTTCCATAAACAAGCTCATAAGGAGTATGGCCTGCTGTGTTTCTCCATGTAGTTCTATAGGCCCACAAGGCTTCAGGAAGCCTATCTACCCAATCTCTTCTATGTAAATGAACAGTCTTTGTTAGGATTCCTTCAATGACCTTATTAGTAGATTCCACTTGACCATTTGCTTGTGGATGATAAGGAGTAGATTTTCTATGTCTAATTTTGTACTTCTCCATCATTTGCTCCACTAGCCTTGATGTAAATTGAGCTCCTTGATCTGTAACAATTTCCCTTGGGACACCAAAACGAGTAAAAATATCCCCAAAAAGAAAAGTAACTACAGATGATTCATTAGCAACAAGTAATGGTTTAGCTTCTACCCACTTAGTAACATAATCAGTGCAAACTAATATATATTTATTTTGCTTTGATGGAGGACTAATAGGTCCTAAAAAATCCAAAGCCCATTTTTCAAAAGGTTCAATGTGTACCTGAGGTTGTAATGGCATCTCACCTGAAGGAGAAGGTTTCCCTACCCTTTGGCAACTGTCACACCTTTTGACATACTCCTTAGCATCTTTAAACAAGGATGGCCAATAATATCCTAAATTAAGGATCTTATAGGCTGTCCTCTTATCAGCAAAGTGTCCGCCACAAGGTTCATCATGACATGCTTTGAGAATCTCAGGCATCTCATCTTCACGAACACACCTTCTAATGATAAAATCTGGACCTGTCTTGCACAACTCATTAGCAACCCATGAATATTTTGCACTGTCATAAATGATTTTTCTTTTATCCCTTGCATTCATTATTGAAGGAAATTTTCCTGAAACTAAATAATTAGCAATATCAGCAAACCATGGAGTTTGAGTAGAAATTGGAAAAAGATATTCATCAGGAAATTGATCTTCAACTGGAGTGTCATCTTTGACATTTTGGAGTCTAGATAGGAAATCAAACAATTTACTTATTTTCAGCCCATTCAGAATCTGAATGTTAAATTTTGTAAGAGTAACACCATCTTATTTACTGCCATTAGTGATTGATTTGTTCATTAAATATCTAATTGCGTAATGATCTGGTGTGAACAAAAGTTTCATAAACGTTATATAGTGTCTAAATTTGTTTATGGCATGAACAATGCCTAAAAACTCTTTTTCACATAAAAGTATAGTTTAACTCTCACAGGAGTCAAATTTTACCGACATAATGATGGCATAGGGAATCAAGTCTTTCTCGTCCTAATACCGTCTCTCTGATTGTATCTAAGTATCCGTCGAGGAGTGGAAAAGGCAACTTCCGCTTGGGGTCCCCAATATAAAAAAAGCTTCGTAAATTTTGGGAACCGTGGTTTCAAAAGTTAAATCGGTAAACGGGTCCACCCGAATTCACGCTCTGTAAGTAATTTGAAAAGAGGAGATGCTATCTTGGTGAAGTTTTCTATAAACCTTCGATAATATCCTGTAAATCCTAGAAAAATCCTAACATCTTTTTGACAACTTGGAATAGATAAGTTAGAGATGACTTCAACTTTTGACTCATCAACTCTAATCCCATCCCCCGAAATGTGATGTCCTAAAACAATTCCTTCAGTAAACATCATAAAACACTTCTCATGACTAAGTGAAAGGTTTGCTTCTGGACATCTTTTTAAGACTTTTTCCAAGTTTTCTAAAGCCTCTTCAAATGTATTCCCATAAACTGTGAAATCATCCATGTACACCTCTACACAGTCATGTATTAGATCCGAAAAATTCCTAATACTGCCCTTTGGAATGTTGCAGGTGCATTGCATAATCCAAATGGCAATACCCGGTAGGCATAGGTACCCCAAGGACAAAAGAATGTGGTTTTGTCTTGATCTTCAAGTGCTACTTGGATTTGATTGTAACCACTAAACCCATCTAGAAACAGAAAAGTACTTTTGCCTACCGCCTAATGTATCTAATACTTGATCTATGAAAGGTAAGGGAAAATGGTCTTTAAGAGTAGCTTTATTCGCCTTATCTGTACCACACCTCCATTTTCCATTTTTCTTTGGCACAATTACCAAAGGAGAAACCCACTGACTATCTGGAATAGGATAGATGAAATTAACATTTAACAATTTTTGCAATTCTTCTTTAACAATTTCCCTAAGATTTGGATTCATCCGTCTTTGAGGTTGTCTGATTGGTTTGCAATTTGCCTCTATATAGATGTGATGAGTACAAGTCTTGGGGCTTATCCCTTTCATGTCAGTGTATTCCCATGCATATGCAGAAGAATGTCTCTGTAATACTTTGACTAACTCTTCTTGTTGAGATTTTTCTAGGTTCTTGTTTATGTTCAAAGTTTTTCCTGGAAAAATCTCACTTGTAGAGCTGCCAAATTTATCCATAGAATGAAGAGACATCTGCCTTGATGACAAAAACTCAATATTGGATCCCTCTTGAAATGATTCATGTTTGTGTTCTCGAGAGGATTCAAAGTTTTCTAGAGTATTCAGAATTTGATTATCTTCACTAATTTCTGAAATTGTGAAGAGTGGTTGTAAATCTTCTTCATCCTCTATCCATTGAGTGTCATCTAGATCTATAATTGTCCTAGCTGGAGGATATAAAGTGAATCTCTTAGTTGAACTACCATCAGAAATATACATATCACCGGACCTACAACTAATAAAAGCATCAGCTGTAGCCAACCAAGGTCTTCCTAGTATAACATGATGGCCTCCTAGATTATTCTTGGGTGTCAGGATCATGAAATCCACAGGGTACTCCCAAGAGTCTAGGGACACTGGAATGTCTTCTATTACCCCATCTGGTTTGATCACAGATCTATCTGCTAATTGTAATAGTGTGGGTGTAAAGAGAAGATTAGGAAGTTTCAGTTTGTCCATGATTTGTCTACTCATGATATTTATTGCTGCTCCTAAGTCAATGAGTGTGTTTTGAATCTCAATTCCATTGATGTGAATTTTGACAACTGGATTTCCTGGGTCAAGGTACTTTGGAATAGTAGTCTTACCCATCATAATGTCTGCTATTTGTCCTACCAGTTGAATTTTCTTGGTTTCTCTTATTCTTTTCTTTGTTGTCTTCATACTCAACTCCTTTATTGTTTTGGCTAAAATTGAGATTTCCTTGATGGCTTGCAATAATGGAATTTTAATGCAAACATTTCTCAATTCATCTAAGAAATCATAATTAGGCACCATGATTTGTTTTTCTACACCTCTATCAATTTGTAATCTTTCTGGAAAGGGAGGTATAGAAGTAGATGTGGATGGTTGCTCTAATATAGGAGTTGGATTTATTGGATCTTTTTGTTTTAGTTTTTCAATGTGTGGGTCTTGAAAGGATGTGTCTTCCTCAAGATTTTTATTCACCCGTAGGGAGTCTTCTTCAGAATTATCTTGTTCTTGTATGATCACAGAAGGTTTCCTCTTTTCAAGTATTCTTCCAGACCTCAGTTGAACATCACTAAGGTCTAAAGGAGTGATTAAATAAGTTGGAAATTGTTGGCCTTCTATCATGTATGTATTTTGAGGGTTCTTATTATTGGGGTTTGGTATGGGTTGAGCCGGAAATTGATTTGATTTTTGAGGGAATGGTAATGAAAGTGGTTGATTTTGATGTGGTTGGTTCTGATGATGTTGTTGAGGATTTTGTTGAAAATTTTGTTGAAGATTTTGAGGAAAATTTTGTTGAGGATTTTGAGGATAAAATTGTGGATATGGTGGATAGGATGGTGGATACTGATAGTATGGAGAGTATCTTCCATAGGGACTTTGTGTTCCTTGTGCCCAAGATTGAGATTGATTTTGAAATTGGGGCCAAGGTTGCTGCCAAGAATTCCAAGGTGGAGGTTGGTTATATATTTGATCATGGAATCCTTGTGTCTGAGGTCCCTGCCAAGGTCTTCTAGATACAAAGTTAAGAGATTCTGTGAAGTCTGTAGGAGTTTCTTCCTGAAAGAAAGATTTGAGACCAGGAAGAGAAGGACAGTTCTTGGTCTCATGTTTTTCAGAACAAATGACACAGGTCTCTACAACTTTTACATCTAAAGGACACTCTCTCAGGGCATGTTTCTTTCTACATTTGGGACAAAAGATTGCCAAAGCATCAGATTCAGCCTTCTGCTTGTTTTTTATCTTAAGGGTGTCTATTTGTTCACTAAGACTCCCTAAGATGTCAGATTTAAAATCATCAAGCATGTGTCCTATTTCTGATCTACTTACTGTCCCAGAAGCAGACTTACTTGCCCTTGCAAGAGCAGGATCTCTTGGACCTTTGACAGTTTTAGATTTCCCTCTTGAAAGGTTGATACATAACTCATATATTTCAGGTAATGTGAGTTGTGATATATCCCCTTTTCCCATCATGTTAAGGATATCCAACCATTCATCCCTAATTGTTTTCAACAAAAGAGCTTTTAAGGTGTCTTGATCTAGATTTTCCATTTTTGCCCTTTTGATGTTGTAATTAAATCTTTCCAAAAAATCTTCTAAGTTTTCATATTCTTTTTGTAACATCTTGAACACTTCTTCCTTATGATTAACCGGCATACAATAATCCAAGTATCTCTCTAGAAATGCTTGTTTTATGTCTTCCCATGTCCTAATGGAACTACTGTTTAAGCTCATAAACCACTTCAATGCTGCTCCTTTCAGAGTTGAAGGAAATACTTTCAATTTTTGAGCATCTTGAAGATAGTCATAAGTCCTACACAGCACTTCAAATTCGAATAAGAAAGTTTCAGGATCCTCAGTTTTAAGTCCATAGAAGTTCGGAAGGACAGAAGGTGAAATGTTTTTCATATTATTGGTTTTCCATCAATTATAGGGTCCCAAAAGTAGATTCCATTCTACCTCTTCCTCCATTTGCACCCCACTCCTCTCCTCTACCTCTACCTCACCTCCAAACAACAGGTTTTCTCTCCATTAAAAACTCCTCCTCCTCCTTCGCCATGGTCAATTTGCTTTTGGAGGTGGAAAGGTTTTGTGTCCCTAACTGTGAGTTTTTAGACCTCTTCTATGGCAGACCCAAGTGGATGAAGTGGAAGGTTTTCTAATTTTTCTAATGGGATATCCGATTTGTGTCTTCTAGAAGTCCAAGATCGCAAAGGATGGAAGATGGGTTTGAGTTGAAGGTGTACTAGCTCCAGATCTAGATGAAACAAGTGGTGTTCTAGAAATCAAATCCCGTCGCTATAAATCTTTCCCTTGAATCTCTCTCCCTACGCATATAATTGTTTTTGGATGCTAAGAAACAAAGGTTACCTAGTTTTCACTTCCCCGGCAACGGCGCCAAAATGTTTGGTCTCAATCTAGTCTCCTAAATTGAGCTCATTTAATTGTCAACCAGGGTTGGTAAACTGCTGAAGTGAAGTGTACCGTATGTACCTAGGTGCTTGTTTCTTAATGCGTTGTGTGTAGTGTTTTGTGATGTTTTTGGTCTTTTGTGATGATTTATGATGTTTTTGGTCTTTTGGTGAGTTTATGTTCACAAGAAAGATGACTAGAAAACTGATGGAAGGAAGCTAATGATTAAAAACAGAGTGAAACCTAATTGGTTGATGAAAAATGACTGATAAAAATGCAATACATAAAACAGAATCAAATCTAAACTATGACCAATCAGAAACAAAGCTTGATAATGAATTTTAAGAAAATGATTCAAAACACAAACTAAACTTGTCAAATTCTTTCATCAAAGGCATTTGAGAGAGAGCTTGAAACATGGTCAACTAAGTATGCAAATCTTCCTAACTAAATAGTTTAAACAACTAACTTATAATGATGCAACATTTTATCCTTGATTAGAGATTTGTTGAAGCATATTTGGAACAAAACATTTATACCATCATAAGATCTTCTACTCTAAAGCTAATTCCTAACTCTATTCTGCAATTTAATTGAATGTCACAAAACCTTACTCAAGAGTTATTGATTTCTTTTCAAAGTAGTCTTTTGAGGGAGGGTTCTGTTTATGAAATGATAAGGAAATTGTAGAGGTACTTCAGGCCTTAAAATGATATTGTCTTCTGTTCATATGGTGATGAATCAATTATGGATTTTAGAACAAGAAGAGATTTGTGAATAATGAAGGTTGTTTTGTTAAATTTAACAACTGAAGTAATCTAGTATGCAGTGACTGACAACTGAATATGGAGTGCAAATGCAATGAGTTAAGCTACAACCAAACCTAAATTGTCACTAGCCTAAAACAGTGTTAAACTACAAGTCATTATCAAACTTAAAACAGAACAACTGAGCATGAAGTAAGTGCAATTAAACTCCGGAGCATCCTAACTAAACTATCATGCATTATTCTATGGAATTATACAGTCTGTTTGTCCATCATTATTGATATTTTGGAAGAGTTCCTTATTTTGGAAGAGTTTTTAGAACAATCCTCACTGTGTAATTGAGTGCAAATGCAAATGTAAAGACTAAAAGCAATGAAAAACTAAGATATCATAGCCATCTCCTACCCATCATTATGATATTTTTGACAAGCGTTTAAGAGCAAGAACAACTATGGTACTTAGTGAAAACACACAACTAAAACGTTCAAGATCACAATCATGCTTAAGACAATATGAAGATTTCTTGGAAGAGTTTCTTCTTGTGGAAGAGTGCTTATCATAAGTATAACTGTGATGGTGAATAAAAGAGACTACAATTAAACCCTACAATACTATAGCCATTTCCCATTCATCATTATAATATTTTGGAAGAGCTTCTTCTTTTGGAAGAGTTAGAATGAGTATAACTACAGTAGTTAATAAAAACAACTACAAATTCAACTTCAGAAACGTAAAGGCAGCTATAATACTTATCTAAATTACGCAAATAAATCCGTGCAAGAGGCAGGGGCCCTCTACCACCTGACGGAATCTAACTCCAAATCAAATCAACGCTTTCAAAAAAACACTGTCTGCTTCATTAAAGATGAAATAACTTGAACAGAGCACTCTGCGTCTTCAGAAATGTAGCATAAAATCTAAGCAAAAGCTAGAATAAAATCTAGCATAAAATCTAGCCTAGCTCTCGGTTTCCCAAGTGTTTATATAACAAATGTAAATAACAAGACTTGCAACAATTTCAGGAACATTGTCTTTCCTTATCGGAATCACATTAGACTTCTCAAGTGGTCACAGAAAGGAAAAGACACTGGATCGAGATGGGCCCCACAGAAGTCTTCCTTCCTAAATGTTCCCACGTCCTAAAACCATACCATTCTGTTTCAGGAGCATCTAATGCGTCAAAGTGACGTGGAAGCCCCAAATGCTACTTTCTTAGCCTGGAATGAGGCTAACAACGTAGGCTGTGCAGCTGCAACGCTGTTGGCTGAATGTCTGCAGATTGCATTATTCTGTCTGATATTTACAATGGCAAAAATCACAAAACTTAGCAAGTCAGTCATGTAAATCATTCTAAAAGTAATTTTAACTATATTCATTGATCAATTGGGTCTAAGATAGCAATGGACAAAGGAAAATGAGGTAAAATGGAATGAAAGAAAGCACAATTTTGAGGCTCAACACAGAGTTGCATTAAAATCTCAATTAATCCTATGTTTCATGATAGGTCCAAGCATATAGATATATGGTACCATCATCTCAGAGATTGTGTGTAGAGGAGAATTATGTTGCTTCAGTACCTTCCCATGGAAGATAAGGATGCAGATATTCTATTGAAGGTGCTCACCAGGAGCAAATTCGAATACCATAGAGAAAGGATCGGGGTGAAGGATAATCCCTTTCTTATTGAGAGGGGGTGTTGAGATTCAACAAGAATTTTTTTTGGCACCTGTGATCCTAGGGAAAATTAAGCACCTACACTAGCGTGGGGCCCACATGCTATTTTTAGGTGCATGTCTATTTGTATTATCCCTTAATATAGATGGAAATTAAACTATAATCCATTCTCAATGAGAACTTGAAAATAGTTAACTGAAGTGGAAAATCAGTTAGCTAAGTGAATTTCGAGTTAAGAGGTTGGTTGGTGGAGCATGCAGGTTGAATTTAGTTGTAACTAAGTGATTCTAGTTGTAACAGAGTTGGAAGTGCAGTAGTGCATGAGTTGTGCAAGTTGTAAGTAGTTTAACTCAGTTAAGCGAGTTAAACTTAGTTGTGCTAGTTGTAACTGAAGATACACTACTGAGAGATCAAGTGAATTAATTATTAATTAATTCACAAGTAGTGATCTCACATGCAACGAAAGTTTTACTATTATTAGCTGCATGCATGTCAGATCCAATGGAGACCCAGTTGAGTTCTAGGTGAAAGGGAAGTAAAATATCAGTTGTGACATTATCCTCTTGCACACATGCAAGCACACACACATTGGATGAGCCCATGATACTTGCGTGTCAAGGCAGGCAAGAAGGCATCAATTCAGGGATTGCTTTCAGTAGTGATTGCACAGTGAAGGAAGGGTGTCTGGAGGTAGTAAATTGGCTAAGGGATTTGTCAATCTTTGTATGACAGTGTTAGACAATTAGCTGATGTTTTGAGAGCTCTTGTGATTAGAGTTTTGTATGTAATTGTTTCATGATCCATGATATAATATACAATATAATATAGTGGGGTTTTTAGCTATAATATTTCCTCGGGAAATTATCTGTGTTGCATGTGATTGATCTTTCTTCATGCTTATGTAATTGGCGATTGTGTTTTTAATTCCGCAAAGATTTGTAGAAGTGATTCAATATTTAACTTTAGCATATTTTTAGATCGGGTGAATCCAAGATATATGTGCATATTGTATAATTTCTACAATTTCTTCATCTAGTGATAACCCAACCAAATAAAATAAAAACAACCCTTGCACTCAATATCTAGCCTAAAAACCCTAATTGCTCTAACCCTCCTGGATGTGACCTTTTTGGAGAGAGCCCTCTCCGACTTGATAGGGCTAGCCATCAAGTAAAAATCTTGGTATGTGGTTACCTCTGTTGGGATTCCTTCTTTAGCCTTGGGAATATGGCAGAGTGATAACATCCTGGTGCCGTTGCCGGGGATGAAAGGAAAATATCTTCCCTGGGAAAGAATGAAAAATTTTAGATTTGATTGCTGATGCTAGACAACAGTCAGATGCAAATGAAGGCTGAACCATTCACTTGGCTAATCCAGTGTCGAAGAATCCAAAGGTTCATAATTTTCATGATGACTCCACTTTTCAAGAACTGGTAGTTTGAAGATATTCTTAGTGAACTCAGTATTGTCAAAATGGATTTGATTGCTCGAAGGTATGCTCCTATGAATCGAGCTCATATTCTTGGTTTTTCGAACTGTATTCCTTGTATAGATTGGAAATTGGGACTGTCAAAGTTTAAGGGTCAAGACACTGAAGATGCTAGTTTGAATTTGGTCAAATTTCATTTGCATATTCATAGAGTAAATATTGTGTTTCCTGAAGATTGTCTAATGAAGATGTTTATAGCTACCTTAGAGGAAAAAGTGAGATCATGGTATGAGAATATACCGTCTTCTAGTTTATATTCTCTAAAGGACTTTCATTCAGTTTTATTTCAATATTATCATAGCTCTAATTATTCCTTTTTTATTATTGATAGTTGTTGTGAGATTTATGATAATTTCATTAAGTTTATTGAAAATTTGTATGGGGATGAAGAGTGTCTAGATGATGAGATCATAGAATAAATTCATGATTTTTCTTCCCAACAAGAATCAACAGTTTCCTCCTTGGTTGAAGAGATCTTTCAGCCTTTGAATGAGAACCCTTTTCATCACCAAAAAGAATCAGTAGCTCCCTCCTTAGATAAGAGAAACTGGGACCAAGAAAGAGAAGTGCCAATTCCCGATCCTGAAAATGAAAATCACCAAATCAATGTAAATTGCTTTAAAACTCAATTTTCTCCTTTGTCTGAAGATGAAATAGATCAGCTCCTGAAAAATCATGTTACAACCCAAGAGAATGTAGATTTGCAGCTCTTACAATGTTCACATAGTCAAGAATGTGTGATTGAAGCATCTTCCATTATTGAAAATGAAAGTTTGGGTTTGAATGATGATAGTCATGAGACTGATGAAGCCATACAGGAAGTTGTTATGATTAAAGAAATTTTTGATGATGATTTTATGCAAGGAGATCAACTAACATATATTTTTTACTTTCATGAAGAAGATAGGGCAGACATGTTTAACAATCTTGAAGAATATTTTCTGTTAAAAGATGATTTAGAATATGAATTTTAGGAGTATGAGCCTAAGAGAGACAATATGCCAGAGACATAATCAGAGTTGCTCATGCTTATGGAATTTGCAGCCAACACTCAGATAACGGAAATTCATACTTCCCTGCGCTCTCCTATGGATTAACAACCAAGTGCTCTTTCAAATTAGAATGAAGAGTATGCTTGTGTTTTTGCTGGATCTTGAGACAAGGTAACATTTCAATTTTTGGAGATCCTTTTACAGATCTGCTACAGTTAGCAGGGAAGATGTATTTTATTGTTTTCACAGACCAGAAGCACATGTTTAGTAGACACTTGGAGTGGCCTAGTTTTTTTTTTTTTCTGCTAGCTCGAGGAAAATGAGAGCATAATTTCAGTAAGTAGCCATCTGTTGGATTGGTTACACTAGAAGGATAATTTCACATGATTGTACACATGTCTTCAGCAGATAGGTGGTTTTAATTAGGATTTGAAGTCCTCAAGTCTCGGTGATATGATGCCATCAGTAAGTTTAGTAATTCAGTTTGCATCATTTGAGTTTCCAGTATTTAGTCATGTTTTTTAGTTTTAGTTTTGACCGTATTGGCCCACATGGTTAGGCACTTGGTCTACGGTGTTCTTGGCACCTCAAAGGAGCTACCATCCCTAATAAGGCCAATGTTAGTTTTAGTCAAGTTTTCATGTCACCAGTGATCAAATAGGTATCCTCTTTCTAAATTTGTCTGAGTCTTTTTCAAAATTTTAGTATTTCATCGAGTCTCAAAATAAAAAAAAATTCACTGGTTTAGATTGTTAGGTGTTTTATTATTCAACCATGACTAGGGTATTGAGATCATTACTACTCCTTTCACCTCCATGGTCAATGTAAATCATCATGGTCAGGTCATTCATTGTTGAAAGAGTCCCATAGTCATCATGGTCATCATTCAACTCATTCTTCCATGTTGTGCCATCATTAGGTCATAGGGTCAAAATCATGAAAATTGGTCATTTCACCATAAAATTCATATTTTGAAGGAGTACTAATAGTCAAAGGTATTAAAAAAATTCAGGTTCCAAACTATCATTTCCAAGTAAGTGGATTTGTGTTTACCATATTTGTCTCTTAGTTGTGCTTGGAAAGCTAATTTCCCTCTCCTAGGGTTTTGAGGACATTTTTCTTGGTTTCATGACTTCCATGGTTAAATAATCAATAAGAATTGTATCCTAATGCTCTTAAACCTTACCCTATACTTAATATACATTCCTAAACACTTCCTATTACTCCCATCCCTCAGAACCATCATTTTTCCACAAGCCCTAGCCTATTGCTACAATTTGAAGCTTTTCTAGACTAGGCCTGTGTTTTTTCCTTTTGGACGCCTTCCCCTCACTAAATTATTGAAATTACACTTTCCCATACTCTCTAACATCTATCCATATCCCCAAAAATTTCCCCAAGAATTTAGACAGCCCCTAACCCCTTCATTCCCCTCCCTCTATAAGGTAGTCCTAAATCCCCTGTTTTGCCTACACCAAACCCTAATTTCCTCTCCCATTGAGCTAGGGTTTGCTATGGAATCAGAGAAATATGAGCATAGGAGGAATAAGGAAGATTGTATCAGTAAGTATGAGGTAATTTCAGCTCATAAACATTATATCTCCATCATTTTTCAAGAAGTCATTCCAAGAGTCAAATCATTTTCCACTCATAGGGCCAGTTTTTCTTCAAACTATGTTTCCGACCAAACAGAGATGCATTTGACAAAAGTGAGAGATTTGTTTATCCATAATAGGTCAAGAAATAGAAAAACCATTCATTTTTTACACAGTATCATGGGTTGGGAGAATTTTCAAAAATACAGGTGCTACAAGAGGTTTTCTTCACTTCTGGAGTGACCTTGGGAGAATCAATTTTTGATAGGCCAAATCAAGTCCATTCTGCCAAATAAAGACATATTTGAAAGTAGACAGGATAATGTTTCCAAAAATATATCTTGGGCCCAAATGGAGTTCGGGAAGGCCTCCAAAAGTGGTTTGCAAAAAGGCGCTGCGCAAATCCTTCTTTGAGGGCGCAAATGCTTAAGAGAGGGCGCAAATAGAAGTCTTGGGAGAATGTATTTTTGAGGGGGAAAATGACCTTAATTTTGGAAAATAAAGGCATATTTGGAAACTAGACTTTATAATATTTCCAATGAGCTATCCTAGGCCCAAATTGGACACCGGGAAGGCATCCAAACTTTTCCTACCAAATCAATGATTTTTTGAGTTTTTTGAACATGCATTAGCATAAATTTGGTCATTTGCGCAATGCCCTAGGCGCTACGCAAAACATTGGGGAAAGTTTTGAGGGAAATAAAGGTACCATTGGATTCCTAATGACCAATTAATCTTAGAAAACCATGTTTCCAGCCTTGGTTTGCAGTTTTGATAGGTGAAAAGCTCAAAAATCCATCAAAAAACCACCTTTCTGCCCCTGTTTTGACAGGCTAGGCACTACACAAGTACCAGTCTTGGGAGAATGCCTTTTTGAGGGGGAAAATGACCTTCATTTTTAGAACTTGAGGCATATTCAGAAAGAGGACAGGCAGGGATTTCCAACAAGCCATCTTGGGCCTGATTTGGACACCTGTAGGTCAGACAAAAGTGACCCTAAACATGGAGGGTGAAAATGACACTACTAGGGCGCAAATGCACAGCGGAGGGCGCAAATGACCAATTTGCTGATTCATTCCAAGTTTCTCTGAAATTTTAACTTTTCTTCAAGAAATCATGTTTCTAATTAAGTAATTCATCATGGTAAATGTAATTATTTCAAGGATAGGTTACCTAGGGGTAGATTCATTGCGTAAAAGTCATCATTGTGTCATAATGAATCAGTTGAATGTAATGAGGAGTGAGTCACTTTGACCATCCTACACTCCAGCTTTCAGTGCAGTATTTTGTGGATCTCTTCCTCACCTCATGGATCCGACCCCTAAGGATGAGTGAATGATTTTTTGATGTCTATTTATTCCCTTTCTTGACTCTTAGCATGGGTTGGAATCAGTTTGTATGTTTGCTTAGTGATCAAGGAACTATTGTACTCAGTTTGGCCATCTAATAAAGAGGATTTGAAACTATTTTATGGGATACTTGTGGTATGATGTTTATCATTGTATTTTCTTCAGTTTTGCATGTTAGAATGTACTGTATTCATGTTCACTTCATCTCTATGGTATGATCTCTTTCAATTTTAATAATCATAACACATTCTTTCTCATGCTCTGTTTTGGAGAATTGATCATAGTTTTTCCATTTTCATATGTCTAAGAAGAAGACATCTCCCATGCTCTTCCTAGTTTTTCTCTCGTCTCAAAACCATTCCATCACAATCATATTTAAGTGAAAAGCCTTGTGCCTACCTTGCCCCATTTATCTCTGCAACCCTATCTCGTTTTCACTGACCTAGCTCCCTTGACCTAATTTCTTCACCCAATGATAACCCAACCAAATCAAATCAAAACAACTCCTACACTCAATACCTAGCCTAAAAACCCTAATTTCTCCAACCCTCCCAGCTATGAATTTTTGGAGAGAGCCCTCTTCGACTTTGATAGGGCTAGCTATCAAGTCAAACACTTGGTTTGTGGTTACCTCTAATGGGATTCCTTCTTTAGCCTTGGGAATCTGGCGGAGTGATAACAGAGAGTATGGGAAGATTCATGTGGATGCAAGGGGTAGTGCTACATCAATAAGACCCAATGATTGAAATTTCATGCTCACCTAAAAAGGGTTATGGATGGTTAGGCTATGGAGGGTTTTTTTGTAGCTATGTTGAAAATATTAGATACTTTCCTCCCATGTATGTGGGTTCTTGGAGTTGTACATGCACATGATTTGCATGGTCATCCTATTGACAACCTCTGTCTAGCCATCATTTTGAGGGTGGAAAAAAAATGGATTAGGTGAGTTTGGTGTTCAAAAATAACCAAATTCTTGAAAAAAATGTGCTTGGGAACCTACTATCTTGATCTGATATAATGGTATATGGTATGAAAAATTTTACACACACACATGCACTACTACATATAGGAATGCATTTTGATGAAATAGTATGAATTTACGGCTAAAATTAGTAGTACCATTGAAAGTTACAAGAATAATGTCAATTATTTTTTTCTAATTCAACTGCATTCATAATTCTTACGATGAACCATCTCCACGTCATTGTAATTGTGAAAATTTTCTTAGTTTGTTGCAATACCAATGAAAACAAGTTAACCTTGTTAGATCAATTTTTTAGAGATCAAAGATAGATCTTTTGAGAATTTTCCATCAGGTCATTAGTCAATTTTTTTTTCTTTTTCAGTTAGTTCTCAGCAATAATTTTGGTCACTGAAGAAGGTTAAACCATGTGTGTTTCTCTTTCATATCATTTATCATTCCCAGTTTCAGGGTTGCCATTTCCACCATCATCACTAAGAGGTCTAGAGTTAGGTCACTCCATCTCATATAGGTCAAGTCTAGGATCAAAACTCCCATGGAAAAATATTTATATTTTCACTAAAAATAAGGTAGTGAATCCTCCATTTCATTCATAAAAATATGATGGAGTAAGAAATTTTATGCAGTCTAAATAAAAACCATCTTTGATGATTCATATAACTCAAGTCTCAAAAATATCATCTTTGTCTCATTTTTTTATTTACAATAAAAAGAGTCATCTTGACTGTCAGAGCTTCAAAGGAAATTAATCCTCCTTCTCAGCTCATTTGAAAGAGGAATGTGCTTGTGTCAAAGTCTAAAAAAGGGTGAGTAAATTTCATTTCCAAATTTACCCTTTTCATGCATATGAAAAGCCTTCATTCATTTCATTTACCCTTCATACCCTTAACATTTTCCAAAATCTAGATTCCATCGCTCATTTCCATTTCAAAACCCTTTTTAACCATTCAAATTCATTTTTTATTGTTAAAATGCAGCTCCGCCCGCTCCAAAAAAAACCTTTTTTATATATCATATATTATATATGATATTAGTTACCGCACTTAACTGTATTTTGGACCACTTACCTTTTTGCAATCAGCATATCGCAAGAAACATTGCAATATTCACTTGTCGCTTCATAAAGTTCCTCATGCGATATTGGTAGGACCCATCCCCTACCACGCTAGCATCGATATCGCATATCACAAATCTTATGGCACTCCATTCATGTTACTTGCCTCATTTCCCTGATCCCCAATATGCGAAAAATTATATGCTCCGAATGCAATAACCCTTTGACTCTCGACTGGGATAAGTCTGACTTTCTGACTGGCCCACATCAAACGTGTCTCCTTCTCATTTCCCTTCACATGCCTAGTTCTTACTCTAAACCTATCTATATGGGTTTTATTTACTCTAATTCTCTTTCTGCGGTCATTTAAAAGCCATTCATAAAATGAAGAGAAACCCTATTACATCAAAGAAGAAGCCAAAGAATGGAACAACGGTAGATTTTTCTCCATTAAAGACTTCCACAGACCCGCGCCACCATAAGTCCTCAGCACCAGCACACTTCCAAAAGCATAGGTAGGGTTCAAGGACTAGTCACAAGATTTACAAAAATTCCGGGAGCAATTGCTCAAACAGTTTGATTTTTATCAGCAAACCCTATACATCGTGACCTATAGTTCAGGATAAAAATTTCCACATCAAACATTTTTGTTGGGTTCGATAAGCATCCGTTGAGTTCTGTTTTAAGATTTATTTTTAATGTAATAAATAGAAACAAATTTCTCCTATTTCATCTCAAATGTAATAATATCCCTGTCTTTGGAGATATTCGAAGGTATAGCCTTGCTGGCAGACCCATTGTAAAAACTATAAATAGAAAGATTATAGAGGAAGGATGGGTTGGATAATCGAGTTTTAGGACTATGTGTATTACTGTGGACCTGTTATTAATAAAATCAAAGGAGTTGCAACAAATTTTGTGAGATTCATGTGGTATTTATTTTGAACACTCTATTTTCTCTCTGTTATTCCATTTCACTTTTTGTGTAAATATCTTATTAGCTTATAGATAGAGATCAATCATGTGTTCTGTTTATTAATATTTTTACAATGTGTCTCTTCTTCTGATGAATGAATTCAGTAAAATTCTCATTCAGACCCCTACCTTTTTCTACCACTATACACCAGTGAAAAATTAATTGTGCTTAAATAGTTTGCCTATCGTGCCTTACTTTGTTCTCTGAAATTCAGCCTTTGAAATCGATTTTAGTTTCACTTATTATATTTTTTATCCAACAAACAAATTATTAAACAAATTCTAAAACAAATTAATCCATATCTAGCCTAAAATCTGGTACTCAGCCTAAAATTTAATATTTAAAAAGTGACATAGAGAGAGCCCTCTCTGGTTAGGTAGGGCTAGCTGCCTACCTAAAATTTGTTCTGTGGTTACCTTTCTTCACTCATAATTTCAGCCTAGGAAGTTGGGGAGAGTGATAACATTTCTGGTGCCATTGCCAGGGAACGATTGTTAAATATTCCCTTAGAATTTTTTTTTTAACAGGCTGAAGTCAGAACCTGAGCCTAAACATATAATTCAAATCTTAAGTTGGCTCCTAAAAGATACACCCAGTCAAAACCTGACCCTAATTCATCACCACTGGTATACAATCTTGAAAGTTTTTTGAGAAAACAGAAGACTAGGTCTCGACAGTCAAGAAGAGTTTTTCCTTCACCAATTAAATCAAGTTCCCTGCCTACGAGGTTTGTCTCAGAATATTTGGCTTTTTCTCCATCATTTGAAAAATATTTAATTAGAACCAAGTTTGAAACTTGCCTCTCAGAAGCTACTTTTGACCCCTTTGATTTTGAGTCATTTTCACCATTTTCTGAAACCTTTGAGTTTGAAACTGATACTGAAGTTTGGTCTAATTTCCATAAACTTAAAGGATAAGTAGATAAATTTCATGAAACCTTTGAAAAGCCATATTTTCAATATCAACAATAGATTTTTGGTACATATTTTACCTCATCTTATCATACAGTCACACCATCTGTTCCTCCTTTCATTCCATCTTTACCTTTACAAATTTCTATTCAATCCACATCAAAATTCACACCTCTACCACCTCCTCCATTAACCATGGACAAATTTTATCCACTGATTCTACCAGGTAAGCTTTCTTCTCTACCTCAAAATCATGGTCAGAGGTTGCCTTTCTTTGATGGAACATTAGCAATTACAACCTATCAACATGTGGCTAAAGTAACTAATTTTATAGATCTTGACGAAGTAGACAATGATTGTTATAGGTCAATTTGGGCATCATTCCCAATGACCTGGTTAACTAGGCATCATCTCCAGGACCAATGACTAAGGGTCTGTCATTCTCTATAA
Organism: Pinus albicaulis; assembly: GCA_034641835.2. Taxonomy (NCBI): domain Eukaryota; kingdom Viridiplantae; phylum Streptophyta; class Pinopsida; order Pinales; family Pinaceae; genus Pinus; species Pinus albicaulis. The sequence continues at coordinate 911,916,801 of CM076578.1, read as the reverse complement.
TTTCAAGTTGCTACATGCCCTAAGGCAAGAATAAGACAAATCATGCATGACTTTCATCAAGCAAAGGTTTCCAAGGTTTGAAGTTTATTATATAGCATATAAGAGCTCACCAACGCTGCCTCTAAGGGGACTAAGTGCGTTGCATATGCAGGTAGCCCCATGCAAGGCTACTCTGCAAAGCACTTCCCGACATCTATGGGTGCGTTGGTCACATTGGGAACGAAATTCTCATTGTTCTGGAATCTCCACATAGCTAGTGCCTTCTAGAAGAGTTCACATGTTTCAAGCTTCGAATCCAAGTGTCCATTTGAAATCTACATGACTGGGAACATGTATTGCCTATTATTGGAAAGTCATTGATTGAAAAACAACCTTCAGCTCATCTATAAATTGAGCACAGATCTGAGTGTTTGATAAGGAATAATTTGAGTAGAGAAATGCTGGAGAATTTTCAATTGAGAGCTAGATTTGTGTAATAGCTGCTGGAGAGATTTATACTGTGGTGGGGCTAAGGATCATTGCTGGAAGGGTCACTTCAAATTATTCATTTAGTTGTAACCTCTCCTTCCATCATCAATAAAGAATACATCTTACTTTTCCTTATATGCATCTATATTGCATTTGATTTTCCATATTGAAAGATCTTAGTTGATGTATATTGTTTATGCTTTACTGATTTATCTAACTAACTTGAATAGACATCTATATTATTGCTATCTTCTGTTGTTTTAGTGTTCTTTCTTGTAGGAATCATTTTTCCTACAAACCGCTTGAATTTGAAGCTACAATGGAAGCGACAAAAGGAGCCATTTAGAAGCGCTTGGATTACAATTAAGCCTCTAATCCTTTCTGTGTGTCTGCTCTGAGTTAGGAAAGGTAGTCATATAGTCTTTAATCTGTTGTTCTAGGCCATCATCTATCTATGGAAGCGTGTTTTATCCGTAATTCACAATTTCGGCCCAACAAATTGGCGACTCCACTAGGGAATGTTTCTCTTAGATCTAGGTGACTTAGCCTCTGATTTTCTTTGTTTATCCACCAAGTAGTTGTTACTCATAAAGATTAAACTTTTTCAAAGCCAAATTTGCAAAGACAGTGAGTTAAACAATAGTATTTTTCCTTATACACTGCGCCCAATGCACCTTTAGACAAGACACAGTGCTTTGCATAGCACTGTCTCCCTTTCAGGCCTGCATTTCAAAGCACTGTCTCCCCTTGGAGACTGCGTTGACTCCTGAAACCACTCAGATTCCTTTGAATTTTCCTTTGCAATTTTCTTCAGTTTGTTTTCTATTGTGTTTTGAAAAGTTTGATCCTCATATTGACCAATGACTCTATATACTTCTTCCTCCTTTGACTGAAAATTTGTTCAATGTTTGTTTAAAAAGTTTTTCTTTATCATTGACAAGTTGATTTCAAAGTATTTTTATGGTTACATTAAGAATCATTTGCTTTTGAAATAGGAAATTGTCGTAAAACCTTCATTTCCTTGATAGGAGAAATTGTTGTTGAAATCCTCATTTTTCCTTCAAAAGAGAAATTGTTGTTTGTATTATTCATTTCTCAAAAGTAAAAGGCATTTGAATTGTTGATCTAGTGCACCTAATTTCTTTTCTGCATTCATAACATTAAGGAAACTGAAAAGAAAAGCTTCCATTTGCATGTACGATTTTTGTGTGTTTTGCAAAAAGGAACATTAGGAAATATGCATTTAGTTTGTGATCATTGATTTGTTTTTCTCATTGATTTGTTTGCTCACAAATTATTTTTTCTCTTCCCTTAGTAGCTAGGTTTTTCATTGAAGAAACTGAACGTGAAAGACTGCTTATCATTTTTAGTTGCATTTTAGGAATTCTCCAATACATCATCACGGTGAACCTTTGAAAGGAAAATTTCAAGCAAGATCAACATAAAATTAATCTCAATTTACCTAACAAAGCATTGGAACCATAACGATAACATTTAGAAGGTCTAGGCTAGAGATGTGTTCCGGCATCATAAAACATAGCAGCTATCGTTAACTTTTCTGCGATATATTCAGAGTGTGATACCTCACTCCATGTATGTAAGTATATCGTAGCTCGTCCATGTACTTTTGGGTATATCAGGCGGTGTTACAGTACGATAAGTATAAAGGGGTTCTCTCACTGTGCGGTTTCACATTAGACAACGCTAATACGGACTTAGGCCTCCACGTACCTTCGAGTACATTTGGGAGGACAAATTTTAGGTGCTATCCATCCATAGTGAACCGAGTCAGCCGCCTTGTAATTTTTGATACACCGAACACAACATTTGGGGAGATTTCCTGCCCATACTTCTTGGTTCGCAAGGAGGTATTCTGCAGTTCACAGTTTCTTGGTAAACCCTTTTGCCTAGCATTACCCTTTTATTTTGTTTATTTGTTTTTGGTTAAAATAAATCATTCATCATGGAAGAACAAAATCCTTTCCTCTTTGTTCACGTAGATTAGCTTTAAAACCACCTTTACTGCCAGAAGTTACTTCTGGTAGGCGAAGGCGATCATGAGCTGCCAAATCAAGTACAATTCGTACCTCTGGTGAAAAATCATTTTCCCATAAACTAGAGTTAGCTCAAGCTATTTATACACATCCCGATTCGTCTATTGTTGTCGAAACGGAGTCTTCATAGCTACCCGTGGTCACGATCCATCCAATTAGTGAGACCATACCTCCTAGACTCGATGTTATTCAACCAAAAATTGATCCAGATCCTGTCTCTTATTTTCCAGAACATCTGAATCCTGAAGTCGAACAATCGGAAGTTGTTCCTACCTTGGTCATCCCACAAAGTTATGTAGCTATTGAATCTCCCATATCACACAGTCAACCACCTGAAATATACTTTGGGCCTAATGGTGAAATACTTCCACCTAGTTTAATTACGATTGAAGAAATCCCACAAGAGAATACACCTTAAAATCCAACCCATTTTGGGGAGGACCTTTACCTGTACGAGTCTTTTTCTCAATCGACACCCTCTACTTTTGTTGGTCTTCCTCCTTTTCAAATTCTCGTTGATTCAAAAGGGTATACATTTGGTCAAGTAACCATCCCTGAACCAACATCTTCGATTGGGCCATTTGTTCCAATTACGTCACCTCCCGCCCTAGCTACCCCGTCGATGTTTACCACTTCACCAAAGTCATATTTTCATGGTGGCCCTATGGTCCCATTAGGTTACAAATAATTATCTGGAATTTTCTATGGTACATCTTCATATCCATGGAATTTACCAATGTCATCATTCAGTATTTTAACTGGTAATCCTATTATAAGTATTGAACGCCTTGATTCATTATACACATCATCAGGGCAATATCAAGCCGGTCCTTCTAGGTCTATTCCTTCGAGTACCATATCAACTAGCCTGCCAGCATTTGGAGAGCAATATTTTCCGTCTTATTATCCTCCTCATGCTAGGGGGCAACCTTGGGTCACCCAATATGACAGTACTCCATCAATTTTTGGTCAATCTAATGTTGAAACAAATTTTTGTCAATGGCAGCCCACTCGGCCTATCCAACCACAAACGGTTGTACAACCGTATCAACTGGTTCAACCTGTTACACCCACTTCATTACCACTTGTTAATACATCTATACCCCTGTTATAGAATCAAAATTTTGTACATCATCAACCTTATCAAGAAAGTCCTTCAACTCAATATCATCAAATGTTGTGTCCACAGACTCCAAATCCTTTGATTAATTTATGACAATCTGTACTAGGAACTATTTATTCACAAGTTGGTCTACCATTTTATGGGATGTCACAACCGCGACCGATTTATACATATCAACCAAATCCAAGTCATGTTAGTTTGGGTTATAAAATTGGTGGATAGACCCCTTGACAACCATAGGCGTAAATGCCTCAAACTTCATTCCAAAAAGTATCATATCCAGGTTTTTGTCAACAGAATCCTCAAGCGTTTGCTATGAAAAACAACCCCTATCTGGGTTACCAGTAGCAGATTCCTTATGCTGGTGCCCAAAGGCCTGTTGCTTAAGCAATTCCATCTTACCCTGGCTATGCTCAACCTGACCTTAATAGACAGTTTCCCTTTTTTGAACCTTTAGAGTTACCAGATTTAAATCGGCTAACTAATGATCCAATTAACTATGTTCCTTGGTGGCCGATGATACCTCAAAAATTACCGTCGGATATTCCTAAGTTCAATGGAAACCCTGGAGAAGATCCTTCGACTCATGTTATGACTTATCATTTATGGTGTTCATCAAATTCCCTGAATGATGATTCTGTTCGACTACATCTTTTCCAGTGTATGCTCACAGGTCCAGCTGCAAAATGGTACATTGAATTACCTAGAGCTTCTTTTTACAATTTCACAACCCTAGCTACTGTCTTTTTGACTCATTTCCAGTTACCCATCAGATACGAAATTGGAACGGAACTCTTGACAAATTTCAAACTAACTAATGCTACTCACATTTATGATCATATTCATGGGTGGTGTCGTCATCGACGAATGGTTAAGACATTTGTTCCAGATCAACTCCTTGCTAAATGGTTCATTAATTCCCTGTTACCATCTATAACTGATGATGTGGATAAGGGTGGCATCATCATAGAAGAGCAAGTTATCGCTCGTGCTCAATATTTAGACTTGATTTACACTTAGTCTGGCACTGCAAGCACACACACTACTGCATCTTATCCTACTCCTACTTCTGAAATTAATGTCGTGTCATTTGACAAAGGCAAAGGTGACAGGCAACCGAGAAGTAAGAAAAATGGGAAATCAAAGAAAAAACAAACTTCTAACCCACAGGAAAGATCATATGATCAACCGTCTGGACCTCGAAAACCTCGTTATCCATGCATAATCTGTAATGAGGAACACTTTGTTAGGGATTGTCCTCACCGCGCTGAAGTCTCAAAAATCATAAAAACTTCTTATGCGTCAGCTGTGTTGACAGACCCATTTCCAAATCTAGACACAAATATGGTTGCTACGGATCTAGCTCCTAGTTCCCAAGTGTTAATGTTATCTGTCACAAAACCATCAACAGATATTTTGGTGTCGACACGAAATAAGTATTATGGTAGTCAGGACATTGATCAACCTACTACCTCGACAATGAATCCAGATATCTACAGAATCAGTACCACCTACTGTTATTCTTGAATTGACAATCAGGCCACCAAAGGGAGTAATTCATAAATCGACATATAATCCTCGAGCAAGAGCTGGACAAAATTATAATATAGTTGAAGATTTGGCTCAATCCCCTTAACTATGTCTGCTCTTGAGGTATTACAAAATCGTACCTCCCAAAAACTGGCTTTATTTTCGGCCATTGGTGGAATTGATCCAACTGATTCTAATCTTGTCGTCTTTAATCATATGGGCTATGTGCCGCAACTACTAGCAGAATTGGCATTATCCATACAAATAAATGTTCTAAATCACCTTTTTCATCGCACTATTATTGATTAGGGAGCATATACATGCATTATGTCTCTAAACTGTTGGAAGTCACTTGGCTTGCCGCGCTTATCACAATCATCAACGACATTGGGCATTCGATGAACGTACATATAAACCTTGTGGTATTATTAATAACCTGCATGTTGAACTAGGGGGAAAAATAGTGAATATTGATGTTGAGGTTGTTAACGGACCCTTTGACTATAATATTTTACTTGGAAGGCCATTGGTATATGCGATGACTGCTATTTTTTCTACATATTTTAGAATGATTGCCTTTCCACATAAAGGTACAATTATAGTCATTTATCAACTATCCTTCTTTGCCTCTTCTTCACAGGTAACTGGAAGCGTTCCGTTCATTCACATGCCCCAATTAGAACTTCAGAACATTGGTGTAGGACTCTTAAAGGATTCCACTCTTATGGAAACCTTTGCATTACCGTCGCCAACGACGTCGACAGAAATTGCAAGTATAGAGACCTGCTACATGATCTCTTCCACTCTATCTGGCTTAAGGAAGACTACGGGTGATTTTGATATTTCTACGTTGGATGAGTTTCTGTCGCCCAACCCTATTGAGCTGGCATAGCAATCAATCTATCTGGCTTGGGCGGCAAATCTGAAATCAACGTCACCGAGTGTTTGGGTTGATCGTTCCTTAGATTTTGGTACTCCATCTGATACATTTTCCTCAACGTTCTTGGCATATGAGAATATTTTGGAAGCAATGATGTCAGAAGGAGAACCATGGGAATATTATCATCATCATTCCCATCTTCCTGATTATGAAGAAATGATCTTAGTGAACTATATCACCCATCCATAAAAAATTTCTTTTCAAATTATTTTCCCATTAATGCAATCGATTCCTCGCGAAATCTTTCAAATATCAAAGAAACAATTTCTATCGATATTTCGACCAAACCTGGTGTTGTAGAGAAAATTCATGTCGGTGTATCTTTTTCTCCATCAAAACTCGAATCACATCACTCTCTTTTTCATGAATTTCGTGACGTATTTGCTTGGTCTTACGAGGAAATGCCAGGCATAGATACTAGTATAGTTTAACACACTATTAATATGTATCCTGATGTCAAACTGGTGCATCAATGGCTTCGTCATGTTCATCCGAAGAAAGTTGCTGCCATCAAAGTAGAAGTTGAAAAACTTTTGCGTGCTGGTTTCATTTACCCTGTTCTGCTAACTGAGTGGGTTTCCAATGTCGTTCCTGTCATGAAAAAGTAAGGAACCATTAGAGTGTGCGTCGATTATTGGGATGTTAATCATGATTGTCCAAAAGACAACTATCCTATTCCATTTATCGACCATATTATTGATGATTGTGCTGTATGTGAAATATTTTCGTTCATGGATGGATTTACCAGTTACAATCAAATCAATATCCGCCCAGATGATCAACACAAGACAACATTCATTTGTCCCTGGGGCACATTCACTTATAGGAAACTTCATTTGGTTTAAAGAATGTTGGGGCCACTTTTCAGAGAGCAATGGATTATTCTTTCAATGACATCAAGCACATTGTTCAACCATATCTAGATGATTTACAAGCGCATTCAAGAAATCGGACTGATCACCCGATGCATTTGAGAACCATTTTCTTACGCTGTCGACACTACAAAATACATAACAATCCACATAAATGTGTGTTTTGTGTTGGTTCTGGTCGTTTTCTTGGATTCGTAGTCTCCAAAGAAGGGATTTGAATCGACCCTTTGAAGGTTCAGGACATTCTTGATTTGCCTGCGCCATCAAACTTACTTCAGATACATAAAATTCAAGGAAAGGCTAACTTCTTAAGGAAGTTCATTCCAAATTACGTCGAAATGGCTAAAGGATTTACTCGACTCTTGAAAAAGGGGGTTCCCTTCCGTTGGGACCAAGTTGCGTAAGCTTCTTTTGATGTTGTCAAGGACACTCTTGTCCGAGTGTCATTAATGTATCCTCCTAATTATCAAAATGATTATTTACTATATATCGTCGTGGCCGAAACGACCACTGCTATGGTATTGGTCCAAGTAGAAGACGGAATTGAAAATTCGATCTATTATTTGAGTCGTAATCTCAATTGTACGAAATTTAAGTACTCATACGTAGAAAAGCTAGCCTTAGCAGCTGTTCAAGCTGTCCAAATATTTTTCCATTATATCCTGCTCCGAAAAACAACAATAGTTTTGGATTGGAACCCCATGAATTATATCTTATCACGTCAATTGATGGGGGGAAAATATTCAAAATGGATTGTCATTTTGCAGGAATTTGATTTGGAATTTATCAAATCCAAGTCAAAGAAGTCTTTATTTTTGGCTGAGCTTCTCTGTGACCTTCCCTCTGATAGTACTGAAACTACATCAGAACCATCAATTCTAGACAAGTCTCTGTTTCTGATTGGATCATCTAATCCTTGGTATGTGTATTTCATAATTTATCTCCAAACCCAAAATTTTTGACCTAATACCTCTAGCTCTGAACAACAATGTATTCGATACCAAGCCAAACATTATCTGATCATCGACGATACAATTTATCGTCATGGTGTCGATACCATTTTAAGGAGGTGCCTCACTCATGAGGAGGCTGAAAAAGTGTTAAATGATTTTCATGATGGGGCTTGTGGTGGAAATTTATTTGGATATGCTACCGCGCAGAACATACTTCACACCGGTTACTTTTGGCCTACTATTTTTCGAGACTGCATCCTCGCAGTTAAAAGTTGTCATGCATGCAAGATTTTTTATTGTAAAATCCATAAACTGCCAGCGCCAATGCATCCTATTGTCTCTGCTAGACCATTTATGAAATGGGGTATTGAATTAATGACCTGTAACCCTCCTTCGTCTGGGGGACATGGTTATATTATTGTCGCAGTCAACTATTTTACCATATGGGCCGAAGCGATGCCTACATTCAACAACATAGGAAAAACAACTGCATTGTTTTTCTTCAACCATGTTATTGCATGGTTTGGGGTCCCACAGGCTATAGTTACAGATCATGGGAAGCATTTTCGCAACCACATGATGTCTGAATTAACTAACAAGTTAGGATTGTCACATGATAATTCTACTTCTTATTATCCATGATCAAATGGACAAGTTGAGGCTATTAACAAAATTATTAAATGAATGCTTCAACGAATGATAGGAGTTCATAAAAGAAATTGGAATTTGATCCTGTACTCTGCCTTGTGGGCGTATCGAACCTCGGTGAGAAATACAATCAGATTTACTCCCTTTCAATTGGTGTATGGTCTGGAAGCTATCTTACCAATCCAATATGAAATATCAACGTTAAAACTCGCAATAGACTTGTTACCTAACACCTTAGAAGAAGAAGCGCATCTCCTTAACCTCATCCATCTTTATGAAACGTGTCGTGAAGCCCAATTGGCCAACAAAGTGCATAAGAAATGTATAAAAGCGCAATACAACAAAAATGTCTAGCCTCGCATTTTCTCAGAGGGCAACTTGGTCCTTCTCTACCATCAAGAAGTTGATGTAATAGGTACAAGAAAGTTTGAGCCATTATGGCATGGCCCCTATATTGTCAAAAGAGTTCTTGCTAAGGGTTCCTATGAGTTAGTTGATTACGATGGAATTCCATTGGCACAGCCTAGAAATGGGTTGTATTTGAAATGTTACCATGCTTAATCATGAGCATAGTAATTTTTTGTATTATATTGTAAATATATGTTGTTGATTTGCATTCACTATCTTAGTTTGTTTTTAGAGTTTTCTTGACGTTAGTAATCCACTTTACATTTCATCGCAGATGTATGAATCTTCGGAACCATTTAATGGATATGCTGATGGTGCTAGTCGTAGTACGTAGAATCTATCCTCTGCAGTGTTTGTCATTTTCGCTCCGAAATACGAGTTAGTGAGTTTTCAAGGGATTTGTATTGGTAGATCGATGAAAAATATCACTGAGTATAGCACGTTGATCAAACTTCTCTCTGATGCCATTTCATTTGGTATTAACCGCATAATCATAAGGTTAGACTCACAACTTGTGGTATTACAACTTACTAGTGTTTATACTGTTAGAAATCCAACACTTCTTTGATTGTTCCTAAGAGTTCAAATTTTGGAAAGACACTTTGATTTTATTCAATATCAACACATTTCTAGAAATTTTAACACATTGACTGATTCATTAGCTAATCAAGTTTTAGATAGACATTTGCAACATATGTAAAGAAAACATTCACATCATTGAATAGGATTGCACAATAAACATAGGAAAAACTCTGAAATCATATAGATAGATAGTTGTAGGTTTTTACAAAAAAATTTCCCAAGACACATTGGTCATATGACCTCAAAATGTATGAAAAATGTCATAAGTAAACTAGTGGTGCTCGTGGTGACATGCTATAGATCTAGCTATCCTACGAAATAACCGCATCCAATGGTTAGGAACCCCAATAGTGTGTCGCTGCAGTCACATAAGAAGCTCTTCGATCTGGCAATCCAGAATCTCGAAGGTCAAGCCTTCTATGCACTGTTGAAGCTCAGTCAGAGTCTGAGCCATATCAAGGTCCTGTAGGACTGCTCTCTCAACAGCCCTCTCCACTGGCACATCTGCTTCGTGCTTTGGTTCCACTACTGGTTGAACACGACCAACATTTTCATTAAATAAAACATTTAGTTTAGTCTTGGAAAGAAATAAAAACACAAAAACATTGTATAAACCTTAGGAAAATAAAAAAACATGGTAAAAACATTCTTACAAATTTCACCCCACTAAGCGCCTTTTGGTAGTGCTAAATCTAGATCTCCTCGAAAATCGACGCATGCTTATGCATACTCATCGATGGTGACGATATGTTGCCGGAACCAGGCGAAGAATGTAGTAGAGAACACAAAAGTCGATTGGCCTACATGCCGACCCATGAGTTCTACCCATCTCTGCATCTGAGGATCTCTAGGACTAGCTATATCCAATGTCACATGTTGTGGTTGCGTCAGTGGAATCCATTCCAAGGCGAAGGATATAAGGATAGAACCATAACTGAAATTCTTCTTCCTTATTTCCTTTGCTTTATTCAGTTGTTCCTTTATCTGAGATAGAACAACTTTAGACCAGTTGAAGACTGTTCGCTCCATACACTCTAGCGCATACTGTATATATGATCTATTCGCTACATGTAGTGTAACGATTTCGAAAAGTTTAGCGATTGTTAAAAGGATAGTTCTCAAAGGAAAATCTCTAACATCCTGGATGTTTATTTTTCCATATTTTCTAGGTTCTGCCCCTGGATAGCAATACTGCAGAATATAATCCCTCACTATCTCTCCTCCAATGATAGACCCTGAGAGTAAAATGGGTAAACCTCTCCTCGACAAACCTGTGAGAAAATACACATCCTCAATTGTTATGGGAACCACTTGGTTCTTAATATGAAATGCCTCTATCGTTGGATCCCATGCTCGAACTAAAAACTCCAAGAGTTCTATTTTTTGCCTCATCCCAGACAATTTGAAGTACTTAAGCAGTCCACAATCTTTTAGGGCTCTTACAGTACCCAGATCATTCAAGGCAATCATATCTTGTTCTTCATGTTCTCTTTCCGTCCATGTAATCGTCATTATAATCCGATGGAAACCTGAAACACAACCATAAGATCCATTAGATTCCATTTATTGCAAAAAACTAGGTAAATTTTGGGCATAATAAGAAAATCAAAAACTTAAACTGTGCCCAATGAACTCCCTAAAAAGAGATAGTGCATTTCACATGCAAGTACAGTTCACTGTACCTGCTATGCAATGCAGGTTTCGACATTCAGGGGTGCGTTGCCCTCATTTTTGGCAGAATTTACCCTCGGGGCCTTAAAACCCTAAAAATTTGTAGAAATTGGAGATGAAATAAATACTAAAGGAAAGAGGAGGTTCATGGCACTAACCTGGATCAAACGGCGACGAAATCCGTCCATAGAAATGACTGCAATCAGTAGGTGAAGTTCGGGGGCAAAATCAGGTTTAGAGCTCCAAAATACAAATGGTAACTATGAAATGGTAAAATGAATAGTGAAACTACTTTTAAATAGTCATTTAATTATTTGTAAGTTAAATTTATTGCTATGACTATAGTTTTATTATGTTTTTATCATGAAATAGGTATTTTTAATCCATTTTATGTTGCTCTAAACAAGAAATACAACTGATGAACATATTAGTTGTACAGATTTATTTCAAAGAATGACTTGACCACAAAGCATACTTTTTCTCCTTATTTTTCGAGCTTTGTTAAAAACGAAAAAGGATTTGAAGCGCACTTTTATCTCTTTTTCGAGCTTCGATAGCAGTGAAAAAGGAACCCCTAGAGTCTTCTTTCAGCTCTTTTCAGACTCTGATAATGTGAAAAGATTGTCAAGCACTTGTCTTTTCGAGCTAGTAAAAGTAAATGAATTGATATCTACTCAGTATAAGTTTAACCCTTTTTCGGACTGAGATAGATTATTTACGAAAAAGGAATACCTTGGTTAAACATGACCAAAGAGGTTCTCTGAGATATTATTTTACACTTTTTCGGATCTGAGTGAAAAATTTACAAAAAAGTACTTATGGAGTTTTCTTTCGTCCACTTTTTCAAACTCTCTAAATATGAAAAAGGACCAGGCTATCGCTGTCATTAAGCTCGTTAAAATATAAAATAGCGATGGGCTTGTCGATCATGCCAAGAATTGAGTTTCATTTATCGCTAGACTCGTTAAATTATAAAATAGCGATACTTTATTCGCCTGAAGGGTTGAATTATAGATCAAGAAAATTTTATCCTCCTCAAGCTTGTTAAAAAACAAAGAGGTATTGGTCGACAAATGACTGGGGAAAATTTGGGAAAAGTGAGAAAAATTTCTTTATGGTAGCAAGTCTCTCTTGAACATGACACTTCCTTCACTCCATGTCCGTGACTATTTGGGTTGGGTAATCATCTTGACGGTTCATTCATACCTATGGTTCATAATACCTTCACTTCAGTTTTGGGTCAATGCTGCCAACTCATCACAGTGTCACCGATATTTTCAAGAGAAGTCATCCAGTGAATAAACTCATCCTTCTGCAATACTTGTAAACCTTTATTCTCATGACCGTCATCCCTAAAAACTGCTATATCAAGTCATACTCTTGTCTCTGAAATCAGTAACTCTCGTTTCGCAATAAGGTGACTTCCCGTTGATGAAAAATCAATATCCATGAAGTTCACTTAGAAACATTAGATTCCAGTACCATGAGGCTTGTTACAGCATCGACAAGATCCTCGCTTCTGGACCTTTGACCAAAATATTTTGTTCGGCATTCGACATCAAATCATCTATTCATGCCTTACGAAATATACTACAGTACCTTGAGGGCCATTTTCATTAATGTTGGTTCTCTCGCGTTTGTTAACAGCTCACATCATTAGCTGGTAATCAAATGATGTCTTTCCATGTTTGATGACAAATCATATATTTGCATGGCTAGACGTGTACCTGAATGATCGAGTGAACAAGATAAGAAGACACCAGATCTAGTTTCAGCCATCCGGGCTGCGATTTCAGGATTTTTATACACATCATCTATACGATGACCTTACATACAGATTGTCATCCGAACATGGGCCTATATCTGTAGGCATGTCTGCATTGGGAAACATTCCAGTGTCGAAGAGTTTTTGAATTATGTACATGTTATTATATTGTTTATGTGCTGAACATGGGAATGCCTACCCTCAAAAATTATGATCAAAGAGGATATATCATGATGTAATGTATTGTAAGATTGATGCAGGTGACCACTCCGCTTCACGTCTAGCCCATCACAGTGTAAAGCATCTCAATCAAATGTTTTTATTATTTTGACCTCATGCTTTAGGGGGAAATTGTTATAGGTCAATTTCAGCATCATTCCCAATGACCTGGTTAACTGGGCATCATCTCCAGGACCAATGACTAAGGGTCTATCATCCCCTATCATTTCAAGTTGCTACATGCCGTAAGGCAAGAACAAGACAAATCAAGCATGAATTTCATCAAGAAAAGGTTTCCAAGGTTTGAATTTTATTATATAGCATATGAGAGCTCACCAACACTCCCTCTAAGGGGACTAAGTGTGTTGCATATGCAGGTAGCCCCATGCAAGGCTGTTCTGCAAAGAACTTCCTGAAATCTATGGGTGTGTTGGTGACATTGGGAGAGAAATTTTCATTGTTCTGGAATATCCACTTGGATAGTGCCTTCTAGAAGAGTTCACATGTGTCAAGCTTCGAATCCAAGTGTCCATTTGACATCTACATGACTGGGAACATGTCTTGCCTATTATTGGAAAGTCATTGATTGGAAAACAAACTTCAAGGAAGAATTTGAGTAGAGAAATGCTGAAGAATTTTCAATTGAGAGCTAGATTTGTGTAACAGCTTCTGGACAGATTTATATTGTGATGGGGCTGAGGATCGTTGCTAGAAGGGTCACTTCAAATCAGTCATTTGGTTGTAACCTCTCCTTCTATCATCAATAAATAATACAACTTACTTTTCCCTATATGCATCTGTATTGCCTTTGATTTTCCATATTGCAAGATATTAGTTGATGTATATTGTTTATGCTTTATTGATTTAGCTAAATAACTTGAATAGACATCTGTATTATTGCTATCTTCTGTTGTTTTAGTGTTCTTTCTTGCAGGAAGCATTTTGCCTACAAACTGCTTGAATTTGAAGCTACAACAAAAGCGACAGAAGGAGCCATTTAGAAGTGCTTGGATTACAAGTAAGCCTCTAATATAATCCTTTCTGTGTGTCTGCTCTGAGTTAGGAAATGTAGTCGTGTAGTCTTTAATCTGTTGTTCTAGGCTTTCATATGTCTAGGGAAGCATGTTTTATCTGTAATTCACAATTCTGGCCAACCAATGATGATGCTAAGATGTGTATTATTGCTCAAAGTTTTTCAGGAGAAGTGAATAAATGGTTTCTCTCTCCTAGATCTGGTACAATTGGTACCCCACAACAACTAATTGATTTATTCATGGAAAAATGGAAAGAGAAGAAAAATCCATTGCAAATCCTAGCTGAATATAATGCATTAAAAAGGAATACAAATGAGTCTATTCAAGAATTCAGAGCTAGATTTAATAATATATATCATTAAATTCCTGATAATATCAAACCACCCCCAGGCCTTGCTTTACTCCATTATCTTGATGGTTTTGACCCTGATATGGCCTATCAGTTGAGGGAGAGAAACCCATCAACTTTGGAAGAGATGCAAAGAAATGCAGTGAGTGTAGAGGCCAATCTGATTATTAAAAAGTCTAAGTTCAAAACAGAGAAAAGAGTCACAATAAAATAAGAAAAACCGACTTCATCATAAGGCAAAATTGAAACTTTGATTAAAGCCATGGAGAAAATGATGGATAAGATGTCTAGTGCTGATAGACAAGCTAATACTTCTATAAGAAATCCTAATTTCAGGGGTCAAAATCAGCAACCCCAATACATGATTAAACAAATGGAACAGAGGGGTCAGAATCCACAAAGTCAATAGAAAGTTAGGACACCATTCCAATATAATAAGAAGTTCCTGATGAATATGACGAAGAAGAAATCTCTGGAGAAAACCATTTATTTGAAGAAAATCAACAACCTTTTTTCCTCACTAAAGAAGATCAATATTTTGCAGAAATTTGTGCATCAGAAGACCAACAATATGCCATGTTAAATGAAGAATTAATGTGTACTGAATATTATCAGAGAGGATATCAAAATTCCATCACCCAAGTTCAAAGGCAATATGGTTTGAGAAGCAGAAATGTTCCCATGGTTGCCAATCAAAAGAAGCAAAGCTCTCAAACCAATACTCAACAAAAAGAAGTTGTTGCACCAAATAGAGGAAAAGAAAAATCACATGTTGCTTCTACTTCTTCTAAAGCTAATGAAGCATCCACCAACAATCAAATAAAATATAAAGAAGTTCAAGAAGGAGGACAGGAGAAATATTCTTCATCCAAAGAACTGCCTGAAAAGAAAGATACATCATTAAAAGAGGTACATAAACATCCTACTCATTTTTCCCTTGAAAATGAAATTGCTAAAATCAAGGTTTCTATTCCTCTAACTGAGATAATGAAGAATGATCAATATAAATTTCAAGTTACTAAGTTTCTTAGAGTTGATCAAACACCTGATATGGTTAAATTGAGTGATGATCATCCCAAGCTTATTTTTGGTCTTGTTGTTGATGGAAAATTAGAATATAGTGAAGTTCCTCCCTTTTACTTAAGCCTAAAAGTCCATGATTTCATTCTTCACAATGCAATTCTTGAATCTGGAGCATCCCACAAGCTCAGTCCTAAAGCCATTATGGATAATTTAGGACTAGACATCACAAGACCTTACCATGACCCATATTCATTTGATTCAGAGAGGGTGAAATGTGTTGGTCTTATCAAATATTTAGTGGTCTCATTAGAAAACATTCTAGCCAAGAATGTCCTTATGGATGTTGTTGTGGCTAATATTCCACTGAGGTACGGAATGCTACTTTCTAGATCATGGGGAGAAAAGCTTATAGGAACATTGCAGGTTGACTTTTCATATGCTACAGTTCCTATCTTTGGACAATTTAGGAAAATTTACAGAGAAAGTAAGATGAAGTATATGATCACTACCAGAGAAAAGCCTAAAAATCATCCCATTCATGTTGTACATACATATTTAGAATATTTTATTTTATTCAATGAAGAATTCTTAGCATCTTCAAAGTTTTTGATTGAATAGAACTAAGAAAATCCATAAAATTCAAATTTTGTTTTAGAATTGGCAGAGACAAATTTTTTTAAAATAGTGCCAAACAGTTTAGAATTGAAGTCATCTCCTCAAGAAGAAAACAAAAAAACAACAAAAAAATAGAAATTTTGGATACAACATAGATATCTCAAACAAAAAACAAAAATCAACCATCTGATTTGCACCTTCCAAATGAAGAAAATAGTCTTTGGACTATGGATTATGATGGATTCATGGGAAAATAATGTGTTGGAATTGTAATATGGATTCACAACCCAATAAATCAATCATTATACATCCGTCCAAATGTTAAAATTTCTTCCTACAAACTAGCATTTGACTGCACAAATAATGTAGCCGAATATGAAGCCTTGATTGCTGGCCTAAAAGTTTTAAAAAAGCTTGGTGCAAAAAAATATCTGTATATGGCGACTTCAAGTTAGTTATCAAGCAAGTCAAAGGAGAGCATCAGGTCAAACATCCCAGAATGAGAGCTTACCGAAATGTAGTCCTAGGTATTCTAAAAACATTTCCTGAATATACTTTGTCATTAATTCCTAGAAACAACAATGTTATTGTTGATTCTCTTGCCACTTTTGCTAGTATGTTCAAAATCCCACTATATCCAAACAAAAAATTTGAAATAAATGTCAAACATCACCCCCTGTCCCTGACAATGTTCAATATTGTTAATTATTTCAAAATGATGAGAAAATAAATAACTTCTTGTAGATAGAAGAAGAATTCATCAGTGCCCAAATAGATAACCAAGAAATTCATGATACAAAGATACAATTACTACAGCTTAAGGATAATTCTATTCCAAGAATTCTAGTACCTTTGGAAGAACTTTTTGACTAGGATGATGTTGCAAGGAAGCCTACTATGTCACCAACAGAGGTGGGAGTGGAAGATTTAAATCTTGGCACTTCAGAAAAGCCAAAGATAGTGTAAATTCTAAATCCTTGAGTCCAGAAATGAAAGCTAAGTATGTAGTACTTATGTCTCAATTTTCAGATGTATTTTCTTGGGAATATTTAGATTTGAAGGTCTAAGATAAAAGCATTATTCAACACACTATTCCTTTGAAGCTAATTCAAAAACCATTTTCTTAGAAGCTTAGAAGGATGAATCCCAAATTATTATCTTCTATTCAGAAGGAAGTAAACATATTATTCACTGCTGGAATAATTGTTCCTATTTATTTCTCAAACTGGATGTCTAATCTAGTTCCTGTGAGAAAGAAGACAAGAGAAATTAGATTATGCATTGATTTTTGAAATTTTAACAAAGTATCCTTAAAAGACAATTATCCACTACCAAAAATGGACCACATTCTGCAAAGGGTAGTTGGATCATCTAGAATTTCTTTGTTAGATGGATACTCAGGATATAATAAGGTTTTTTTCCACCCAAATGATCAAGAAAAGACAACTTTCACCACGCCTTGGGGTACTTTCATGTATGCTAAAATGGCTTTTGGTTTGAAGAATGCAAGAGAAAATTTTCAAAGAGCAATGAAAATTGATTTTGCCAATGAAAAAGACCTTTTTTTGGTTATTTACCTTGATGATACCATTGTTCTATCAAAGACAGATGAACACCATTTACAACATTTAAATATAGTGTTTCAAAAGTGCAGAAAGTTTGGAATATCATTAAATCCAAAGAAGAGCCTCTTTTCTATAGAAGAAGGAAAATTTCTAGGACATATTATATCTAAAGTTGGCATAAGAGTAGATCCTTCAAGGATTGAAGCAATTCGGAATTTAGATTATCCTAGGAGAAAAAATGAGATTCAATCTTTCGATGGCAAAGTTAATTTTCTGAGAAGGTTTGTTCCCAATCTTGCTGAACATTTGAGGCAGATTACTGATATGTTGAAGAAAGATACTGAATTAAAATGGTCCGAAGAAGTAAAGAAGTATTTTAATCAAGTAAAGTTAGTTATGTCTCATGCTCCCATTCTCATTAGCCCAGACTATACATTTGATTTTATTATTTTTTCATTTGCTTAAGAGCATACACTTGCAGTTGTTTTAATGCAGAAGAAAAATCAAAATACAGAACAACCTATTGCTTTCTTTAATAGAACAAAAAGAGATAGTACTTTAAAGTAAAACATCATTGAGAAACAAGATTTAGCTTTAGTCAAAGCATTGAAAGATTTCATAGTGTACATTTTACATTCCCATGTCATTTCTTATGTGTCGAATGCTGTTGTTAAAGAAATACTTACACAAAATGATCCAGAAGGTCGTAGAGGAAAACAGATTGCAGCCTTGCTAGAGTATGATTTGGAAATTAAGTCCACAAAATTGATCAAAATACAAGGCCTAGAAAAGTTGATGGCAGATTCTAATCTT
This sequence comes from Pinus albicaulis, assembly GCA_034641835.2. Lineage (NCBI taxonomy): Eukaryota > Viridiplantae > Streptophyta > Pinopsida > Pinales > Pinaceae > Pinus > Pinus albicaulis. The sequence goes on along the minus strand of CM076578.1, from coordinate 911,898,169 downwards.
CATTCCTTATATATAAACTTCATTGTTGCAATGTCTAATGAACAAATTGTTGAAACATTACTTGAGATAGCTGAGGTCTTTTCTTTATCTCCCTGGTATGCTAATATTGTGTATATTTTGCAACATTTGAATCCTCCTCCTGGCCTTCCAAGAAGTAAAGCAAGATCACTAAAGTTAAAAGCTCTGAAATACTGCATTTTGAATGATGTTCTATACTGGAAAGATCCGGGAGGAATATTGTTGAATTTTTTAGTTGAAGGTGAAGTTGAGAAAGTCATGACATATTTTCATAAGGGTGATTGTGGAGGTCATCTTTATTGGAAAACTACAACAAATAAAATATTAAGAGCAGGTTTTTTTCGGCCCACCTTATTTTCTGATGTCTACAAAACAGTTAATAACTGTCACGAGTGTCATATATTGCAAGGAAAAAGGAAACTTTTACCTTTGCCTCTTAAAGCAATTTAAGTACAAGCACCATTCCAGCAATGGGGACTTGATTTTATTGGTGAAATTCATCCTCCATCTTCAACTCAAAACAAATGGATTCTCATTGCGGTAGATTATTTTACCAAATGGATTGAGGCTATTCCTACTAGGCAAGTAACTGATTAAGTTATCATTCAATTTCTTGAAAATAATATTATGTCCCAATTTGGTTGCCCATACAATATTATCACTAATAATGTAGCTTCTTTCAAATCCAAGAAGATGATATATATTTGTGATAAGATCTTCTTCTACTGCATATTATCCTTAGGGAAATGGGCTTGCAGAATCATCTAATAAGTCTTTGGTGAATATTATCAAGAATATGTTACATGAAAACAAAAGGAATTTCCATAAGAAGCTTACAAATGCTCTGTGGGCTGATAGAGTGAGCACAAAAAGATCAATTAACATGTCTCCATTTCATCTTGTTTATGGAGTTGACACTGTTTCTCCTTCTTCTTTAGTTGTTCCATTAATGAATATTTTGCAGGAGGTTGAAAATGAGCCTAATGACATTCAAATAAGGATCAACCAGATGATACATTTGCAACAATCAAGAGATGAAGTTTTCAGCAATACTTCAAAGTTGCACGACAGAGTTAAAAATAATTATGATAGAAAAACAAAGGTTGATGACTTCAAAATTGGAGATGGTGTTCTTCGTGGGGATGCCAAGAATGAAGATAAGGGAAAGCATGGGAGGTTTGAAAATTCTTGGAAAGGACCTTATAAGATCACTGCATTCAGAGGGAACAAAGAATTTCTATTAGAAGATCTTGAAGGGAAAGAAGTGCTGGGAGGACCTATTAATGGAATTGCTGTAGAAGTTTGAAGCCCAAGGAGAATTCCATAAGACTCCTACAATAGCTCTTGTTTTCTTTTAAAGTTCATAGTTTTAGTCAGATATTGAGTCATAGTCAAGTCAGTCTTTTATAATTCATTATTTTTCAGTTATTTAAAGTTTTTCATAATCTAATTGACTCCATAGCCCAATGGTAAGGCTACCTAATCTACGGTGTTATTGACACCTCTTGAAGGAGCTTCCATCCCCATCTAGAGCCAATGTTAGAGTCAGTTTTTCAGTGATCAAAGATAGCTCTTTTGAGAGTTTTCCATCAAGTATTTAGTCAATTGTTTTTTCTTTTTCAGTTAGTTCTCAGCAATAATTTTGGTCACTGAAGAAGCTTAAACCATGTGTGTTTCTCTTTCATTTCATTTATCATCACTAGTTTCAGGGTCACTATTTCCACCATCATCACTAAGAGGTCTAGAGTCAGGTCACTCCATCGCATATACGTCAAGTCTAGGATCAAAACTACCCATGGAAAAATCTTCATATTTTCACCAAAAATAAGGCAGTGAATCCTCCATTTCATTCATAAAAATCGGATGAAGGAGCAAGCAAGTTTATGCAATCCAAATAAAACCCATATTTGCTATTTCATATAGATCTTGAGTCTCAAAAATCTCATCTCTGTCTCACTATGTTATTTACAATAAAAAGAGTCATCTTGACTGTCAGAGCTTCAAAGGAAATTAATCTGCTTCTCAACTCATTTGAAAGAGGACCATGCTAGTGTCAAAGTGTAAAAAAGGGTGAGTAAATTTCATTTCCACATTTACCCTTTTCATGGATATGAAAAGCCTTCATTCATGTCATTTATCCTTCATACCCTTCACTTTTTCCAAAATCCAAAGTCCATCACTCATTTCCATTTCAAAACCCTTTTTAACCATTCAAATTCATTTTTTATTGTTAAAAAGCAGCATTTCCCGCTCCACAACAAACCTTTTTATATATCATATATTATATATGATATTACTTACCGCACTTAACTGTACTATGGACCACTTACCTTTTCACAATATTCATATTGCAACATGGCTTGCCATATCCACTTACCGCTTCATAAAGTTCCCAATGCAATATTGGTAGGACCCATCCCCTACCACGCCAACATCGCTACTGCATATCGCAAATCTTATGGCCCTCCATTCATGTTACCTACTCATTTCCCCGATCCTTGATATGCGAAAAATTATATGCTCTGAATGCAATAACCCTTTGACTCCCGACTGTGATAAGTCTGAATTTCCGATTTGTGATACACAATATTAAAATGGGACCTGCTTACTGCCACGTCATCTCACCCCATAAAAATTCGCAATTCGCCAATTCCTCCATACTTTGTCTTATGTTTAAATGTTCTGATCCCCGATCTGCGATTGTGATACATAAAGGGTTCTCCCTCCTGCTCATTATTTATTTAATAATTCCTTCAACTATCCGACGTCAAACATGTCTCCTTCTCATTTCCCTTCACGTGCCCAGTTTTTCCTCTAAACCTATCTATATGGGCTTCATTTACTCTAATGTTCTTTCTGTGGTCATTTAAAGCCATTCATAAAATGAAAAGAAACCCTATTAAGTCAAAGAAGAATCCAAAGAATGGAACAACACCAGAGTTTTCTACACCACTTCCATAGAATGGAACAAACTTCCATAGACCTGCACCACCATTACTCCTCAACACCAACATGCTTCCAAAAGCATAGGCAGGATTCAAGGACCAATCACAGGATTTACAAAGATTCTGGAAGCAGTTGCTCAAATAGTTTTATTTTTATCAACAAACCCTATACATCAGGGTAAAAATTTTCACATCAAACATTGTCGTTGGTTTTGATAAGCATTATTTGAGTTCTCTTTTAAGATTTCTTGTTAATGTAATAAATAGAAACATATTTCTCCTATTTCCTCTCAAATGTAATAATATCCCTGACTTTGGAGATATTTGAAGGTATACCCTTGCTGGAAGACCCATTGTAAAAAATATAAATAGACAGACTATAGAGGAAGGATGGGTTTGATAATTGATTTTTAGGACTATGTGTATTACTGTGGATCTGCTATTAATAAAATCAAAGGAGTTGTAGCAAATTTTGTGAGATTCATGTGGTATTTATTTTGAGCATTGTATTTTCTCTTTGTTATTCCAATTCACTTTCTGTGTAAAGATCTTATCAGTTTATATACAAAGATCGGTCATATGTTCTATTTATTGAGATTTTTACAATGTGTCTCTTCTTCTGATGAATGGATTTAGTAAAATGCTCATTCAGACCCCTGACTTTTTCTACCACTATACACAAATGACAAATTAATTGTGCTTAAATAGTTTTCCTATATTGCCTTACTCTGTTATTTGCAATTCATCCTTTGAAATCGATTTTAGTTTCACTTATTATAATTTTTATCCAGCAAACCAATTATTAAACAAATTCTAAAACAAATTAATTCATATCTAGCCTAAAATCTGGTACTCAGCCTAAAATTGAATATTTAAAAAGTGACATAGAGAGAGCCCTCTCTGGTTAGGTAGGGCTAGTTTCCTAGCTAAAAGTTGGTTTGTGGTTACCTTTCTTCACTCCTAATTTCAACCTAGGAATTTGGGGAGAGTGATAACAAACCCCCGATACACATGGCATAAAGTAGATGTGGGTCCCACACTCTCTACATGTCGATTTTGTAGTTAATCCACTCATGTGATTCCACTGATGAACAATGTGCATGTCTCCATGCGATTGGACAATGGTTATGGTTTAATTGTCATTCCTTTGGAATGAATGCCCTCTCATCCCTTCCATTTCACATTTGCTTATTCTTTGGAGCCTAGAACTTCCTCGACACTGGTTATGGTTTTTCTCTATGGTAGTATTTCATTTTACCATTGTATTAGGAATCCATACCTTGTCTTTGACATCTTTGTGCATACCTTACTATAGGTAAATTTATAATTTTCCCTTTGTTGTTGTCAAGTTTCTTTGCAGGTCTAACTTATTCATGTTACTAGATCTCGAACTTAGAGAACTTTTGGGGTTAATATAGGGATTTTTCCATTATATTACTTGTTAACAATTTTTCTCATTTTTATAGGTCCCTTGAAGAGGTATTGCAAATAATTTTCCATTTCAGGTAAGTTAAGTTCATGTTTACTGAATTACTTTGGTTTTTTAGTGTGTTTTATGGCATTATACACTCTAACCATTACTTGTAATCAAAATTCGTAATAGGGTTTCATGGTTAGAGACAATGGCTCAAACTTGTGATGCTTTTGTAAGAAAAAATAACCATTATCTTTAGTATCCTTTTGTTTATATATTACAAAGGTAAGGGAAATAACCTTAGGATTGTTTGATTTTGCAGGTGGCATGAGGTTTAATAATTGGACCCTTTCTCAGGGCTAAATTTCCTTATGGGATTTCTATACACAATGGAGAACAAAACCCCTATGCACTCAGCGTGAACCCTAAATATGAACACAAGAAACCTTTCTCGGTTAGCTACCTTGTATATCTATGGTTTCATATGCTAAAGAATCATCCATAACTACCTCAGTCCACTATTTATTTAGAGTTTAAAAAAAATCCTTTCACCAATTTTTTTTTAAGTTTTTTTTATTATTTTTCTTTTGTAACCTACCAAATCCCTTTACAGGTTCAACATCCTATTATCAGGGGTCCTTCAAAGGATAATGATTACCTTAGTTTTTTCTTGAAAACATCAAGTGTTCCAAGGCATTATATTTATCACCTTTCGAGTGAAACCAACTCTTTTGTCATGCCAATCATCCCTCAACGTCAGAGTCATGATAATACACCAAGAGTAACACTTACAATGTACTAGAAAAATTCTCTAACACTTAAGTTTTTAACTCAATTTTGGTTTTTTTTTATTAATTTACCTTCGGATTCTCTGATTGTCTTCTTGATGAATATGATATGATATTCTAGTTGTCTCATAGTTGAGTATGATATTATAAGTATGTTTTCTACTCTAAAACTATATGAGCAGGCACAAAATTAACATAAATCTCAAGCCACAAAATGAAGGCAATTGAAGATTCCTAGGATTGATAAGGTTCAAGTATAAAATTTATAGGAAATATTGTATGGAATAGAAGGCTAGTTTGAGCTTCATATTTCTTTTTGAAACAATTGAAGTATTTCAAGTTAGTTTCCAGACATAATCTAAGTAATATTGTAAAGAAACACTTGTTATAGTTACCATGGGATAAAAGATATGTCATTTAGAGTTATTTCATTAACATAAATAATTTAAGCATACTTTATGGGTGAGAATAGATTGCATTAGGGGAATTTTGATTTCTAAAATAGGTCTCATGAGGAAAATGTACAATCAAAATTCACTTTATGAGAACCAATCACATTTTATGGAATGGCATCATCCCAAATGGTTTAGGTGGCATTGCTTGAATTAAAGGTACTTACTTGTCACATTCTCAATGGTGGATAAAAACTCATGGTTAACCATGGTAACGCTCTAAGTACTTTTAAAGTCATAAAGTAAAGTACTCATAATAAATGTCACTTCACACTTTTTGAATAGAATATTATTATCATTTATTTCAAACTTATGTGATCCATAATGTTGTAGATGAGTCTTTCAGATTAATCACATCATCAGGTTTTCATATTTTTTTGAAAAAATGATGCATATTCCTATATAATCTTCATGTCTTTACACATTTTTACATAAGTATTAAGTTTGTATATTTTCATATATTTATTTTAAAATTATATATTCTTCTCATTTTATTTAATATTACAATTTCAAATTAATTACAAGTTAATATATATACATATGAAATCAAAATAAATAAAAAAGTAACTTTGTAATTTTAAGATAAATCAAATCTATGAATAATATTATTATAATATTAATAGAAATACAAGCATATTAAAATTAAAGAAAAAACGTATATTAGTTTTGTATGATTTAGGGCTTTTTTTCATAAATTGATTTTATAAATTCTCCTTAATTTCAAGTTATTGAATAATATGTAAAATTATGTTATTATAATTTTTACACACACACAGACACATATACATTATGTTTTTCTAAAGTAGAATTTTTTTTTTTTATTATGTTAATCACAATAATAATTTTATTAAAATATTTAATGATTAAAAAGTGAATATAATTATTGATCCTATAGATTCGTTTATATTTAACTTGAAAATATAAAATAATATGAAAATTGTGTTGTGATGCTTATCTTAAAAAATCAATAATATTGATTTTTTACATTTATACTTTGCATTTATTTTTTTATTTTATTTTATTTTAATTTTTTAATTTAAACCACCGAAATAAAATTTTAAATAGTTATTCATGTTATAAAATAACTTCAAAGTGCATCATGTATTTGGATACTTCCTCCATCTATGACTCATGCTAAAGTATCATCATCAATATAGAAGCCATGCATCCCTTATTTATGTTATTGATTTTTTTTTTCAATTTATTTAATGTTCCACTTGATTAATGGTGAGATATTCCTTTTGTATGGAGTAGCAGCTTCCATAGCTTTGTGTATTACCCTATTATGATTTTCTTGCTTGGAATTTCCTTCTTGCTTCCACTTTCCAAGTCAGTGATTCTCCTTTTCGTCCTATTTTACCTCCCTTAAAATGTTTGCCTATAAACTCTAAGACTAGAAAAAACACTCTATACACATGTATCAATTAAGATTTTGCAATAGTCAATCAATTAAGAGTTTACAATAGTGAAATGAAGAATAGGCAAAAGGATACTACATAAATCTCCCTCAAAATACAAAAATTGGAGTAAAAGTGTGGTTGTATCAATCATAAATTTCATTGGGAGTATGATGTCATCTCATGAACAAAGGGAGGAATAATGGCTCATATGTCACTCTACCTCCACCTGCGATATCCAGTACCTCTTCATTATGGTCATGCACTGGAACCACATGGGTTGGTACGATGGTGTTAAACCAACTCTTCCCTATGGATGTATGTGGTTATTTGGAACTCCTTATCAAACATAGCTTATATAGTGGGGCAATAAATTCCTTGCAAATCCTAGGATATTAGTAAATATGATTCATATTATAAATATTTTTGGAAAAATACATTTCTTGCAATAAACATTCTAGATCCAACACAAGGACATGTTAGGGAATGTTTTAAAAGAACATATTTAACAATCCAATGGTTAGGAGGCCGTAAATAATTTGAAACATTAACCGAGGAAAGGATTCTTGAACTTATCTATCACATGGACCAAGTTGTTGGAGATGATCTCCACCTCATTGAAGATGGTTTAGTTTTCATAAATCCATAGAGCACAAGGATCCAATTATTGTAGAAATGGTTTATGTCTTCCTCTCTATATGATATGCTCATTAAGACCATGGAATCTTACTAACTAACAACTTGAAATTCTAAGCAGAGTACCATCCTTAGCTAAATTCCTCAAATGATTTGGTGTTATCCCATCACTTCATTAGTGTTTTAGAGGTGGTTTATCTATGTTCTTCCAACCACTTTCATATTAATTTATAAGTGGAAATGGGAATATTATACATCCATTGTATGCTAGCAGCATACAAAAACCATCAAGTCTCCCTAATTTGGAGTAGATTTATGTAGTATACATCTGTATGATCTATTAATTGTTCCATATTATATGGGAAAGGGAAAATGTGAACTTTGGTTGATGTTTAGTGAATGTGTAATCATCAAAACATATCACCATGATCCATTTCTCCTTTAGGCATGGGTTCCTCCAATACAATTTTGGGTTTAACAAGATTAGTGACCACTTTATGCATCTAGTAGAGTTGCATAAATGAACCACAAGTGGGAATTTATCGTGTGAACTTAATATCTCTATACACTATAATAGTTGTTCAATTAACCTCGTTATAGATGGCCTCTAATAGATGTTGGGTTCTACACTTCCACTTCCTTTTTTCTTTCTAGACGCCATTATGAGCATAATATAACAAAATTTGGATTTTATCTAATAATAAAAATAAAGTATTTTCACAAAAAACTTGAGTCATAAGAATTAACCAATAAAATGAGGGTGATGAAACACTAAAACATGGGTGTGTTTCTCTATGAAAGGCCCTTCAATTATTTTGATATTTGTGCAAAACAATTAAAATAATTTAACAACTACAATTTTTAAACAAGCAACTATCAATGGATATTGAATATGGTGAACCTATTCATAAACCTCCTAAACAAACATTCTCTAATTGATCCCTTTGTTATTAGGTTAGACACATCCTCGATTTAATATTTGATTTATGATCATATTGTGAATGCAAGGCTATGATCCCCAATGTTATACCTTTCCTTCATGTTCTACCAAAACCTTCATTCCAGCATTTCCAAAATGCATCATTGGTATCAAAAATTATTTTCTTGGATGGGTACATGCCACAGTGCTTTGGTGATTCAGTATTGATGTGATTTCCTTTTCTTGGGATGTTGCAACCCCCAAAAATTCTAATCCCATGTTTTCACCATGCATTGTCTATATATGTTGACTTTGTTCAACATTAAAGGCATATATAAACCCAAATTACTCATAATCAATCACCAATCACCATGAAATTAGCAATTTTTATATCAATTATTAACTATCAATTCAAAAATTTAACTTTTTAAAGTAGACTCCATAATACACATTTTTAGGTTGTTGTTTTGACTATATTAACTAGATTCATCATAAAGATGAAAAATGCAAGGAGAATAAGGAAGGAATGAAAGGATATTAATCTAAGATGGAGAGGGGTGGGTGAGAAAATAAGGAATAGAATGGCTGGCTAAGAGAAAAAACCTAAAAGATAACAAAATATTGCATTAATGATACACTATTAAAGAACAACATTATTTGAATGAATCATTATTTGTGTTTAGTTTCATGGAGAGTATAGGAAAGTTGTTGATCAGGTTTTCTATTTTTTCATCATACTCCCAAGATATTTCTCCAACCATTTTCTTAGTCTCCTTTAGCTTAGTCAAAATTTTTTTTCAATGTTTATAGAGTCTAGAACTTAATTATAAATCAAACCTTTAATTCATCTAAGGCCCTAGCTACACCTTAGGGATCAATCTATATGAACTTAATGCACAATTATAGAAGCTTCCACCACATTGTATTTAGGAACTTTATTGACATAGGTTCTAGCATTATAATACACTTTACCTTCCAGATTAATCCACATAAGAACCAATTAGGTTTTTCATAACCATCACCCTTCATAAATATCTTGGAAATAATATAACCATATCATTGGTTGGATTTTTCACTAAGATAAAACCTTATGTACCTACTTATTAGGCCTACTACACCACTTGAACTTAAATTAAAACATAACATATTCCACTTATTTTACTTGTATTTCCACCTTCATTTTGATTTTAACTACTACCATACCCCAAAATACTAAGAAAATACCATCCTTTCAAGTCAAAAGTAGAAGAAAAAGTTGGGACTATCTGTAGGATTTTAAGATTCATAAACGGATTGGTTTGGATTGGATCCACTTTTCTTAGAGTGTAGCATGTCTACTGATTTACCTTCCTCTAGCTAAAATAATTAAAACACATTACCAATTGTTTCTTCCTCTTCTTCCTTTGTGATGATGTCTCTCTCCATATGCTAATCAATGCCTTACAAATTGAGGTTTCCTTTTGGACAATCATGATCCATCTAACATATCGTGCTCACCTCCTTGTTCCATCACTTTTATTTTCTCTTCCAACTTTCTAGACATATTCTCCCCACCTATTATTCTCTCTGAGCTCTTTCCAATTATTAACTCCCCTTCTCTGAACAAATGTTTGGTATTCTATCAACACATTTGAAACATTTGAAACTCTTTTACTCATGCCTCTATGTTTCCATCCTCCCTAAAACTCCTCTTAATTACATTAGTATCATAATGAATCTTCTTCATTATATATGTTACGCAGGAAAATCCCTTCTTCGTAAAGAAGCGATCCCTCTAGCCAAATGATTGGGTCTATTAACAACTATGGAAAATAATACAAGCCTTCCTAGTTTAACATTGAAAATTAAAGTGAGAGAGGGAGATGGACTACCTCGCTCCTTATGCATACATTTCCTCAATGACGATGTTGATCCTTTCGCTTCCAAGATCATTCTTCACAATGATTTCTACGTCTAAATACCTATAAATAAGATCGCATGACAAAAGAAGAAATATACATAGTATATGTGTTTCAAAGAAAGCTACATGATAGATAAGGAGTATCATGCTAAACCAGTTAATATTAACAGATTTATGGGAAGCAAAGTATACTTTGTATTATAAAATGATCAAGGGAAAGCTTACAACTAGTTCCTTAATATTTAATGTCTCCTTCGAAGTGGTAATCCAAGTCCAAGCCATGATATTCAATCTCTTCTCCTTCTTCGTTAAATCAAAAGCATATGGGCGGAATTAGGCAGAAGTAAGGCAACCAGCAATGACCAACCAAGACTCACTAACGTGGAACTCTCTTATAGCATATTTGAGGAGGTTAAGGATCCACTAATGAGGGGTAAAAGTATTATCTCTAAGGGGAACACATTTGGAGATAATATCAAGGGCCAAACATGGGAGTATTCGACCATATCCTCAACCAAAAAGTACCAGAACACTGTTCTCGATAATTCTAGAGGCTGAAGCTTCTGGTCCATTTTTTGAGAACTTTCCTGAACAGGACCAACGCAACTTTACTGTTGAATTCCCACGCTGAAAGCGTTATTCATAGGATAGGGACAGGGTGACAAGTGCGATATTATTAATGGGAGGACCAATTTGGGCTTGCAAAACAAGGTTTTTTACAAACTTTGCAGAAAAGCTTCAAGGCATTTCTATTTTACATCTTCAGGGATATCTTAAGCATGTTTTCGAGGATGAAAAAGTTTATACAGATTTTGTATCTTTGAGATTTTTATGACATGATCAACACAAAATATGACATTTGGGATAAGAAATTAGGAATGCGACAAAGTATTGTGTAAAATATGCCCCCTAATGCATGAAAGTAGAACTAGAAGTGATGGTTGAAATGTTTTATCCGCCATGGCAAGGACTTTGCAGGAAAACCACCATCATGATACCTATCAATAAAACACAATATAATATGTCACACCTTTGATATAAACAGGCATAATAACATATCTCTGAATAAGAATCAAATATCACTTAAAGCCACAGTATGGGCGCAACCATCCATCTGAAAAGATCATGGAATGAGATCCACGGTATGGTCGAGCCATCTATATAGAAAGGATCATATATACAATCATGAATACTCGATAACTCCATGCATCCTGGATAATAAAAAATGGGATCCAGGGTGTTCACCTTGATCTATATCTACCCACTATATGAATCTAACCATGAGAATAGATGTGTTGATGTCGAACATGGTAGAAACCACCTAACTACAAGTCGATGATGTAAAATGTTCATAGGTGTGAGAGAAACCACCAATAATGACAATGGCCCTCAAGTTATGACAACATAATCTACAAGAGTGAATGAATGGGTTGAAGTTGAACACTTGCAGAATCATCCGATCGAAGGCCAATGATTTGAACCTATCATGGAAGGTGAAGAACTTGCCATTGAGGCATGCAAGCTCCAAGATACTGAAAAGGAGTTTATAAGTCATCTTACTTGATAATCAGCTAAATTCGATAGGAAACTGATCCATTGAAGGAGGGCCATAATGATTCCCACATCATCGACAATAAAAAAACATATCAAATGAGGACTTCTCTTGAACATATCAGTGACATGACTTCAGAGCTTGGCTGCATTTGACTCAAAAATGGGCTCAAAGTTCATGATGACGAAAAATTATGATCGAAAGAGAGGCAAATCGATTCCCTAAACCCAGGAAGATAAGTGAAGAATCAAGGATATGCAGATGAGTGTCGTGTTCAAGAGTGACATGCTACCTTTGGTACAAAATAAAAAATATACTTCACTTCCATTTTACCTCGTTATTTCTAACTAGTACCTATTTTGAGATAAGGAATTTAGAATCTCCACCATATCCATTTTTACGTCTACGTTTTGAGTCTAACCAAGACTCCTCATCAGGAAAAAAACTGCCAAGAAGAGAGGAGGATAGATGAGATAAATACAAGTAGGAGCGAAAGGAGAGAAGAGGAGAAAGAAAGGGCCGACGTAAAAATAGATACTATGGAGATTATAAATTTCTCATCTCAAAACTCACACCAAAAAAACCTTCAAACTATCATGAGTACCTATTTATTTTTGATAGCAAGCTTGAAGAGGATACCATATGCTTAGTGCATAAGTTCACCCTTCGCATGAATCCATCCTAGTAATTTTAATGAGCCCTAGGAAGGATTAGGTCGATCTCGTCATGGTGAAAAGCCCTTCGTTGTTTAAGTTTTACGAGTCCAACGTAGGAGTAACTAGACATATTTTTCATATTTAGGGAGTTTGAAAATGAGATGAAAAATAAAATTCCAAAAGGTCCCTTTTTGTAAATAGTCTCCCAAATCCAAAAATGTAGAAAAAAATATTCGAGAGAACTATTTAGGCATGTTTGACCAATGTATTAATTTTTCATAAATAGTCAATATCCTCCCAAAAAAGGGGTAAATGTATACTAAGATGACGTTGATTCATTTATTTTAATGAGATTGAAAGGACAAGTGCTCAGAAATATTTTCATGTTTTGAGAGTCTGAAAGAGCTTAAAGTTGACTCCAGCTAGAGGAACGAGTGGTATAAAGGGTAGCAGTTGGCTCCGGTCATGATGGAACTACTCAAAACATGTAAAGGTCAAGAGGATGGCTAACAAGACCACTTATCGCAGTGGTTCCCCAGGCAAAGGTAAAAACCAAGTGAAAGCGTATGATTGACCAAGAAGATGGTGATGATGGAATGAGAAAACCAAGGCTCATCTAGCAGAAGAGGCAGATAAAAGGGAAATCACGAGAGTTGTATAGGAATGGTTTCATTTGTTTACACTAGCTTGAAACATGAGAAACTATGCTTGAGAATGGTTTCATTTTTTCACAAGATTGAAACATGAGAAAAAACTATGCTTGAGAGTGGTTTCATTTTTACACAAGATTGAAATGGAGACAAACTATGATTGACATAAGTTTGTATGCCCCCATCATGGTGACTCAATTCGAGGTACAGGACCCCCAAGCTTCATATCATTCACCTAAGTAGACTACGAGTACTAAGAGGTGGATGGAATGAAGGTTCATTTACGAGATCAAGTGAAAGACTCAACTGGGAATTTACAAGATCTAATCAAAGACTCGAATTGAAAGGGAATTTGTTTCATTTTTTAATGAGATTGAAACAATAAAAAAACTATGCTCATAGGGACCTATTTCATTTTTTAATGAGGTTGACATAGTAAAAGAACTATCCTCATGACACCTTGTTTCATTTTTTAACAAGCTTGACACAAGAAAATGAACTTTGCTTCGAAGACCTTGTTTCATTTTTTAAGGAGTTTGACACAAGAAAAATAACTTTGCTCTGGAGACCTTGTTTCATTTTTTAAGGAGCTTGACACAAGAAAGGGAACTCTACTCCAATAATTTGTTTCATTTTTTAAGGAGCTTGAAACAAGAAAACGAACTTTGCTCCGAAAATTTGTTTCATTTTTTAAGGAGCTTGACACAAGAAAAGGAGCTTTTCTCTGAGACCTGATCATGGCCCACAAGAGGTCACAATTTCCAAGAGGTTGTCATTCAACGGGAGAACAACACTCTAGAAATTAGGGTCTAATTCCCCCAGTATATGATGCATTGTATCACTAACCAGATCATCAGTAGAAGCGGGTCAGGAAGATTTTTCCACATAATTAACCTGTGGCGGGGAAGATACCACTTGAATTTAAGGAACATTAAGAGATGATGATTGATTGGGAGCCAAATTAGGACCAATGAATGGCAGTTGATCAATGGTCACAATTATTCCTTCATGTGAGAAACACATCAGGCGAAAAAGAGAAGAGACAAGAGCTCCCATGACATAAGTACAGTCACGCTCAAGGATTAAGTTAAATTCCAAAGGGATTTAACCATCACGTCTATATAGATAGTTTTTTCTCCCAAAGTAATAAGAAACATAGGAAGGATCCCTAACGGTTGATTGGTTCCTCTGTTAAAAGCTAACATATTATGGGTAATAGGAACAAGTTGCGGAGAACCTAAAGTTTGCCAAGAAGTTGAGGAGAAAACTACTAACAGATGTGAATTTATTTATTATTGTGCTAGGTACAAACACACTATAGGCCTGTATTGTGATCTCAAAGGGCACGTAAGAAGGAAGACAATATCTTAACGATCGAATCCAATCAAAGGAAGTGACCAAAATACTTGGAGGGGATGTCGTGGGAGAGGGAGAACTTCCCTTTTGTGTTCTGGGAATGGGAGGATCACCCTCCTGTACCGTGGGAATGGGAGGATTTCCCTCCAATTCATGGGAATCTGAAGAAAAAAAAATAACTTGAGTGGTATATTGTTCACTCTCTATGGGAAAAGCACGGTCCACTGAAGGTGGAATCAGGTTAACCATTTTCTCAACCAAGGGTTGGTCAAGAACGAACTCATGGGAGTCACTTTCAAAGAGAGTGGGGTTGAATAGAGATGACTTCTGATCAATCACTTGATCAACTAGTGGAGGATTAGTGGAAAGCTTCTGGTAAATAGCAGGAAGATGGTGCCAAGAAGTTGTAAGGCTATCTGACACTTTGGAGGCTTCATCCATATAAGGACAAAGGTGAATGGGATGATTCTGTTCACATAATCTACAGGTAAATTTGACTTTACCATGTTTCCCATAGAATTTTCTATCACTAGTGGAGGTTTTTTCACCAACATGATATCTAGAGGTCGATGATTAAGGCTAATGTGAGCCGGTGGACCACACTTCTAATACCTTGGGAATTACAGGACAATCTCTAAGAAGGTGATCACCCTTACATAACTTGAAAGGGAATTTGACTTTTCAGGACTGAATGAGAGTTCTTTCAACATCAGTTTCATGGGTGGCAATGGTTTCTTGGTTTCCACCTTGATTTTTTTATTCTTCTTCTTAGTCCTCTTCTTCTTCTTCTTAGCTTCCTGGTTACTAGAATCCAAAATTTCGGCAAGCGAAGAGAAAGAGTAGGGTGAAGAAACAAGTGAAGAAGGTGAGGGATCAACCTTAGGAACAACATTATGTTGAAATTGTTCAGGCGGAGGCGAACTTGGTTGAGAAGAAGCTTGGACGTTTGGGACCATGGGGGTTGAAAATAACCAAACTAGAAAACCAATGGTTAATCTCAAGAGGGGCAACATTGCCATATAGGGAGTGACACATTTCCTTAAGAAGGAAAAGGACCATGATTCCCATCTGTGAGGATTCATTGATTTGTACACTCAGGAATTGTTGCCATTAGTCTCAACCTAAGAACTACTAAGGAGTTGTGCATGGGTAAGATGTTTTTGTGGAATGTAAATTTTAGAATTTAATAAAATAAATAAAAAAGGAAAATCTAGGAAAAATGATTACCAAGTATTTGTGAATTGTGATATACACCTTGGTGAACCAAGGAATTGATGTAATGCATCCAATCTACCCACATATTGGGTTCGGTGTATCATGTCTACAAGGCAACCGACTCAGTTACCTATGGTAGGTTTGCCACCTAGTGGGGTCTCCCAAAATATATGCAAATGGTAGGTGGGAGCTCAGTCCGTAGTAGCATTGTCTAATGTGTAACCACTTGATTATAGCATCCCCATATGCTTACCATACGTGGAGCATAGTCCTATATATTTCCCTGCGTGGGGCGGGATATCACCCCTGAAATGAAATGCAGGCTATTAGCGACAACTGGCACGCTTAATGATGTCGAAACACGTCTCTAGCCTAGACCTCTAGATATTCGTGTTAATTCCAAATTCTCCTTAGGTTAACTGAGGTTTATTTTAATGTTGATCTGAAATAAGGTTTTGATTTTGGGATCAAAACGATATCACCCGAATTCCTAAGATGCAGCTAAATGAGGAAAAATAATCCTTTTGATTTCAATGAAAGATAAACCAATAACAGAAGATATCGCAAAGAGTAATGCATCGAACAAAATGAAAAAAAAAAAAATTCCCTCCCCCAACTAGCTTTCACTTTTACCTTTTCAAAAATGAAAATTCTAAAAATTAAAGTGATTTTATTGTTAGGATATTCAACACATAGGAAATAGTTAAGTATAACTTGGTATAGCGTAGAGTTAGGTAGAGTGTGTTTCTTTACTATGTGCCTTTTTAACTTATAATCCAATGGTCATAATATGTAGTGATCTAACAGTTCATTATCTCCTCGGTATTATCGACACTTTATCTGTGGCTTAACACCCGATTAGTCCATGATCTTTGTTAAAAGAGCATGTAGGGCCATTTGTCTCGTAACTGTTTATGAGAGAAGCTTAAGTAAATTTTATTTCTTTAAAATAATAAATTGCCTGAAGTGGTCGTGTTGGCTCAGGCCATGGATTGTTTCCCTCTTCGATGGTTTTAACCAGGACAAATACTGGTGTACTTATCTGTGATCTGTTTGTGAGCAGTTACCTTTGGTGTTTGATCTAAGGAACTTATCCTATAAATTCCTACATGGTATCAGAGCTATTTTAAGGGCCACATCCATTGTTGATCCAAATATAAAGCCGGTTTGACTGCATGAGACTGTTGTTTTTCAGATCTATTGTTTCTGATAACTTTCGAGCTAGGAGAACTGCTCGGTTATGTCTAGAGCCTCTGTTACAGTGAGGAACCCCTTTTGTTTCATGCGAAAAGGTTTCCAGTTGCCCAAGTTATGTCATTTTAGATCTGGAGGTATAAAGCATTTTTTTTACAGTTATATTTATTAATCTCTTTGTTTATTTCGGTTTATAGATTTTTTTTTTTTAATTTTCTGAATCTATACCCTCTTCTTTATGTATGCTCTTTTCTTTGTTTTGTGTGTGATCTTGACAAATCAGAAATAGGAAGACGATATTTTTCTGCTACATATGCTCTTTCCCCGCAACTTTGTGCGATCTCGAGAAATCAGAAATATCAAGAAAAATAGATAGTTGTCGGTAGTACTAACTGGAAATATAATGTTCTATCGTAAGGCTTGTATATTTTTGTTTGCAAGGATTCTGTTTTTTTTTGCAGAAAAAAGCATGCACATCGAAGAGAAAAAAAACAAAAAAAACCCTTCCTGCTTTCAAAATTTTACAAAATCCTTTTACTAGCTCACTTGGTGTAAAGTTCCTTTATGAGAGTAGAGGTCTTGGGTTCAAGTCTCTTTCTCAAGCTTCTTTTTCTAAAAATATTTTTGTTAAGTTATTTTTCTTAAAAATCATTTTCGCAAGTTGTTGGTTTTAAAAAGGGAGATTAATTTAAAAATGACATGTAAATGTAGCATTATAAAAGTGACTCTCACTTATTTATAAAAGTGGGTCACATAAAGTAGTTTTTTTAAAAAGAGAGCTTATTGTATTTAGTTTGGAAAAGGGAGGAATATTTTTTTTTAAAGTACAACTTTATCATTAAATTTCAACCTATCACGTAATTATTCGACATCTACTACACCTTTTTTTCAAAACGGCATAACTTCTTCATCCGGAAGCCGTTTTATGAACTATTATCTTTTAACCTGCCTAATTTTTCAAGATATTTCCATTGGAGCAGTTGGTTTCATATTTTATAGCTTCAGTTTTTTTAAAATGGAAATCGCATACCTGATTATTCTTAACAACACCAATTTTTTCCACTGGCTATCTTACATGGTAGACTTACTTACAAGTAAAGGGCTTTATAGAATATCCAGAAGGCAAGAACCTAAACCTACCGATGGAGATAAAGCCACTAAATGGGAAAATAAACACGATCAAGCATGGGGGTTTATTGGAATATCCATTGCTCAAGACCTTAGATTTCATAGCCAATAAATTTCCTTCCCTGCCAAAGCTATGAAAAAGCTAAATAGTGTTTTTGGCATTAAAAATGAAATCAGAGCCCACCAGCTTGAAAATGAGTTGCTTACTCTGGACCCAAATATTTTCTCCTCTATTGAAGATTTTTGTGAAAATTCAAGACCCTTAGACTTCTTTTAGAAGGTTTTAAGGTAAAAAACGAATATGGTATCCTTATCTATTCCATTCTTTCTAAGCTTGGCCCTGCATACTTTGTATTTGTTTCCACCTTCCATTCCATTAGAAAAACCCTCATTTCTCAAGTAACAACCTACAATTCCCCCTCTTTTGATGCCTTTTGCTATTATTTGATAATAGAACAAGAAAAAATCTTACACCTTGGTCTTACTAATACTGGAAACTCTTCTAAGAAAGCCTTAGCAGCCCAGCAACAACCATATCCAAAGAACCCTAAGAAACATCATCCTAAAAAGAATGGTCCTAAACCAAACAAGGGCCTTAAGAAATTTCAACCGCAAATTGAAAAAACAACACGACAAAATGATAAGGAAAATAAAAATAAAGTGACGAAGACAGATAGACATTGCAACTTTTGTAATTGTGATGGCCACATAGAGTCAAAATGTTTGAAGAAGATGGAAGCCTTGGAAGTAGCAATGAAGAAGCACAACATCGATTTGGAGAAATCTTCAAATTCATCTTCGGGAATGGCACTTTCTGCTTGTGGTTGTCAAGCATCAAGATCTGGTTATGCATTGAATGTATCTTATTCTTCTCATTCTCATGAGTGGTTCATTGATTCTGGAGCTTTTTACCACATGGCCAAAAATAAAACCATGTTTTATTCTTTAAATGATTGTAACACCAAAAACATTTATGTTGGTGATGATAGATCTCTTAGTGTTGTAGGGTTTGAACCATTCATCTAGATAATGGTCAGTTTAATGATGTATTATGTGTTCCTACCTTATCGTGCAACCTTTTATCTGTTTATCAGATAACTTATTCAGGTGAAGGGAAAACAATAGAATTCTCACCTCATGATGTTGTAATTAAGGACCTAAGAGATCCAAGACATATTTTAGCTACTGGCATTGCTCATGATTCCACAAGGTTGTATATGTTTTACAACTTTGGGTCATCATGTCTTCCCTCCATTTTGGTTGCTCATAATGATGAAGTGAGAAAACTTTGGCATGAGAAATTTGGCCACTTAAACTATCACTCTCTTCAAAATCTATGTAAAGAAAATATGGTGACAGATCTTCCTATGGTATCTTTCCAAGATGGTGTTTGTTCCAGATGTGTACTCAAAAAATATCATAAGGATAGTTTTGACAAATGTGCCTCTTGGCACGTTTCAAACCATTTGGAGCTTGTGCACAGTGATTTATATTGTCCACTTCCACTTGTTTATTTCTCTACCTACAAGTACTTCTTAACTTTCTCTGATGATTTTTCAAGACGTACTTGGGTATACTTCTTAAACCTCAAGAGTGAATTTTTTAACATGTTCTTGGCCTTTAAAGCCTTTGTTGAGAAACATTCTGGACATCACATTCTTAAGTTAAAATCTGAAAATGGAGGAGAATATGTTAACAAAAAATTTATCCACTTTTGTACTGAGCATGGCATTCAATTGCAACATACTATTCTTTATACTCCAAAACAAAATGGTGTAGATAAAATGAAGTATCGTACTCTAAAGGAAATGCCTAATTGTATGCTTCAATCTAAAGGCCTTAGTCTTAATTTTTTGGCAGAAGAAACTAACTGTGCAAATAACATAGTAAATCGCACTCCTCCTAAGGTTTTAAGGAATATAACACTAGAAGAAGCCTACAGCTCAATCAAACCATATGTAAGTCACTTTTGTGTTTTTGGAAGTGAAACTTGGGCCCATATTCTAGATGCGAAACATAAAGCCTTAGAACCTAAGAGTGAAAAATACATTTTTGTTGGATATTCTGAAGATTTCAAAGGATATACACTTCTTCAACCAAAATCCAAAAATGTAATCATTAGAAGAAATGTAAAATTTGATGAAAATATATCGGCTTGCAAGCCTAGTTCGGTGGGTGTGCCACCTTTGGCCTGCGATCCTGATTCGGCGTATGTGCGATCTCTCTCTATCTCTTCTATTTTTAACAACATTCCTTCTAGTTCGGATGATGATAGCAAGGATGAAAATCCTCCTTCACCTCCTCAAGATCCTCCTTCAACTCCACAAATTCCAAGATGGGTCCACTCTACTCGGGATGCAGCAAGTTCTCTTGCACGTGAGCCTGTGGATCAACATCGTACATGTTCTTAGTTCGAAAAAGCCTCTTCCTTATTGGCTCAAGTTCTAGAAAATCCTGATCCAGACACCTTTGAAGGCTCTTTAGGTCATCCAGATTGGGATGCATCTATGAATGAAGAATATCGTTCCTCATTGGCAAATGATGCTTGGGATCTTGTTCCTCTTCCAAAGGGAAGAAAACTTGTCAAATGAAAATGGGTTTATAGAAAAAAGTTTGGACAAGATGGAAAAGTGGATAAACATAAAGCTCGTCATGTTGCTAAGGGATTTTCACAAGTTGAAGGCATTGACTATACTGCAACCTTCTCACCTGTTTCCAAAATGAATTATATCTGCCTTGTTCATTCCCTTGCTACCTGCTTTAAATGGGAAGTCCATTAGATGGATGTTAAATATGCCTTCTTACATGGTAATCTTCATGGAGAAATCTACATGGAACAGCCCCTAGCTTTATCCAAAACTACTCTAGACTTGTTTGTTTCCTTAGGAAGTCTCTCTATGGTGTCAAACAAGCCCCTCGGGCTTGGTATGCTAAAATAGATATATTTCTCTTAGATAATGGCTTTTCGAGATGTCATTCCGACAACACTGTCTTCACCAAGAAAGTGGGTAAGTCCTTAATCATCCTTGTTCTTTATGTTGATGATCTTATCCTTACTGGTAGTGATCCCAACCATATAAACCATGTGAAGTATAGCCTCAAAAAAAGTTTGAAATTGTTGTGAAACCAGCTCTTAAAAGAGAATAAAATAGATATCAACACCTTATAAATAAGCCACTTCAAGGGGGCTACCTCCAATACATTACATGAATGAACAATTATTGGATGATACAAATGAAAAAACCTCCTTTCTATATATAGGAGTCCATGGGGCCACAATGTAATCCTATTGGGGCCACAATGTAACCCTAGTCGACCTAAAAATAATAATGTAAGGGCACAATAATAACAATATGGGGGTTACAAGGGTACAAGAATAACAATAAGCGGGGATACACTAACATAATAAGGGACTACACTATTAATATAGGGACTTAACATGCCCCTCTCCTTCAAACAAGTGTTGTCCTCAACGCTTGATTATTTCTTGATGCTTCTGTATAAAATTCTCATCCTCCCATGGAATCTTCTATGGAAAGTTATTCCACTTCTTTGGGTCCTCAGGGTTTTCATCGTCTTGTCAGGTTCCAAAGTTTGTATTTGCTTGAACTTCTTTCGATGTGATGTTGATCTTCTGTTGTTTCATTACATTCTGCACCAAGGTTAGGTTATCCTTTGAAGGTTGGAGAACTTGTTGTTGATGCTCGATGTGATCTTCACTAATTTATCACTTCCTTATTAGCTGTTTGATCCTTAAGCTAGTCAAATTAGCCCAACTTCTACTTTTAAACCATCTATGTCATCTTCGGTTGCTCTTCGTAAGATCGAAATTTGTTACGCAGTACGTAATTTTGATATCTCATACTGCAATTATTCCTCTTCATGCGTCATAGTATAGCTTTTTGAGGGCTTAATGGGTATGGAATTATTTTTTGGAGGCATTATAGAACCCAATACTGATAAAAATTCTAAAATATTCCCTTGGAATCACTTCAAACTGATTTTTCAAACAAATTTATGCAATTTTAAAAACCAAATACACCCCTTTTCTTGCTTTTGAGTAGCTCGATATTGAAACTGAATTATCTCTGTCATTTCGGATCTTCAATATCTGAAATTTGGCCCTACGGTATCCCTCTGAACCCTCTTTGGAATTTCCACGTGTCACTGTTTTCTCCTTTGGCTCTGAAATTGATAGACAGGAAACTAAAGTTCATTTAATTCAAGCCACTTTTTACACAATTCCAATCTGATGCTCAGAGAGAGAGTTATGAAGATTTTCCCATGGTCACCTCTTTGAGATGAAATTCAGGAGCCTAAAAAACACCTAACTTCCACAGATCATATCTCTGAACATATTGCGAAACCAAGGTCTGAAATTTTGCAACAATGTTCCTCAGGTTTTCGGCTTCATGCTCTAAATATTTCAGCTTCTGAACCTTCGTAGATAAACGTTATAGAGAAAATGCCACGATGACCTGTTTGGTGCAGCGAAACCGTAGAATCCAAAGCTCTGATAAGAAATGTTGTGAAATCAGCTCCAAAAAAAGAAGAAAAGAGATATCAATGCCTTAGAAATAAGCCACTTCGAGAGGGCTACCTCCAATACATTACATGAATGAACAATTCTTGGATGATATAAATGAAAAAACCTCCTTTCTATATATAGGAGTCCATGGGGCCACAATGTAATCCTAGTGGGGCCACAATGTAACCCTAGCCGACCTAAAAATAATAATGTAAGGGCACAATAATAACAATATAGGGGTTACAGGTTTACAACAATAACAATAAGGGGGGATACACTAACATAATAAGGGACTACATTATTAATATAGAGACTTAACAGAAATGACAGACTTAGTACACTTGCATTATTTCCTTTGTCTTCAAGATTTGCAATCCAAAGAAGGTATTACCCTTTCTCAATCCAAGTATGCCTGTGATATTCTATGCCACTTTCACATGGAAGAATATAATCCATCCCCTTCTCCCTTTCAATCTAGAGTCAAGCTTTCAATCACTTGTAATTCCACTGAAGTTGATTCTATCTTATACCGTCAACTTGTTATTAAACTTTTGTACCTAACCCATACCCATCTTGATCTTTCCTTTGCCGTTGGTCTTGTTGCTCGGTTTATGCACCAACCTCATGAAAGTCACTAGAAAGCAGCTAAAATAATACTTTGATATATTTGAGGTACATTTTAGTTCGGGATTCATTATAGTACAGGAGCATCTCCATTGTTGAATGGTTTCACTGATTTTGATTGGGTCGGTGACCCCGATGATCAAAAGTCTACTGCAGGTTATGTATTCGCTCTTGGTTTAGGACATATTACATGGTCATTTAAGAAAAAACGTGCCTTCTTTCTTTCTTCGGCATAATAAAAGTATCGTGGTGTAGTTGAAGTCAGTAAGGAAGCCCTATGGCTTCGTCAGATCCTGACCGAATTTGGTCTTCATCAACAACATCTAACTACACTTTGGTGTCATAATCAGAGTGCCATTCAACTATGCAAAGATCCAGTTCAACATCAGTGCATGAAACACATTGAGCTACACATACACTTCATCAAAAATATCATTCATGATTGTGTTCTTGAAGTTCAACCAATGACCAAGTTGTTGATATATTTACAAAGGCTCTCACAGAAGTGACGTTTACCAAAATTTGATATATGCTTGGAGTTTAGGAAAGTTATCATTAAGGGGGAATAGGCTCTAATGCCTCCTTCCTTCTCCTATTGTGTCACCTTTATAAATCCTTCAATCATATCCCAAGTTGTTCTTAAGGGGGAATGTTAGGATATTATGACACATAGGAAATAGTATCCTATTGTGTCACCTTTTTAAATCCTTCAATCCTATCCCAAGTTGTTCTTAAGGGGGGATGTTAGGATATTCCAACACATAGGAAATAGTTAAGTATAACTTGGTCTAGCGTAGAGTTAGGTAAAGTGTGTTTCTTTACTATGTACATTTGTAACTTATAATTTTACGGTCACGATATGTAGTGATCCGATGGTTCATTCTCTCCTCGGTATTACCGACACTTGATTTGTGGCTTAACACCCGATTGGTCCATGATATCTATTTAAAGAGCATGGAGGGTCATTTTTCTGGTAACCATTTATAAGAGAAGCTTATGTAAATTTTCTTTCTTTATATTAATAAATTTCCTGAAGTGGCCATGTTGGCTCAAGTCGTGGATTGTTTCCCTCTTCAAGGGTTTTAACCATGTCAAATACTGGTGTACTGATCTGTGATCTGTTTGTGAGAAGTGACCTTTGATATTTGAGCTAAGGAACTTACCCTATATATTCTTACATTCAATTTCACTATCCCAAATGCAAATTATCCAAAAGTAAAATTATTTCTACTTTCACTAAGATGCACTTAAATCAATTTTTTTGTTTTTCACTTTGAATTATGAAAATTCAAGTGAAGCAATTAATGCACTTAAAAAGCTTTCAATTATCAAAAAATTGTAATATATTTTCAATAAGAAATTCCAACAACTAGCCTTTCAATGTGAGTGATCTTATGCATTTAATGAAAAGTGATTCTTGAAATGAAAGCTAAACAGAAGCAAAAACCAATGTATTTGAACAAAAAGACAATTCAAAACTGCCCTATATTAGAGAATCAATATTCCTTGATTGACACAAGCAGTAAACAGGGATTTTAATTGACTTGCAACAACAAGACTGAACTAAAACAAAAAATTTACCACTTAGATAACAAGACCAATTTTCACTTCTCAAAGAGATGACAAACACTCAAAGAAAAAAATAGTGTAATCTAGGCAAAGAAAACATTCCAAATATCAAGACACACTAAGGGTTTTCCAAAAGAGACCCAAAAATATCTATTTTCTAAGACCAGCGTAGTCCACCAATTAACACCATTTGTCTGCAGCACGACTGTTCTAGCAAAAACCTGCAGCGCAACTGTGTCTGTAAAAAGATGCGTTGGGCAAGGAAAAAATGGATAAAACAAGAAATATTTGAAAGAAAACCTTATACTTGATGCTTTAAAACATTAACAAGATACAATATAAGCTAAAAAACAAGCCAAACAAGCGGTCGTTCAACGGTTGGCCAAACTAAGCATGAAGACAAAAAATAAGAAGAGGGTGAACATGGTGTAATCTCCCCGGTGGAGCCACCAATTTGTTACGTAGGAAAATCCCTTCTTCAGAAAGAAGCGATCCCTCTATCCCAATGAGTGGGTCCAGTAACAACCGTGACAAAGGATATAAGCCTTCCTAGTTTAACATTGAATAATAAAGTGAGAGAGGGAGATGGCCTACCACTCTCCTTATATAGTCATTTCCTCGGTGTCAATGTCGATCCTTTCGCTTCCAATCTCGTTCCTCGCTATACTTTCTACGTTTGAATACATGTAAAGACGAAAGATAAATTGTATATGTGTTTCAAAGAAAGCTACATGAAATATCAAGGAGTATCATGCTAAACCAATTGATATTAATAGATTTATGGGAGGCAAAGTATACTTTGTATTATAAAATGATCAAAGGAAATCTTACAAATATTTCCTTGATGTTGAAGGCCTCGTTCGGAGTGGTAATCCAAGTCCAAGCCACGCTCTTGAATATATTCTCCTTCTTCATCAAATCGGAAACATATGGGTGGAACCGGGCAGAATTAAAGAAACCAGCATTGACCAACCAAGACTCACTAGCATGGAACTCTCTTAAAGCAGAGATGAGGAGTTTAAGGATCCATTAATGAGGGGTAAAAGTCTTATCTCTAAAGGGAAAAAAATTGGAGATAAGATCAAGGGCCAAACATGGGAGTATTCGACCATATCCTCAACCAAAAAGTACCATAACTCTATTCTCGAGAATTATAGATGCCGAAGCTTCTGCTCCATTTTTGGAGAACCTGCCTGAAGAGGACTGACGCAAATTTACTGTTGAATTCCCACGCTGGAAGCTTTGTTCACAGGATAGGGACAGGGTGACAAGAGCAAGCTTATTAAGGGGAGGATCAGGCTGGGCTTGCAAAACAAGGATTTTTACAAACTTTTCATAAAAGCTTCAAGGAATTTATGTTTTAGTTATTCAGGTATATCTTAAGCATGTTTTCTAGGATGAACAAGTTTATACAGATTTGGTCGCTTTGCGACATTTGTGACATGATCGACACAAAATACAACACTTGGGATAAGAACCGAGGAATGTGACAAAACATTGTGTAACAATATTCATCCACCATTTCTTAATTATTGCACTTTGTTTCAAATCCTATTTTCCCCTCTTTAGAGCACACGCTTCTTCCTTGGCACCTTATACCCTTAGTTGTTCAATACCATTCAATCCATTCTAGGCCACCCCAATTAGTGCTGCCTACATTTCCATGGCTAGAGAAATAAAATACATGTAATCCTCTTCCAACTCAAAATTCTTTATCCATGTCACAATCTCCTTAACCAAGCTTTCATGAGCTCCTTTCTTGAACTACTCATCTTCTCTTGATTTTAAATAACTAGTTCAACGCTACTAAAAAATCAATATTATAACTCTATATGGTAATTAACCTAAAACTATATTGTTTTTAAGACTTGGTGATTGAATTAATGCAACAAAACCAAATTATGGGTATTCCATTAGATCTCTCTTCTTCGGTTCCTTGTAAGCGATGATTTCTCTCCTAATAAACTCATTTGTTCACTGTAAATCCATAAGAACACTACATATAATACCTCATAGGAGTCATGGTTATCATTCAATAATAAGACTATTGATTAGTATGATTCTTATTTCAAAAGAGATATGTATCTGAATCACCAATCCTAAGCACAAGTCTCATTCAAATTACTAATCAAGATATCAAATTGTCATACACTTTGGCAAAAGGAATCCCAATAACAAAAATAGTTTTCATCTCAATTGACCAGAGTTTGACCTACTTTCGATACCAACTTTCCACATCATCCATTTATTGATCCAAGGTATATTGGCCATCATACCCATACAAATTTTCAATACTGTAGTGTGTTTCGGTGGTATAAAGGACCAGAGCCAATCCTGAAAATGTTGGTTGTGCACATATTTTTCCAAAATTATCTTTCTCGAAATATTGTCCCTTGTGATTTCCTACCATGCACTTTTCATGGCCAATGCAAGACTGAACTAGTGGAGGTTCTTGAATCTCCAACCACCCTATTTATTTGGTTGGAAATAATTTCCCACTTGACCAAATGACGATATGTGAAACTTCTTTTCTCATTCCATAAGAAATTACTCATACATTGTCAAATCTTGTGAATGGTATACTTTGCAATATTTTCAAGAGAAAACCAATACATGGAGATGTTTTTCCAAAGTTGATTTAATTAGAGTCATTTTCTACCAATTGAAAGCCATCTATAGAAACAATTTTTAACTTTTCCTTCAATCTACTTTATTAACCAGTTCCAATCCTCCACATGATAGTAGCCTAGCTTGAGAAAAAAGGTCCAAGTATAGAATACCATGATCCCAAGGAGTCATCTTATATGGTAGCATTGATTCAATATTTTGGATAGTTTTCTTAAGGACATTATTATAAAATAAATCAGACTTATGTTGACTAATCAATATGCTTGAGGATGAACGATAAAATAAGAAAATTCTTCGAAATATTTTCCACTCATCTTCGAAGCCATCACCCAGAGTAAGGATTTCATCAAAAAAAACCAAAAAATGAGTATTTTGGATTGAAAAAAAATCCCAAGTATAAAATACCATGATCCCATGGAGTCATCTTATATGGTAGCATTGATTCAATATTTCAGATAGTCTGCGTAGGTACATTATTATAAAATAAAGTGGGCTTATGTTGATTGATCAACATGCCTGAGTTTGAAAAATAGACTAAGAAAATGCTTCTTAATATTTTCCACTCATATTAAGAGCCATCACCCAAAATAAGGATATCATCGAAAAAAAAGAACCTAGTGTTAGTCATCAGTATTTTTCACTTGTTGGTGATGACTAGTTGTAACAGCCAAGGTTTTCTAGCAGCTGATCTAAAAATTTGTCAAATTTTCCAGCTAGGAAGACATCCATAAACCTTTTTTTTCCCTCCTACCTATCATTCCACCCATGACAAGATGAAACCTCATTATCAAATCCTACCTAGCCTCAGCCATACTAGTCTGCCCATCAGCTCTAAAGAAACAATCCAAATCTTTCCAAACAGTCCCCCCTAAGTTAAGAAGTGGCGCTTTAGGAATTTCTCCCTTGGTGAATTACCCTAAGGCCAAAGAACCTCCATCTGCTATAGACCAGTCATAACAGACCTTCCCATTCTGCAAATAAAGTTGGTGACAGCCCTAGGTCGCGCCACTAATACACCCTCAAGTGCCATCAATACATAGACCATAATTCAAGCTGATTTTAGGTGTTTTTACAGTGTTCTGATGAATCTTTCAAGGATAGAGGCATACCATCATCTCAAAAGACAATTTTGGCTCCACATGAGAAGACAGTTGCTTCTCAATGTGATCTTGAGCCTAGGATGCAGCCACAGAGCAGAGAGGTTTTCATCAAGCTCTTGCGATCACAGTCAAAGCCTGAAGGGACAGTGAAAGAAAAAATAACACTGTCAAAAGGCTGATGATATGAAGACTAAAAAACCTCCTTCATCTATAATCAGAGGGTTAAAAGTGCCTCCTTCATCTATAAGCAGAGGGCAAGTGGACAAAGTTTGATTTTAAGAATTGCAACTGACTGTAAGACAAACTTTGAAATACAGTGAGACAACAACTAAAGGCTTCTGCATAAAAATGATGATTAAAAGCAGAGTTGATTGAGACAGAGGTTAAAAGAACATCAGGCATTTTGTCAAGAAAGGCCTCCTTCATTCACAAGAAGAGGGCCAGGGTAGTGACTGATTTCAAGGTTTGACTGATCAAAAGATAAGTGGTAAGAGCAATAGGAGACAGTTGAAACAGAGAAATGATGTAAAATATAGGAAAGGAAGCAGGGGTACCACTGTAAATCCAAGAGGTTAAACTTGTCTCTTATCAAATTTTCTTTCAAAAAGGCAGTCTGGAGCCCAATTAAAACAACTTTGCTGATGATTAAGGGACAGGTCATGACACAGGCCAATGATGATGATTGCATTTCAAAGGGTACTGATCTTCCTACTCATAAAGGAATGTCTTTCAAAATTACTTATCATAGTAGACAAAGGAAACTTGAGTTTAGTATTTCCCAAAAAGGGCATTGCAAATAGATACACAGGTCCCAAAGAGAATGATAAGGCATGAGTAAATTGCAACTGAAGTTTCACAGTGAGCATTATCACCTTTAAAGCATCAAGTGCAGGCACTATTAATTTAAAGTTCAAAAGGGTGAAATCTACCTCCTTGCAAAATGACAAAGATGTTTCACAAATCATTGGCCCTCGCCAAGGAATGATTAGCCTTCAGAGTGGTCTGCTCACGGTAAAAGAAAGGGTCACAAGAATAAAAACCTCCAAAATAGTCACCCACAGCTTTTTCAAAATGGCATGGTCAAAGTTTGGGTATGTTTTATTTTTAAGAAAAACACCAATGATAAAAGGTTCATTTGTTGTTTCAAAACTAATGTTTTTCTATCAAAAAGGAGATTTACAAAACCCCCACAAAAATAACTCAAGGGTGATCAACTTAAAGAGCTAAAGGGATCGTGGCCCATGTCTTTTGCTTTTCAAAAATACAAGGGAATACTCCTCTTGCTGCCCTCGAGACCAGAGAAAGGAGTTTCGAGAAAATTTCACAGAGTTTTTGGGCTCATTGACTGCACGGCGCGCCTATACAACTGCGCGGCGCGTTCAGGCGCACATTTTACACAGGGAAACAAAGCTGCGTGGTGCGCCTGTAGGCTTTGGTCCCGTCGGCCCGACGGGTAACCCGACAGCCCTTTTTGTGTGGCGCTCTCTCATTCAAACGCGACGTGCATGGTTTAAACCTCCAAAACGCCTCCAAGAATTTTTCAAATATGCTCCAACTCTCAAGAAAAGCCTGCCATCGTGTTTTAAGAGGTGAAACAATAAGAATGTTGGATTTTTTGCTATCAAAAGACCATTTAAACTACCCTCCAAACAGTATTGAAAGGCGCAAAACAAGTGCCCAAGGAGAGGAACACAATATTTGAAAAACAAAACAGTGGTTTTAATTCCATGAAAAGTGATCACTATATGAGTGTTTTTTATTCAAAAGACATCTTTGTGAGGTAAACAGGGGTAAATAACCATTGTTGCCTCCTTTGTTCTATAAAGTTGATTTTAGTAAGTGGAGCTACCATTGCATTTGGAGGTTGTTCTTGTTTGATTGTGGGTGAGGATTGGTGAATACAAGGGCAATATCTTGATTAGGAGAAGTGTTTGTTTGCTACAAGGCTATTGTGTTGTCCTCAAAACTCCTAGAGCCATGTCACCTTGCACAATCACAATGACCTTTTAACTGTGTATCTTTTGTTGACTATGTTTATGTTCTTGAATCTACTTGTTGAGTGGCATACAAAGAAGAAGAGCAATGTTTTGAATTGGGAGGGTTTTTGTTTTGCCTTTGTCTAAAAAACAAGGTTGTCCTGTTGTCCTCAAAACACCAAAGCTAGGCGCCCTTACCACAAACCCAGAAAAATCACTTTGACTGTGTGATTATTATAAATATTGACTGTTTGGCTTACAAAGGGAGGAAAAGACAGTGTTTTGAAGGAGCTGGGACCTAATACCAAAGAAGATATTTTTCACAGCACTTGAAACCAACTTGCCTTGATCAAAACAGTAATATCAAAAAGAGAAGCAGTGATAGAAGGGTAATGGCTTGTTGAATGTTTATAAAGGGCTAGGAGACAGTTAAAGGGAAGCGCCTGACGCAGAAAGTGAGAAAAGACATATCAGAACTTCAGTTTTTGGCCTCTTCTTCTATACATGTTTCTAAAAACCCTTGAGGGTCCTGCTCACCAATTTTGGGCAAATTTCGACATATTTTGGTTTTTTGGCATTTTTGGGTTTTTGGCTTAAACTCATGAATTTCGCCATTTCAGTTAGGGGGATCATCAAAGGAGGAGAATGGTATCATTGGGTGCCATATTTTCAGGAGCATACAATCAGTGATTTTCAGGACATTTGAAGATCATTTGCTCCCCTAAAATGGCAAAAAATGCCCGCTTTTTCCACACTCTGCCCGGTCTATCAGCAAACTTTATTTTCTAGTTTTTTACACACAGTCCTATTTTTTGGGGACTTCCAGGCATTATATTGAGTAAATTTCAATTGATACAGAAATTAGACACTCATAGCTTTCCAACGAGCTATCATGAGCCTCGTTTCGACATCGGGAAGGTTGCCAAAGGTTGTGGGCAAGTCAAGGGACCTTTTGCTGATATAATTTTTGAGTATTTTTGTAAAATTTGAACCTTTAAAAATTGCTTTTTCCTCATGTGCGTTTAGCTATTTTTGCACATGAGAAGTTATGAAAAGTCAATTTAATTCCCTCTTTTAGCATTTTTTAGATATTTTATGAGATATTTTGTGCCTTGGGCTTTGCAAAGCCTCAAGAACAAGTTTAGATATTTTGAATAGGCCAATGAGAGTGCAAATTGAACCTAGAGGTTTTCCTCACTTGAGCCTATATATTCCAAAGGCTTTCATTGTAAAATAGGCTGAACTTGATGATAGAAGCAATATATGGTCATATAAGTTTTGGAAGAAATACTTGTCTCATGCTTTTGGATTTCCTCTTGGATGTTCTTGGATGATGAAAGAGGATTGTTGTTGGATTCCATGACTTGGTAGAATGGTATAGTGTCTCTTTCTTTGTTTTGTATTCTAGTTTTCATTCATGAATACATGTTTCTTGCTTGCTATAGATCAGTAGAGAACAGATTTGAGACATTCCCTTGGAGGCGCCTCAACTTTCATGTTTCTTCATAGCTTTCATGTTTTCCTCTTCCTTAGTCACATTAAAGAATTCTTGATTGCTCTTTAATAACTTAAGGATATTGTTGCGTATTTCATTCATGGTTTTATGCATGTTAAGTATGATTTACGGTACGCCTTGCTTACCAATGACTAGCCATAGCTACATCCATGAAATTTCTCTTTGACTGATTAGATTGTCATCTATTTGAACCAAGGAGGTCTTGTTTCGATCTTGCCCTTTGCCTAAGACTATGTGATCTTGTTTTCAAAGTGCCCAATAACTTGAAGTACTGTGTTTAGGCATTCTGGCATAGTAAGTTAAGTTATTCATCTGTCTTAAGTGTTTTCCCCAAAGTCTGATAGCCATTTCCCAAAGTTAGAGGGTGATATATCTCTATGCATGGCTTGAATGTTTATTTCTATGTATTGATTAGCTTATAGTTACATTTCTCATGATTAATGGTTTTCCCTACCATGTTTATGTCTGCTATTAAACTAGTTATGCTTGAAATACTTTGTTGTTCACAAACTTGATGCCCATTTTATTCCATTTTGCCGAAAGATCATTTCTACCTTGAATCAAATCGGCCCTTCAACAGCCTTGTATCACCATATGATAGCTTTCTTGACCCTTTCAACCCCATAGCCCATTTGATCTAACATTATTTTTACCTATCTTATATCTTTGATCAGTTTCATCCCTCATAAACCTAAAAAACCAAAACCAAAAACCTACTTCATAACTAGCCTAAAATCAGAACAGAATAAGCAAACACACAGATATCCCTTACACATTTAGAGAGAACCCTCTCTGAGTCTAGGAAGGCTAGGTCCTTGGGCTCCAAATACTGGTTTGATGTTACACTATCATTTGGCTTGCCAATCAGCCAAATCACGGGACCCTAACACCTAGGAATATTTTGAATGACTTGAAGTTGATTAAGGATTAAACAATCACTAGGATCTCTCAAAGGATCATAAAAGTGACTCCTTGATAATGTTTCAAAATCTTATTGAGAGGCATAGAAATTACCCTTAACATCCAATATGTACCATATGGAATTCTTATTCTTCCTCTAGGAGGAAAACTTATGGAAGAATTTTGTGTTATGCTCACCCTCATTTATATAGGTTTCCCTAATTTTGAGTCTCCAAAGTTCCTCCTCTGATTTGAGAAGACTTTATTTCCTTTCATCTAAGAAGCACATCCTTTTTTCTTTTTCTTTTTCTATTTCAGATCATCTAGGAGCCTTGTACGAATAATTTTTTTTTAGATTCACTAGACTCCAGCTCTTGGTGTTGATCATGGATAAGATCATGGGACCATGCTTTCACATGGACTTTTAAAATTTTCATTTTATTGGTCCATAAATCCATGTCAAATAAGGAAATATCCACCATATAATTATTCTAACATTCATACAAAAGGGACACAAAGAACTTCTCATTGAGCCAAGTTTTGTTAAATTTGAAGGGGTACATTGAAGAGGATTTATTAAAATACAACTACAAGAAAATAAGATAATTATCATAAATGACTTCCTGACAGATCAAATATCAGTATTTTCCCACTTTTGTGATCAAAGGATCAACTGCTGGGAATATATCAAGATGCTTTTCCACCCCCTTAGTCCCTAATATTATATTTTTCCAAGTTGATCCAAGAGGATACATACATATGTCAAGAAAGTGAGACTCATAGATAATCCTAAAGATCGCCTATGAAAAAGGATCAAGTAGATCATTCTCACTTTAGATTTCTCGAACAAAGGAGGAAAGTTTTAATCACCAACAAGGATAAGGGAGTGTTCAATTAAAATTCTACTGTTGAACATTTGGTTCCAGAAGGATTATGTTTCCTGATAGGGTCCATAACAATTTATGAGGATTATTGGATCATAAAATCCTCTGAAATGGCCTTCCAGTATAACACCGACCAGGGAAGAGAAAGGTTTAAGGGTAGCTTCCCTTGGATTCTAAAGGACAACTAGGCCCCCATAACGACCATCAACACCCATAGAGCATATACACCAATCTGGTAATTTTTTCTGAAGAAGATCCTTGGATTTCTCCGCAGAGACCATGGTTTCTTGGAAGAATATAATCGAGCACCGTTGAATGGACACTAATCTATGAAGGGCTCAGATATTATGGGTTTAATGTTGAGGAATAAGGCTGAATCAGAGGGGATATGTTCTCTTGATGAGTTTTCTCCAAATAAGAAAAATTTTGTGAATGGATGTCCTGGACGAGAATATGGATTTCTAAAAAACCTGAGGAAAATAAAGATGATTTGGGGATACCAAATGTGTGCAGAGTAGGTTTTTGGAGACGGGATTAAGAGGGATTGAATATAGTGGGGGAGGGGGTGAAAAATGGAGAAAAAAGTTGCACAGAGAATCTTTAACAACAGAAGGATGCATGGTGGATGGGGGAAAGCTACCAAGCCTAGGAATATTAACAATAAATTATTTGAAAGAGAATGAAGAATCTTACCCAATATAGCATCCATTAGGGCTAAAGAGTATGTAGCCATAAAATAAGGATTCCCAGAGTTGACACATTATCTAGAACAAGCGTACCCACACCCCCCCCCCCCATGTGATTATAGGAGGAAATGACATAAGGTAAGGATGACTGAGAGACATAAATACAAGGGTCGTCATAGAAAAAAACAGAAAAATATTCAAGATGTAGAAATTTTAACAACTGATATGTTATCCACCGAGATTATCCTGATCAGACACTATTTTATCTTCATGCACAATACAGAATCTATTCTACCATTGATCATTACATGCGGAAATAAAATCAATTGCATGCACACATTAAACCATAAAAATTCACACATATGAACACAGTATGTAATGGGAAAGCTTAAAGCTGAAAACCCCCAACTATATGTATATTATATATGTCATAGAGATGATGTAACAACCATCATACAAAGCTCCTCACAAGCTCTTAGTATAATCTCCACTTGCTACACACTAATCAAGCTAGATCTAGCAAAACACATGCTCCAATCTCTTCCACTTGATAGCCTGCCTCTACTGCACAATCCCTGCTAAAGAATGCCTCTTGATGAGAATTAATTACCCCAGCCTTGCTCACGCAGTCTTTATAGGCATCTCTACTGAGTGTTGGATGCAAACCATGCATCACTTATAGTCACAACTGATAGCCACACTTTCCCTTTCACCTATCTTTGCACTGGTCTCCACTGAAACTGTCCATGCACTGAAGTTAACTGATGTATTCTTTAGTTTATTAATGAGTTTATAATTAGTGAATTAATTAATAATTAATTCACACCATTCTCACTAATTGTATCAATTAGTTAAACTAGATACAACTAGCTCAACTATGTTTAGATTAGTTAAACTGAATACAACTCCAATAACTTCCTCAATCAACTCAACCAAACTCTCTCACATCAGTTCTAACTGAAGTATCCATGAAATAGCTCCACTTAACCCTTAGGAATAGCATAATTCCTTCTGTCAGCTCCTGTGCCACATCTGTGCACTTAACTGAAGTGCTCCAAGAGAATAAGATAATGTTTATAGTCCAAATATTATCAAGAGCTAATAATATTCGACATATCTATTTTTAGACTGGCAATCTAAAAATAGATTCCGCCCAATATGTCTAAAAATAGAAATCCATCTATTTTTCCAACTTGACCAACCATCCACAAATAGCATCCCGCAACTTATAGAATATGCTCCATATGTCTAAACATAGACATAGTCTAAAAATAGACTTTTCGACAAAAATCACCTGTGTGGTCCCCCACCTAGTTTAGGTGATCACTTTCCAACTAGGATCAGGAAAGATGTTTCAGGAGGCCTCCTTCACTGTTTCTTGTTGCCATTTTCAACACTCCCTCTCAACAAGAAAGGACTGTTATTGCATGCGACATGCAACTCCATGCATTCGCCCTGCAACCTCCACAAGCGCCATGCAACTCTTCTGAAACTGAATAGGCTCCAAACAACTCAATTAGTCTTGATGCATCTAGCATCTATCATCAAAGTCTTCGACTTCTGCTGGTACCAACTACACATGTCATCAGGAACTACTGCGCTGTTGAACTCTTGCACCCATGCACTCTTGCACTTGCTGTCAACTCTGATCCGCGCTCCAGTATCCGACACTGTCACTTTGATCTGCCTGCATCACTCCAACTGATCTTTCTACTGCTGCGCTGTGGGCACCTCGTAGCCAGGTTCAATTCATGAGATCCACACCATCTCATGAATCCTACCCAGAAATCTCCTCTTGGGATTAATCATGCATGTCGCCCCACCTCTCACCTGGTGGTATAGCTGCATGCACTCCCTCTGCCCATCTGGCATGAAATTTCTCTGCATGAGTGGTTTATTCCACTACATGATCATCATCTTGTGGTTGCTCCACATCCCGAGGTTCAATCTTACCTGCATGCAAATATAGCTCCCTCTCAAGCATCAATTGCATGTTTTTCTGTACCACCCAACAAAGAGGAAGCTTCTGTGAGACATCCCATCGACTTCAAGTCCTCCAGAGAGATTCTTTGCTTAATCCCAACCTTCTTGACTTGTCCCTACAGCCAGCCAAGGAAAAATTTTCCTTCACTAAAGACAACATCATACCCTTTATCCCTCTGGGTTACTTTACTGAGATCAAATTCTTCTTTAAACCTGGAACATGCACTACATCTTGTAAAATAATGAATTTACCTGACTCCCTCTAAAAGGTTATGGTACCAATTCCGGTCGCATTGTATCGTCCATTGTCACCCAAATCAACATGCAACTGGAGATATTTCTCCACCAAGTCACTGAAAATATTCACATTTCCCGTCATGTGAAAGGAAGCGCCACTATCAAAATACCACCCCGATCCCGATGCACTAGACACCATGCATGCGATCAATGAGAAGTCCAACTCAAATTGTGAGGCAAGAGCCTCACCAGTTGCAACTCCAATAGCCTGCTTGTTGTTTTTCTTTTGTGGACAATTCGTGGCATAATGCCCATGCTCGTGACAGTGAAAACACTTCACTTTGGACATGTCACGCTCTTTACCATCTACACCAGATTGAGAAGCGTTCTTCTTTCCTTTCCCCTTCCTTGCTTTGGCAGCCAAATTTCAATCATCTTCACCATCATTCTTTGATGAAGATCCATCCCAGTATCCCGCCTTATCTCCTCTTGCATAAGATCCAACCAAAGTCGTTCCCATCCTGGTAATTTCTCCCGACCATTAATAGAGTCCCGATAGGAATGCCAACTCTTCAGAAGCCCAAGGAGATCCAAGCTCACCAATTCCTCATCATCCACACTAACTCCTACATTCCCAAGCTCATCCCTGCAGTGGAAAAACTTTTTCAAGTATTCCGGAATAGTGTCATTCTTCTCCATTTTTATTTTTCTGAGTTTATCCTTGAGCGCCAAATTCCTCTGGTCACTCTTGCTTTGGAATAAATATGTCGAAGCTTTCCACATCAAGAATGGAGAAGCTTTACCATGAAGGCTAGACACTATGTGATCCTTCACACCTTCCAACATAAACCTTCGACACCTTGCTACCTTCTTTTTCCATGCGTCAAGTGCGGCAACACCGCTAGAACCCGGTTTTGGAATTTTTGCATCTATGAATTCCTTCAACCCATTGTCATCCAGCACTGCCTCCATCCTGTCCTTCCATGAAATATAATTTGAGCTGCCCTCAAGGGCATACTCCAATCGCAATCCGTTGAAAGACATCTCAACTTCGACACCAAGAAATCACTGCTGCAAATTTGAATTCCACCAGCACAAAACTCAACCGCTTCAATGTTCTGCAATTGCTCCAATGATCAATATCGCTCTGATACCATGTAGAAATATGAATAAATGATATGTTATCCACTGAGATTCTCCAGATCACACACTATTTTATCTTCATGCACAATACAAAATATCTTATACCATTGATCATCACATGCGGAAATAAAATCAATGGCATGCACACATTAAAACCATAAAAATTCACACATATGAACAAAGTATGTAATGGGAAACTTAAAGTTGAAAAACCCAACTATCTGTATATTATATATGTCATAGACATCATGTAAAAATCATCATACAAAGCTCCTCACAAGCTCTCAGTATAATCTCCACTTGCTACACACTAATCAGGCCTGATCTTGCAAATCCCACGCACCAATCTTTGTAGGCCTTCAGCCTACCTCTACTGCACAATCCCTGCTGAAGAATGCCTCTTGATGAGAATTAATTACCCCAGCCTTGCTCATGCAGTATTTATAGGCATCTCTACTAAGTGTTGGATGCAAACCATGCATCACTTATAGTCACAACTGATAGTTAACTGGCTCTTTCACCTATCTCTGCACTGGTCTCCACTGAAACTGTCCATGCACTGAAGTTAACTGATGTATTCTTTAGTTGATTAATGAGTTTATAATTAGTGATTTAATTAATAATTAATTCACACCACTCTCACTAATTGTATCAATCAGTTAAACTAGATACAAATAGCTCAACTATGTTTAGATTAGTTAAACTGAATACAACTCCACCAACTTCCTCAATCAACTCCACCAAACTCTCTCACATGAGTTCTAACTGAAGTATCCATGCAGTAGCTCCACTTAACCCTCAGAAATAGCGTAATTCCTTCTGTCAGCTCCTGTGCCACATCTGTGCACTTAACTGAAGTGCTCCAAGAGAATAAGATAATGTTTAGAGTCCAAATATTATTAAGAGCTAATAATATTCGACATATCTATTTTTAGACTGGCAATCTAAAAATATATTCCGCCCAATATGTCTAAAAATAGAAATCCATATATTTTTCCAACTTGACCAACCATCCACAAATAGCATCCTGCAACTCATAGAATATGATCGACATGTCTAAAAATAGACTTTGCAACAAAAACCACCTCTGTGGCCCCCACCTAGTTTTGGTGATCACTTTCCAACTAGGATTAGGAATGATGTTTCAGGATGCCTCCTTCACTGTTTCTTGTTGCAATCTTCAACACAAGATGGGTCTAGAAAACCTAGAGAAACACCCCAACCCTTTAGTCATGGATTAAAAATAAATCTCCATTTTCCTAATAGTTACAGATAATTGAGGGAACAAGGGTAATTTTATAGGGCTAATATGATGAAACAATGGAGCCCCCATCATAGATGCAGACTAGAGCTCAACTGACATCCTTCCGACCCTTCAGCCCAACACATAGATCCATCATCATAAATCGAAGATGTCACCTTTTATAATAAAATCACTACCATTTATTATAAAAGTCAATGAACCAATAATTATACTATAAGATCACTATAATTTATTATACTATAAGATCATTAGTGTGAAAACATTTAACTGAAATGGGTGGTTATACCTTGAAAACTCACATATGTGAAAATAAATGGCTGGTTTTGATCATTTTTCAAATTTTGAATGGATAAGAATGTTGAGCCATGTATAACAAGAATATGAAAAAATTTAGGTCATTTTTGTATTATTATAATTTTAAATAAATACTATGAAAACCAATAAATCTGTCTTATTATTCTTAATCAACAACCTGTTTAGGATCATTTCTCTCAACATTGTTCTATATTGAGTGATCATTTCTTAAATTTGAGGGTAAATTGACTACTATATCACCCGTCCATCCTCAGCTTGCATTCTTATTATGAGACAAAAATTATCTTCCTTAAATACCTATTATTTACCTTCAATTACATCAAGAAATGCATCATCCAATCCAAGAAATATAGGGATGTCTTCTAAACATATGAATTATGACCTTATATTTCCCTATAAAATTTGGTTATATCCATCAAGCTCTATATCCAAGATTATTTTTCTTTCATCTCAGTCATGCCACTTTTCTTTTGGGACAATAGGGATAGTAGGGACAATATGGACATTACTGTGAATCCAAAATCTATCACCAACTTGAAAATGAGCATTGAGGAGAAACTTGATCTATGTTATTAAATGCTGTGTTTTTTGCATACCTTTCTTGAAGTATGTCATGGCCTTGATTATAGATATTGTCCAAG
The DNA here is from genome assembly GCA_034641835.2 of Pinus albicaulis. NCBI lineage: Eukaryota > Viridiplantae > Streptophyta > Pinopsida > Pinales > Pinaceae > Pinus > Pinus albicaulis. The sequence continues at coordinate 911,857,955 of CM076578.1, read as the reverse complement.
TTTTATACAAAGGAAGAAGCCTTTGCCTCACTTATTTTGTTGGTGGGATGTTCATTGTGGATGGAATTAAGATAGAATTTGAAATCTCATAAGGGAAATGATGTTGGAAACCATAACCAACTTCAAATAGAAAGTTCCTTGTAAAGACTTGTAATGATCCTACTATTTATTTTTATGGTGGCAAATGCAAAGAAAATGTACCAAGGTAATGTTAACTAACTCAAATTTTATATCACATCAATTGATAGCTTGAAATTTTACACAATGAATTTCAATAATTGCATAAAGATATGAAGCCATGATTGGAAATGATGGTCAATGATAAACCATAATAGCTCCAAAATTGTCAAAAGAAGTATGTTGTAGATTTAGGGGCATCAATTTTCTTGTTGCAAGGAATGAACATTGTCATCTTTGAAAATATGCAAACTACTAAAATGATAAAATTATGCTTATTAGGTTAAGTAGTAGGAAAACCATTAATGATATCCAAAGAGATTTTACACCCACAACTTGTTTGGAATTTGCAAATAATAGTACACAACAAGATTCTAATTAGAAGTGTTGCTTTGGTTGTAACTGAACATCTTTTTATCTAATCTTCCACGTGTTTCCTAAGAAAATGCTAAAATAAGTATCATTGCAAAGAAAAAAACTTTACACACCCCAAAATTCTCTCCATGCGATGAATAGTGGACCTCTCTAAGAAAAAAGAGGTGATCGAGTCTAGTTAGGACACATTTGATTGAGCATGTACAAAATTATATTCTAGATTGTGTAGTCTAGGAAGGGAGTTTAGTTGGCCACTGTGGTTTTTGGATGGATTTCTTGACAATAGAAAAATAGGGGTCATTCGGATATTGATATTTTCACTGCATATGTGATGCACTTCGTAGATCTAAAATGGGAAGGACCTTAGTAGGCATTCTAATGAGTAAACCAACCACTTTATTAGGGCTATTCTTACTGACTAAATGAAATTCATGAATTTAGGAAGCCTTTTTAATTGTTTTTGTTCATGGATATTAGAATGGGAATTCAAGAATTGAAGAGTATGATAATCAACTTGGAGGATTTTCTTCACCAGGGATGTAGTGTGACCATTACTTGAGTGCTCAAACCAATGCCTCGATTTCCTTGGCATAAGTGTTGTAGTTGAGATTTTCTTGGGACAATTTCTTTGAGTGGTATGTAGTTGGGTGTTATTCTCACTTAAGAACAATGTATATGGATTATTTAAAAGCACGTGTTTCAGTCTTGAAATGTTCTTGAAATTCTAGGAGAATAGAGCATACTTCAACTTTTGAAACAATTATTTTTCTTTAGAAGCCTAGTGAAATTTTTTTGATTGTTCACTTGTTTCAATGCTCAATCAATGCGAGTGTAATAGTGGATGCAGTTCCTATATAAATTAACGCCTCCTAACAAACTCTTGTGATTTAAGGTATTGGTGGGAGTAGGTCTAATGTCAAAGACATGAATTTGGTAGGATTTGTTTGAGCTTCGGTTTGATCAATCACAAAACCCACATATTAGAAAAAAAAAAATCCAAATATGAATTTCTTCATTTTTAGCTTGAAACTTGTGTTGGGGGATTAGATCAAATACTATTTGAAAAAAATACAATTAGTTTGCCCAATTCTTGCTAAAATCAAAATTTTATCCAAGTAGACCACAAAATTTTGGAGGTGTAGGTGAAATATGTCATTGAATTGCATGAAAGTGGTGATGGACATTAGTTAGGTTTCCATGCATGACCAACCACTCATATAGGTCACATTTTGTGTTGAATGTTGTTTCCTAGACATGATTATTTTCTATTTAGGCTTGGTGATACCCTAGAGAAATATCAAGGTTTTTGAAGTACTTGGATCCCTTGAGCCATTCAAGATGGTCATCAATATAAGACGGTGGATAATGGTTATTAAAGGTAATGTTGTTGAGGGCCCAACATTATCTGCAATGTTTCCATTCTTGTTTATCCTTGTTAGGTAAAACTAAAGTGAGATATTCTCATGGTGATGTCCTAGGATGGATCTTACCATCTTCCAAAAGTTACATAATCTCCCTCTTAATCTTGATGATATCCACTAGTGAGGTACAATATGTAGAATAATTTGGTGGTGAAGAACCATAGACCAAGTCATTGGAATGTTGAATGATCCAAATGGGAGGCAAACCCTTGGTTTTTGCAATGACAAGTATGCATGATTAAATGGCATGCTAAATATTGAAAGGAGTTAGCTACCCTCTGTAGTATTTTATTTTGCTACAATTCATAGTTTTAAATTATTTAGATTAACTTGCTTAATAATAGGCTGATTAGAAAGTAAAATTTGATTAAATGAAGAAGTATAGATTAGTTTGTACACCTTACAATGTTTTTTAATATACATCATATTGTGCAAGGTATTGCTAACTTATAGTCATATTAGAACAACTCATTGGAGTTATCACACTCCAAATGTGTCACAAAAGGTTGTTAGTTCCCTATAATACTATTTTATCCCCCTTATTGTTATTTTTTGTGTATCCCTATATTGTTATTGTTGTGCCCCATAGAATCCCACCATTGTTGTTTTTGTGCCCTTACATTATTATTGTTATGTAGGCTCTGATATATTGTAACCCCTTAGACCCCTATATGTACCAAGGAGGTCTTATCATTTGTATAATCCAATAATTTTTCATTTATGTAATATAAAGGATTTAATTTCCCCCTTGAAGAGTATAAATTTTAAGTTGTTGATCTATATTTTCTTCTGTTTTGTGAGAAGGTTGCATAACATTTGGTATCAAATTTTTGGATTATAGAGATTCACTACTTCAAATATGTTGTATTGGAAATTTTGCTATAAATTTATTTCTACGAGGCTTCAGAAGCTGTAATTTCGACCATTGTTGGCTTGAAGGGGTCTAGACCCAGGTTCAGAGTAGTTGCGCTACCAAAAAAACCCTATATTATCAGCCCTTTTTATAATGATATGTTGTGCAAACCGAAGTCTCACCCGAGGAAATATTGGGGGATGCTAGAACTAGGTTTCCATATCCAGGGGCATATTAGGACATGGATTTAGTTCTATGCATCTTCCTTATGCTTTCTTGAACTGTGTAGATGCAATTATCTATTGTTACAATTTATGCCATATTCATCACTTATTACTATCGCGCATTGCGCCTTTATTATTTTCATGCTTTAATCAACCCAATACAACACTATAAACATCATAATAGACTTATCTATGCATAAAAAATCATACACAATACTTCACAAGACATAAAACAACTTTAGGGATAATTCATAGACCAATCAGGAAAATACATAGAAATACTTTAGAATATTCCTTCTCTTTCTTAATAATGTGTCTTTCCAGTACAATCCTTCTTCGACCCATGAAAAAAATTGTGGGTGGTCTGCACACACAACTACAGACCAAGGCCTCCATGCACATAGTTGCAGAGCCTTCTCCGAAGACCCAAAACAGACTAAAACAGAGATCATTCAATTTGCACTCATACCATCATTCTAATTCATGATTTGAATCACTAAGACATCTCCTTATATAGCTTTTACATCTTATAATACCATGGTTGGAGCTCAAAACATCCAAACTAACTTGGTCCCTTTAAAAAATGAGGGGCTTTGACCCGCCCCAAAGCCTCTAATACTCCTAAAAATCCATGCGAATATTTTAAAATCCACACGATTGACTTATCTTTGTTGGATCACACACTCCACTTCCTCAAAATGTGGAGTCTTTTACCCAAAACTTGACCAAGTTGGGCCCTGCCCAATAGGCCCTTGACACTCACATGTGACTCGTCCTGATTCACTCAACTGGTGTGCCCTAATTCTTTGCTTTAACACTGGTGTAGGCATCCTTTAGCAATTGAATCATTACCACAAACCATGTCTGCTCCTGGCGCACTTCTTCCAATAACTTTTCTGTAGTTGTCCCTACAATTTGTTGAAGCACACCTTTCTTCTTATGCCTCATCTCCTTAAGCTTTCGGTCTAAAATTTGTTAATGTGCATAACCTCATCTTGCCAAGGCTGGGTTTTCACTGTGAGGATTTGTTATTTTCATCTCATCTCCTCGATTTGACTCTGCAAAAACTTTCCTTCTTGTAAAGGAGCAAATCGTTGTATAGGTGCGACGGTCCTCATCGTTACTTTAATGTCATCAAACTATTTCTGCTTTTCTATAATATTATCTTGAATTTTTTTCACATTTATATCCTCCTGCATAGAGGTCCATATGTCCATAGTGTCCTTGAATATCTTGCCACAGTCCTTGCCTGCAGTTGCAATACCTTTTAATGTAGCCTTCATATCTGACTCCCGTTGTCCACGTACTTCTGGTGGTGTAGCTAGCTGCAACTTTAGTTGTAACTCATTAATCTACATCTGAAGCTAAAACTTACCCCTGTCCATATGAGTCTTAGACTCTTTAACTGCAATGGCGAGCTTCTCAATATTTTCCTCTGGTTCCGCCTCGGCTTGGATCTGGAGGTCGGGAAGCTCGCTGCAAGAATTATTAATAATCTCCCCTAGTTGATGTCTATGTGTCGTTGCCTCATCGTGGTCATGTGTTTCCTTTTGCATGTCATTGAAAATGTGCTTATTTTCTTGCTTTGCTTCCTTTGTGACCATCAAGCCATGTTTCTTGCGCACCTTAAATTCTTTGATATCTCCCTGATGGAAATCGTGCAACACTTGAATGGGCAACGCAACAAGAATTACACTAATTTTTCGCCAGTGTTGTGCTAGCTTGCGATCTTCTATGTTATTAAAATGAAATACCCCTTTGGGTTCCTGCAGACCATGAAAATCATTCATTAGCACCATCTTCTACAATGGTTGCACTGTTTGCTTCTCTGGGGCCACGCTTGGTTGAGTCATGCTCTCTTGATCATGCTCGCTTGGACCATGGTTTCTTGTATTTTCAACTTGTTGATGCTCCATAACACTTCTGTCAATAGAGCCTTGTATTTATCTTCAATTTTTCTCCACAAGTCCTTAGTTACATGCAACACTTTCTCACCAATATCATCTATGTCCCCTTCAGTAAGGACCAACGACTCCCTTCCAATGGATCAATCAGACTTGTGCTTCTTGCGTGCACCTCTCATAGTAGGTATCTTTCACCACTTTACAATAAAATTGGGTTCTATTAACGTTGTATCATCTAAGGAATCCTTGTCTCCGTGATCACCTCTCGCATTTTATTCTCTGTCCTTCTCAGTCTCTAGTTCAGCTTCCTTCTTAGTTTCTTTCCTTCGATTCTTCTTCGTAACTTTATTCGCAGTGGTAGATTTCCCACTGGTTCCTTCTTGATCTGTTTCTATGGGATTCAACCAATGAATCATCCATCTACGTAGAATCTACACAAGATCATTCCCCGTGACCAAATATGGCAGCAAGTTCCATTCCTCTTCAAAATCTATTTCATTAATGCAGATTTGGTGGCAGAGTTTCCCACCTATGCTCGCTAAATTAATTTTCCCCACTCCTTTCAATGAAAACTTTCCCTTCAAATTAACTATTTCACTTCCAACAGTCATATTTTTGGTGAAAATTGACAAACCCTCCTTTATAGTGCAATTATTCCTCCCTGGTCACAGCTCCCTCGGATTGTGATATATTCCTAAGGTGCATGTAGTAATCCATCTTCGACGAAGTCCTTCTCCAACAGAGTAGTTTATAGTCCCTCTCCACCTTTCAATTGCATGTGGCACTAAGGCTATTTCCCATTCATATAGTCAGCGCAAAGTTCTAGGGAAAAAATCATCCCTGTATAGCTTTAATCTAATTCCATTCACTCATCTTGGCATCATCTGACCATCCAACTTTGCAAGCTGAATTACGCCTCCCTCTGAGACGTGTTTGATAATTTATGGTCCCAACCAATGTGTTTGGAACTTTCCAATTAACTTCGTGAACTTACTATCATACATCAGCACCAGTTCTCCCTCCTTGAATATTTTCTGATTGATATGCCTATAATGCTAGAATTTTTCCCTTTATTTTTGTACTTGTTGATGATGTACTACAATGAATCTGTCTTCCTCAAGAGCAAGCATTTTTTCCAACCTTTCTTCCATGATATCACTATTTTCAATATCTTCTACTATTGCAATTATTAGAATAAGAACAATATATTCCATAGGCATAACTTCCATAAACCACCCTAAAAGATGTTTTTCTTGTCAACTTCATGCAGGTTGTTCTATATGCCCATAATACAGCTGGAATTCTCAAATCCCAATCATTCCTATTGACATTGCATACTTTGGTGAGAGAATTCTCCAAAATCTTGTTAAAATATTCAACTATTCCATTTTCTTGAGGGTGATAGGGTGTGTTATTTTAATGATGCACTTGGAATTATTCAGTCAATGCATCAATAGTTATATGCAAGAAATGTGACCATTTGTCACTCATAAAAATATTCGGGCACCCAAATCTGGATAGAATGTATTCAAATGTGAACTTCGCAGCAATATCTGCACTGCAATCATTCACTGGCTTAACTTCAACCCATCTGGTCATATAATCTATGGCAGTGATGATATACCTCGTGCCAGTCTTCTTCCGTGGTGGATTAATCGTTCCAACAAAGTCTATTGCTCACTTATCAAATGTCTACAAGGTCACTTATGGGTTCAAGGGAATTTCATCTTTCCTATATGGTCTTTATGTTCTTTGACAAGCATCACATGATCTACAATATTCTTTGGCCTCCTTGTGCAATGTAGGCCACCACAATCCAACTCTCAAAATATTCTACGAAGTGGCTTTTCCTGCATAATGTCCTCCTGCAACTCTGCCATGATATTCTTCCAAAATTCTCTGTCTTTCGAGCTCAAAGAAATATATGCACAGTATTTCATTCAGACTCATTTTATACAAATGTTCTGTAATCAAAGAAAAATCAGTTTCCTTGACTATCGGCTCCTTTTTCTGTTGTGTGGCATAATCCACAAGTGCCATCCATGCACTCAAAAACTGAATAATGTCTTTGAATTGATCATCTGCAACCCATTTTGCAAATAAATTCACATCTAGCAGGTTCTCTTCAATGCTCATGGGTTATTCTCTATTCTTTATCCTAGACAAATTATTTGGTCCTACATTCAATCTTCCTGGCTTAGCTATAACTTCAAAGTCATACCCTTGAAACACCAACAACCATCTATAAATACTTCCTCCCAGAACAGACATGTTCACCAAATACTTCAACTCAGAGTGATATTTGAACATCTTAAAGTGCGCTCCTAATAAGAAATTCCTGAATTTTTATAGTGCATACACCATAGCCAATCCTTCACATTATGTTGTAGAATAATTATTTTTTTCCTTGGACAATTTCTTGCTTGCAAAAGATATGAGGTGATCAATATCTCCATCAAATGATTGCGCCACTACTGAGCCGAATTCTATGCAAGATGCATCAACACGAACATGAAACTCCTTGTTCCAGTCCAGAAAAACTAGAATCAATGCAATTACCATCTTCTCCTTTAGTGTGTTGAGGCTTCTCTGGAATTCTTCATCCGTGCAATAAGTAACATACTTATTTAATACATTTTCCATCGACACAATTATCTGCACATATTCCTTGATAAAATTCATGTTGTAGCCAATATGTCCCAGTGTTGTGCACAGTTGCTTTGCTATCTTAGGTCATTTCAGGTTCACAATAACAACAAACTTCATGGGGTCTAACATCAATCCTTGTTTGCAAACCACATGCCCCAATAGTATACCAAAAGGTATACAAAATATGCATTTCTTCAACTTCAACGATATTTGGTACCGTCTGTAGGTATCCAACATCAGTCTTAAAAGTTTGCAACATGGTTCTTCAATAGTCTAAAGACAGTCCAATCATCAAACTAAACTTCCAAAATTTGTGTATGTATTCTTTAAAAGCTGCAACTACTACCATAGAGAATATTGTAGGAGCATTATTCAATCCAAAAGGCATGATTTTATACTGAAAAGATCTCGATTCAGTATCAAAAGTTGTCTTGCTCCTGTATTTTGGTGCAATTCTAATTTGACGGTAACCTGGAAACCCATCTGTAAAAGAGTAGGCCTCCTACCATCCAACATTATCCAATAATTCATCTGTAAAAGGTGTGGGGAATGGGTCATGCACACATGCATTATTCATCTTCCTTAAATAAACACAAATTTTGTTTTCACCCTTTTGCTTCTTCTCCTGAACAACCATAGGACTTACCCATTAAGATTCCTCCACAAATTCAATTATGCTAGCTTTAAGCATCTTTTCCAATTCCTCCTTTACCTTTTCCTTGTACATTGGGTTCAATCTATAGGGTCACTAATTTACAGGCTTCACATCTGGTTTCAGAGTGATCCTCATAACTCTGAGGTATCCTACTATTCCCTTCAGTTAAAAAAAATCATGGGAAAGAGCTCTTGATATTCATGCAACATCTATGTAACCTTTTTTATTGTATCTACATCCCAATAATCCCCAATCAACGTGAATTTTGGCTCTTCATCTATCCCTATATTCACCTTCTGAGTCTTCACTAGTTGCGTTATGTCAAGGATCTCAGGTTCTGGTCCTACAACCTCATTTTGGCCTTATGACTCTGGGATATTAACATTGCGCAGATATTCCTCAGCCTCTTCCGCAGTCACATTATATCATTATATGGCCTTATGACTCTGGGATATTAACATTGCGCAGATATTCCTCAGCCTCTTCCGCAGTCACATTATATCATTCCACTTCTAGTTCCAACTGCACGGCCCAATGAGGTGGTGTCTAGGTTATCGCAGTTTTAGTATTGAAAACCTTTGCTATGACTATTTGAAGATATTCGTCTATGTACTAGTAGTCATCTTCAAAACTAAAAGTCATTAAAAATCCTTCAACCAACTCTTCCCAATTTTTTGTTCCATGTTGCAGTTCAATTTCAAGGTACCAATTCATAGGTACCACATCTAATGTATGAAAAAATTTATGTACCCATTCTGGTGCTAGATCTTCGCCCCACATCGTAGTCTAGTGAAAAATTTGCCCTCGAGGGTCATCCTTGCCTTTCATATTTCAATTCGAGTCTAGTATTTACTTGACCAAATCCGGTCTTCACCAATCTATAGCATTCTCTCCAACTTCCAATATTTCCTTTATGAGTACTCCACCATCTGGAAGGTGTAGATCTCAGCGCTACGTCCAAAGCTTGAAACCTTTTTTCTTTGGGTATTTCTCGTTCAAGTTTATCAAGAAACATATTGACATCTCTTATCCCATCATAGTAAGGAAAATCACATACCTCAGCAGTGATGCATCGAAGTGATCTTGTAATTTTGTTACATCGCTTAGTAGAAACTTTGTGAAGCCTATTCTTCTAGTTCTCCAGTTCTTCATCAGAATCTGAAATACATGAACTATCCCTTTCCTAACTTATCCTTCCATCTGTAGTGGGATTGATCAAGTATTCCTCTTTAGACATGATCTTGTATATATTATCAATATCCGCATCACAGTATTCATCGTGAACAAGCTTTGTATATCACACTCCTTATGATGGGTCTAGGGGAACAATGGTTCTCAGATCACCTTGTTAAAACACCATCTTTATCTTCTTCAAATTAATTATTTCATCAATATCAAAATTCCAATCTAATCCAAGCAGTGGTAGATATGGATTGTTGTAATCTACAATGTCAATTACTTCAAAATATTCCATAGTGCACTCCTTCAATGTCAACTACTATACCATGCAATCTCCCATAGGAATAATTTTCTGTTGATTAGTGTGGTGCCTTAAATTAAAAAATTAACCATAAAATTATCTTTACTACAATTTAACACCAGATTGAGTTTAAAAATTCCCAATTGTATCATTCCAACAACATAAAGACTTAATGTGAAATTTTAGACAGACGGAAAATTAAATCTTATAAGAATACCTAGAACTAGAATTAGTTGGAAGTGTTAGTGACTGTGACTCTTCTCATGGATGAATTTTATGTGTTACTAAACCAAAATTTACCTCCCAACCTATCTGGGATCTACCTATATGGCCCCCAGATCTAGAGGATAGATCTTCTGGTCCCTGTGCCCAGAATTCCAAGAACAATCAATACTTTGTCAAAACCAATCAAAGTTTACTCATGTTTGTAGCTCTATCTATCTCCCAAAATCCCTCCATTTCATCCCACTTCTCAACCTACAACCTCCCCATTCAGAATTCCCTTCCTTCCTTTAATAATTTCATAGTCACCGCCTTCATATTTGTCTCGGTGTCTCTCCATGTTACATGGGCTTTGCATGTTTGGGCTCTTATGGATTTTATATTTGATTTGAGTAGTTTCTAGAATATATAGTTTTTAACTTAGTTTAATTAGCTTACTTTATTTAAAATAGAGTTTATTTAATTCATAATTTAATTAAAATTTTAATTAATTTACTTTACTTTATAATTTAATTAAATTACATTATTCTTTTATTCCAATATAATTTATAGTTTAAATTATATTTTTCTTTAGGTATATAAGGACGGTATTCACATTAAGTACCTAACTTGATATACTTATTATATTCCGGTGACATCTAAATTTATTTCGAAAATATTTTTATTATCTTGCTTAAGCATTTTTCAGTATTAGCTAGTATGTGGACTAGTGAAATACATGTTTTTCATGCATATGCAGCTATCATATGCATGCCCCGTATGTATGCTAATATCCGCATTTTGTTTGCAAGTGTAAGTGGGTCATTACATAATTCCTTCCTTCAGAAAAATTTGTCCCGAAGTTTAGGGTTTATATATTTTATTAGTAATTGTTTTAATAACTAGTGTAATTATGTAAGGATTGCATCTCAAGATTGATTTTTTTTAACATTCATAGTTTATAAACTTAATAGTTATGCTCTACCTTAACCAAGTTCCCAAGCTATTCTAGAATCATCATATCATTCCTAATCTCTTCTGCTCCCATCCTATCTGTCCTCTACTATAATATGCCATGGTGTCATCGATACTGATCTAACCATTCATAAACCTTTAGGTTGTTAGCGTCGATTATATCGACCTGATCGCCCAATAGGCATTCGACAATCATCATCACATGTCTAGGGGAGCGTGACTCGCACATTCCTCCCATGACTCCGGGTTTTGGAGGATAAAGGGTGGGTAGCACCTCCACCCCTCCCAATAGGACCAAGGTCAACACCCTATTATGGAATCTCATTGAGCCTCAATTTTTCTTGGAATTATGTCATCACGTGGTTTGTTTAGTGTCTCATGTTATTTGAAATGTAAACACATGTCCATACATTATAACATATGCATCATTATATTCACAAAAAGTTCTATTCAAATAAAAATTCTTGTATAATTTATACATGTTGTTATCTACAACATAACATACCTGACTATATCCAATTCATATATTAATAATTTAGCCTTCATACTAAAATGTAATCATTCTTTTATTTATTTCTCATCAATCATGTCAATATGCATAAATGAAACAAAAGTATAGATATCCTCATACATAACCCAATTCATGATTTATATTCCATGGAAAGATTAATCAAATACTAAACTTTATATTGGTGTTCATATTCCAACATAAATAACATATTTCATATGGATATCCATGTACCACCAGAGTTAAGAAAATAACATATATCATGTATCAATAGAGTAAATTAAACATCATATTCTTATGGGTATCCATGTACTGGAAAAATTAAATTCATTTCTTTACATGTGATAGTTCAAAATTATAGTCTTAGGAATCCAACCAAAATATAATGGTTATATAAAAAAAAAGGTTTTCCAGTTCTTCAAAGTTAGCACAAGTTGGGGTATATTTGACATATCGCCTCTGTATTTTCCCAGGTAGCCAATCCAGGGCTATACTTTTCCCACTGGACTTTAACTTGGTCTACCAATCAGTTCTTGAGCTTTTGAACCCTACGTTCCTATATATGTAACGGTTCGACAGTAATGGTTCCCTCGTCTAGTACCTGTAATTCCTTCCATTAAAGGTTATGAGATTTTTCAGCTATATAGTGTCGTAAGACAGATACATGAAATACATTATGAATTTTATGCAAGTGGGGTGGCAGTGAAACACGATAGGCGACAGGTCCAAATTTTTCTAGGACTTTGAACAGCCCAATAAATTGGGGTGATAATTTTGTCCCTTTTCCAAATCGTATGGTACTTTTGTTTGACCTGATGCAAACGAAAACCTAATCTCCTAATTCATAGTTTCTATCTGTCCTGTGAGTATCGACATAAATTTTTTTTCTATCTTGTGCCTCTTTCAATTGTTGTCTAAATTGCTTTACTTGTTCCTCCATCTCTTAGATTAATTCTAGCCTCACTATTACTCGGTCTTCCAACCTGTCCCAACTCAACGGTGTTCTACAGGGTCTTCTGTATAATGCTTCAAATGGCGGCATATCAATTGAACTGTGATAACTATTATTGTATGCAAATTCAACTAAGGGTAAGTACTTTTTCCATTGTGATTTTTGGTCCATAACATACATTCTTATCATATCTTTTAGTACTTGGTTTACCCTTTCTGTTTTCCCATCAGTCTCAGGGTGATAAGCTATGCTTAAATTTAATTGTGTTGCTAATGCTGATTGCACACAAGTCCAAAATCTTGAAGTGAATCATGAGTCCCTATCTTATATGATCTTCTTAGGTACTCCATGAAATCTGATAATTTCATTTATAAATTACCAGGATACGTCAACAACTTCGTAAGTGTCTCTTACGAGAATAAAGTGGGTGCTTTTGGTTAATTTATCCACCACAACCAAAATGGAATTATGATTTTGTGGTGTAAGTGGTAGCCCAACGATAAAATCCATAGAAATTATTTCCCATTTGGTCATAGGAATGTCATGAGGTTTTAGGAGACCTTCTGGGTGACAATCGTCAGCCTTTACTTGCTGACATTTAAGGCATTTTGCAATGAATTGGACAATTTAGTGTTATATACCTTCCCAAAAGAAATTTTTATTTGTATCCGCATGCATTTATTTACACTAGGATGTGCACAATACATTGCCCTATGGGCTTCCTTCAGGATGGTGTTTTGAAGATCCCCACTATCTGGTATGTAAATTCTTCCATGGAATCGTAAAATTCCATCATATTCTAACTCATATCCTTTAAAGTTAGGTTCCTTTAAATGGTTACTATCAAGCCCAGACCTCACTTTTAAGTACCAACTATCTCTCATGAGATGTTCTAGTACTTCTTTCCTCAAGTATAACTTGATAGGAATGAGGGAAAATATCCTCGATATTCTACTTAAAGCATCAGTGACTACATTCTCTTTCCCTTTTATGTATGAGCATAAATTTTCTCCCTACCACGTAGTGTCTCCATATCTTTAAAGCTAGCACCACCGTGGCTAACTCTAAATCGTTTGTGGCATAAAGTTATTCATGAGGCTTTAATTTTCTTGAATAATATGATATTACACCTCTATCCTACATTAATACTGCACCTAATCCCTGCTTAGATGCATCCGTACACACAGTAAAATATTTTTCCATATCAGATACTTGCAAGATTGGTGAACTGGTCAACAATATTTTAAGTTCAAAGAATTTTGTATGAAATTACTCAGTCCATTCATACTTAACACCTTTTCATTGGAGGGTTGTGATAGGCTTCACAATTTTGGAGAATCCTTCTACAAACCTTTGATAGTAGCCTGCTAAACCCATAAATCTTCACACTTCTTGTGCATTCTTAGGTATCAGCCATTCCATGATTTATTTCATCTTTTCAGGATTTATTGAGATCCCTTCACCAGATATAATATGACCCAAGTAATGAGTCTTCTTTTGAGAGAAAGAAAACTTGGATAACTTTCCATGTTCTTCCCTAAGCTGAGATAATACTATCTGTAGATGTTCTTCATATTCTTTCTCGTTCTTAGAGTATATGAGAATATCATCTAAGAATACTTATACAAATTGATCGAGATATTTTCTAAAAATGTTGTTCATAAAGTTCATGAATACTTCTGGTGCATTGGTCAACCCAAATGGTACCACAATGAATTGATAATGCCTAAAACGAGTTCGAAATGCAGTCTTAGAAACATCACTTTCTTTAATCCTTAGCTGATGATAACCTGATTGTAGAGCAATCTTTTAAAAGACATAAGTTCCTTTAATTTTATTGAAAAGGTCATCAATTCGAGGCATTAGATACCTATTATTTACTGTAGCTTGATTTAAATCTTGATAGTCTATACACAATCGTAATGAACCATCCTTTTTGTTGACAAACATTACAGGAGCACCCCCAAGGCAAAATTGTAGGAATTTACAGGGCAAGTTCTTTAGATAAAAAATCAAAGGTCACCGCTCACAAACAGATCACAAATCAGTACACCAGTATTATCACATAGTTAAAACCCTCGAAGAGGGAAACAACCCACAGCTTGAGTCAACACAGCCACTTCAAGAAATTTATTAATATAAAAGAAATATTACATATGTTTCTCTCATAAATGGTTACCAGAAAAATTACCCTCCATGCTCTTTAAATAGAGATCATGGACCAATCGGGTGTTAAGCCACGGATCAAGTGTCATTAATACCAAGGAGAGAGTGAACCGTCGGATCATTACAAATTGTGACTGTCGGATTATAAGTTACAAATGTACATAGTAAAGAAACACACTTTACCTAATTCTACACTAGACTAAGTTATTCTTAACTATTTCCTATGTGTCAAAATATCCTAACATCCCCCCTTAAGAACAACTTGGGATAGGATTGAAGGATTTACAAAGGTGACACAAAAAGGAGCCTATTTCCTATGTGTCGAAATATCCTAACATCCCCCCTTAAGAACAACTTGGGATAGGATTGAAGGATTTACAAAGGTGACACAATAGGAGAAGGAAGGAGGCATTAGAGCCTATCCCCCCTTAATGATAACTTTCCTGAACCCCAAGAATGGATCAAAGTTTGGTAAACTTCGCTTCTATGAGAGAATTTGTAAATATATCAGCTACTTGATCATTGGTTGGACAATTCTGCAATTCAATAACACGATCATGAATGAGCTTTTTGATGAAGTATATGTGGAGCTCAATGTGTTTCATAAGCTGATGTTGAACTAGATCTTTAGATAGTTGAATGGCACTCTAATTATCATACCAAAGTGCAGTTGGATGCTGCTGATGAAGACCAAATTCAGACAGGATTTGACGAAGCCACATGGCTTCCTTGTTGGCTTCAACTGCACCATGATACTCTGCTTCTGCTGAAGAAAGAGAGATGGAACTTTGTTTCTTACAGGACCATGTAATAGGTCATGAACCAAGAGTGAATACATATCCTGCAGTAGACTTTCGATCATCAGGTTCACCATCCCAATTAGAACCAGTGAAACTAATCAGCAATGGAGATGCTCCTACACTGTAATGAATCTCGAACTGAACTATACCTCCAATATATCAAAGTATTCTTTTCGCTACTTTCTAGTGACTTTCATGAGGTTGGTGCATAAACCGAGCGACAAGACCAATGGCAAATGAAAGGTCAGGACAGGTATGGGTTAGATACATAAGTTTACCAACAAGTTGATGGTATAAGGTAGCATCAACTTTAGGGGTAGGACAAGTGACTGAAAGCTTGACTCCATACTGAAATGGAGAAGGGGCTTGCTTACAGTCTTCCATGTGAAAGTGGTGTAGAATATCACAGGCATACTTGGACTGAGAGAGGGTAATAACTTCTTTGGATTGCAAGACTTGAAGACCAAGGAAATAATGCAGGTGTCCTAAGTCTTTCATTTAAAACTTCTTTTTGAGGCTAGACTTCACATGGTTTATATGGTTGGGATCACTACCAGTAAGGATAATATCATCAACATAAAGAACAAGGATGGTGAAGGACTTACCAACTTTCTTGGTGTAGACAGTGTTGTCAGAATGACACCTAGAAAATCCATTATCTAATAGAAATATATCCATTTATGCATACCAAGCCCGAGGAGCTTGTTTGAGACCATAGAGAGACTTCCTAAGGCGAAAAACAAAGCTACAATCATTTTGGATAAAGACAGGGGGTTGTTCCATGTATATTTCTTCATGCAAATCTCCATCTAAGAAGGTTGATTTAACATCCATGTAATGGAATTCCCATTTAAAGGAGGCAGCAAGGGAAAGAATAAGGCGGATATAACTCATTTTGGCAACAGGGGAGAAGGTTTAAGTATAGTCAATGGCTTCAACTTGTGAAAATCCTTTAGCAACAAGATGAGCTTTATGTCTATCCACCTTTCCATCTAGTCCAAACTTTGTTTTGTAAACCCATTTGCATCTAACAAGTTTTCTTCCTTTTGGAAGAGGAACAAGATCCCAAGTATCATTCGCTAATAAGGAACAATATTCTTCATTCATAGCTTCATCCCAATCTAGATGACCAAAAGCTTCTTCAAAGGTGTCTGGATCAGGATTTTTGGGAACTTGAGCCAATAAGGAAGAGGCTCTTTTGAACTGAGAACATGTACGTCGTCGATCTGCAGGGTCACCTGCAAGAGAACCTATCGCATCCCAAGTAGAGTGGACCCATCTTGGAAGATGTGGAGTGGAAGGAATATCTTCAAGAGGTGGAGGAGAATTGTCATCCTTGCTGTCATCATCTGAAATAGAAGGAATACTGTCAAAACTAGAAGAGATAGAGAGAGAGGTGGCACATATGCTGAATCAGGCTCTTAGGCCAAAGGTGGCACACCTACTGAACTAGGCTCGCAGGCCAAAGGTGGCACACCCGCCAAACTAGGCTTGCAAACCGATATATTTTCATCAAATTTACATCTCTTCTAATGATTATATTTTTAGATTTTTGTTGAAGAAGTCTATATCCTTTGATATCTTCAGAATATCCAACAAAAATTCACTTTTCACTCTTAAGTTCTAAGGCTTTATGTTTCGCATCTGGAATATGGGCCCAAGCATCACTTCCAAAAACAAGAAATTGACTTACATCTGGTTTTATTGAGCTCCAAGCTTCTTCTGGAGTTATATTCTTTAAAACCTTAGTAGGAGTGCGATTTACTATGTAGTTTGCACAGTTAATTGCTTCTGCCCAAATATTGAGACCAAGTCCTTTAGATTGAAGCCATTTCTTTTAAGGTTAGATTATCTCGTTCAGCTACGCCATTTTTTTGTGGAGTATATGGAACAATATGTTGCAATTGAATTACATGCTCAGTGCAAAAGTTGATAAATTTGTTGTTAACATATTCTCCTCCATTGTCTAATCTTAACTTAAGAATTTGATGTCTAGATTGTTTCTCAACAAAGGCCTTAAAGGCCAAGAACATGTTAAAAACTTCACTCTTGAGTTTTAAGAAGTATACCCAAATGCGTCTGGAAAAATCATTAATGAAATTTAAGAAGTACTTGCAACCAGAGAAAGAAACAATAGGAAGTGGACCACATAAATCACTGTGCACAAGCTGCAAAGGGGATGAAACGTGCCAAGAGGCATGTTTTTTGAAACTATCCCGATGATGTTTTCCGAGTACACATCTGGAGCAAAAACCATCTCGACAAGATACCATAGGAAGATTGTCGCCATTTTTTCTTTACATAGATTTTGAAGAGAGCGATAGTTTAAGTAACCAAATCACTCATGCCAAAGTTTTCTCACTTCATCATTATGAGCAACAAAAATGGAGGGAAGACAGGATGACCCAAAGTTTTCAAACATATACAACCTTGTGGAATCATCAACAACACCAGTAGCTAAAATATGTCTAGGATCTTTTAGGTCCCTGATTACAACATCATGAGGTGAGAATTCTACTATTTTCCCTTCACCTGAATGAGTTATCTGATAAAAAAATAGAAGGTTTCATGACAAGGTAGGAACACATAGTACATCATTAAACTGACCATTACCTAGATGAATGGTTCTAGATCCTACAACACTAAGAGATCTATCATCACCAACATAAATATGTTTGGTGTTACAATCATTTAAAGAAGAAAACATCGCTTTATTTTTGGCCATGTGGTAAGAAGCTCCAGAATCAATGAGCCACTCATTAGAATGAGAAGAAGATACATTTAATGCATAACCAGATATTGATGCTTGACAACCACAAGCAGAAAGTTCCATTCCTGAAGATGAAGGTGAAGAGTGCTCCAAATTGATGTTGTGCTTCTTCATTGTTGCTTCTAAGGCTTCCATCTTCTTAAAACATTTGGACTCTATATGGCCATCATGATTACAAAAGTTGCAATGTCTATATGTCTTCTTCCCTTTGTTTTTATTTGCCTTATCATTTAGGTGAGTTGCTTTTTCAATTTGCGACTGAAATTTCTGAGGACCATTGTTTGATTTAGGACCATAATTTTTAGGATATTGCTTCTTGGGATTCTTTTGATATGGTTGTTGTTGGGCCACTAAGGCTTTCTTAGAAGCGTTTCCAGAAGTGATAAGACCAAGGTGCAAGAGTTTTTCTTGTTCTCTTATCAAAGAATCGCAAAAGGCATCAAAAGAGGGGTTCTTTTAGGTGGTTCCTGAAGAAATGATGGCTTCTCTAGTGGAATGGAAGTTGGAACATATATAGAGTATGTAGGGCCAAGCTTAGCAAGAATGGAATAGATGAGGCTACCAACGTCCTTTTTGACCTTACAACCTTCTAAAAGAAGTCTAAGGGTCTTGAATTTAGACAAAAAATCTTCAATAGAGGAGAAATTATTGGGATCCAAAGTAAGTAACTCATTTTCAAGCTGGTGGGCCCTGATTTGATTTTGAATGCCAAAAACAATATTTATCTTTTTCAGGGCTTCATCAAGGGTGTCAATTTCAAGGATATGAAATCGAAGATCTTGAGAAATGTACATTCCTATCAACCCTCGTGCTTGATCTTGTTTACTTTTCCATTTAGCGACTTTATCATCATCACAAGGTTTAGTTTCTTGTCCTATGGCTATTCTATAAAGCCCTTTACTTCTAAGTAGATCTACCATGTGAGGTAGCCATTGGAAATAATTGGTGCTGTTAAGAATAACCAGGCATGCACTTTCCATTTAAAAAAAAAAATGAAGCTAAAAAAAGCTAAAACTAACTGCTCCAATGGAAAGATCTCGAAAAATTAGGCCGATTAAAAAAACACGGCTCGAAAAATGGCTTCTGGATGAAGAATTTATGCCTTTTTGAAAAAACGAGTTGTAGATGCCGAATAGTTACAGGAACGATTTGAAATTTGATGATGAAGTTCAAATTTTTAAAAAATCCCGCCACTTTAACAAAAAGCCTTTTGCAAAAGAAGCTTAAGAAAGAGACTTGAACCCAAGACCTCTATTCTCATAATAGTAAAATGATTATGTAATTGTTTGAAAGGAGGAAGGCGTTTTTTTTTTTTTTTTTTTAAGCCTTTTGTGTGCGTGCCTTTTTCCTGCACAAAAAACACAAAATCCGAGCAAAAAAAAAAAATGCAAGCCTTACGATAGGACCTTAGATTTCCAATTACCCTTACCGACAACTATCTATTTTTTCACTATTTTTGATTTCCCGAGATCACACAAAGATGTAGGGAAAGAGCATACGTAGCAGAAAAAATTCCCTTCTTTTTGTTTCTAATTTTCCGAGATCGCACAACGCAGAGCAAAGAGCATACACAGAGAAGAGGGTATAGATGTGGAAAATAAATAAAACCTAAAAACCGAAATAAACAGAGGGGATTGAAATAACCAGAACTATTAACAAATATAACTGCAAAACATATACTTTATACTCCAGATCTAAACTGACATAACTTGGGCAACCAGAAACCTTTTTGCATGAAACAAAAGGGGTCCCTCACTATAACAAATGCTCCAGACACAACAGAGTAGTTCTCCAGGCCCGAAAATGTTCAGAAATAGTAGATCTAGAAAATGACAGTCGCATGCAGTCAAACCGACTTCGGATTTGTATCAATAACGGATGCGGCCCTCAAAACAGCTCTGATACCATGTAGAAATTTCTAGGGCAAGTTCCTTAGATCAAAAACCAAAGTTCACCGCTCACAAACAGATCACAAATCAGTACACCAGTGTTATCACGTGGTTAAAACCCTCGAAGAGGGAAACAGTCCATGGCCTAAGCCAACGCAGCCACTTCAGGAAATTTATTAATATAAAAAAAGGATTACATATGTTTCTCTCATAAACAGTTACCGGATAAATGACCCTCCATGCTCTTTAAATAGAGATCGTGGACCAATCGGGTGTTAAGCCACGAATTAAGTGTCGTTAATACCAAGGAGAGAGTGAACTATCGGATCACTACAAATCGTGACCGTCAGATTATAAGTTACAAATGTACATAGTAAAGAAACACACTTTACCAAACTCTACACTAGACTAAGTTATTCTTAACTATTTCCTATATGTCAGAATATCCTGACAGAAATAATGGGTCGAATATGCCCTATATCCAATAGTTCCTTCAACTAAATTTGTAATTATTGAAGTTCTAGGGCTTTCATTCTGTAAGTTGTTTTAGAAATTGGTTTCGTACTAGGTTTTAACTCTATTTTGAGATCCAACTCTCTTTTAGGAGGTAACCCTAGTAGTTTTTTTGGAAAAACATCCGAAAATTCGGATAACACCGGATATTGTTCTAAGGATGGTTCTTTATCATTTCTTACTTCTTGAACTGCATATACGTGACAACCTTTTCTTAAGAAATACTTCATTTTCATTTTTGAGATGAAGCGTAAGGATAATTTCCTCTTAATACCTTGGATTTGGATCATCTCCCCTTCATCATTCATACAAATTATTATTTTCCCGTAACAATCTTCCCAGATTTATGAGATTTTAACCAATCCATCCCTATGACAAGGTCGTAAGTTCCTAGGGCTGTGACATATACTTTTAACTTGGTCGAACATATCCCTAGATCAACTTTGCATTCCTCAACACTTAAATCTATGAATTAAAGTTCTCCTGAAGCCATTTCTACCTGTCCGAAATTGTTTTTCTTGCAAGATGCCAACCCACATTTATTTAATGCATATGATGAAATAAAATTATCAGTAGCACCAGTATCAAAAAAAAAATTGAGTTTTATTCCATTGATAGTACCTGGGGATTCCACTACAGTGGATTGATGTGATGCGTGGTTATTGTTGATTACAACATGGATTCTATGATTTCCTTGGTTATTTGACGATGGTTCTTTTCCTACTCTCTGCATTACATTTGACGATACTTCTAGAAAATCAAGTTGAAAATGAAATCCTCCACATCCCCAAAAATTAGCTTGGGATGGTCCCCTTAAATCAGATTGTGAATCTCTAGACAAGGAGCTTCGTCCTCTTATGCTACTTCCTCTCCCATTTTTTCCTCTATCAATAGTCCCTCGAGATTTCCATGGACTTGTGTTTGATGATTCGGTAGCTATATTATTAACGGTCATGGGAGCTCTTGCTCCTACTCCTCTTGGGGTAAATCTATTACCATAAGGAGGCAGTCTTGAGCTACTTCCCTTGAAGAAGTTTCGAGGAATATTTCCTGGAAATCCTGGCTGTGAGGGTTCTATTGGCCTGATATCCCTTTTAATCCCTAGATGTTCCTTTGCATACCATTCTCATTCAACTTCATGTGCTACATATGACAGGGTCCACATTCTAACCATAGCCCCGATTCAAGGATTTAATCCATAAACGAAATGCTTGATTTGAATTTCATCAATATCCAGATAATGAACATATTTTACAAGCTCCATAAATTTTATTTGATATTATTCCACTGTCTTAGACTAACATATGGAAGGCTCCTGCTTGCTTCTCTTGAAATAAAGGTGGCAATTATTTGCACGGAATCTTTCCTCAAACAGCTCCCAAAGAATGTTGTCTAATGTGAGATGTAGTTGCTTCTCTAGATTTCCCCACCAAATTAAATCACTCTCTCTAAGCTGAAATATATCGATCTTTTTCCTAGAGGTAGAAGAATATTCTCTTAGTGCGAAGCATCTTATCATTCCTTCTAACTATGCTTCATCACGTTCTCCAAATCACCCTCCTGAAAATTCAGGGAGTTTAATATTTTGTAGTTCTCTAGAAATATCTTCCTTTGGTGGTTTATAATCACAATCTTTGGGTTTTTCTAAGTGTATTTCCTCAAGTTGGATTCGCTCTTCCTTGGTGTTTACCCGTCGCGACCCTTTTAATGTTTCCAGAATGGCTTCTAATGAGCGAATTATACTGGTTAGCTTGGATGATGTAGTGGTTGGTGCTAATGATGATCTCGGCGGTGGCAATGGTGATGGTGATGAAGATGGTGGTGGCGTTAGAGATTGCGATGCTACCCGATGGCGCAGTCGTTTTTGATATGTCCTTACCATCGTGACTTTTCCTGGTTACATAATAAGATTTATGAAATCTGAAGTGCAAGAATCCAAAGTACAATTCTAGATTTGATAAATATAATTTCATAAATTCAAGCTCACATACAGGTACAGTTTCTTTTTTTTGCTATTATTACCTACAGAAAGGTCTTACTGATACTGAGGTCAATGAGGGTGGTATCGCTACCTCTTTATCCTAATGCGGGATAATATATAATCGGAATCATATCTATATGTCTGATCTATATGGATGAGCTAGTTTATACTAAAATATGAACTCATGCTATAATCGATGCACTAAGCAATACTATGAGAATGGGGGCCTATCTATCGGTAAAAATCTAGTATATATAAGGTAGACTCATTTCTAACTCATTCACTATACTTCCTTCTTCTTTTACGAAGATTCAAGATTTTATAATCTCGTTCTTATCTTTTGTACTTTAAATTTACTACTTATTATCGTCACACTACCTGAAATTATCGTAACTTTTATTTTATATATATATATATATATATATATATATATATATATTAAAATAAATACTTAATCTCATAATAAATTAATGTGTACTCACACTAAAAACCAACCTATATGTTGACTTCTATTTATATCGTATCATGTATTATTTCAAAAAAATAAAAAAATATAAGAAAATAATAATAAATAATTAAATTCATCAAGTATTCAATGTAATTATATTATGAAATAAAAGTCACACATAAGTGAAGTGTTTGGGAATAAGTCCTCACATGGTCCCTTTTAATTTAAGTAAAGGTTTTATTAATATCCCTCTCAATTTAAGTAAATGTTTCATTATTAATAAAAGTAGATTATTTTAAAGTCAATAGTATTATGGAAAGGGAGGTTTGAGTCCTCATTTCAATCACCAAATCCATTTCCACATAATCTTTCAATTCATATGGCGAAGATAATATTAAAACTATATATATGTAGATTTAATAATTTAAATTTGATTACTAGTAAACTAAACGTTTCTGGATTCTCAGAATACAAAATATGGTGATCCCTAAAATTAGTATGCCAATAAAAGTGTAAGACAAAATTAAATTTGCGAAAACTGCCTAATTCGGCTTACATGTTTATTATACATACTACATGGTGAAAAGTTCCAGTTAAAGTTCAAGGGACAGGTGCATATAGAAAACAAAACCGGAGTAAAAAATTGTAAGACAAAGCCCGAAAATAAAATAATAATAACTAGATTTATGGGCAATTACGAGTATTTATACATTTGATTCTAATTACAGGGCACCAAACTGCACCGCTTGTAAGTTCCAATAGAGTTTAAAACTGGCTCTGATACAAGATGTGGTACCTTAAATTAAACAATTAACTATAAAATTCTATTTATTATAGTTTAACACCAGATTGAGTTTAAAAATTTCTATCTGTATCATTTCAACAACCTAAAGATTTAATGCAAAATTTTAAACAGACTGAAAATTAAATGTAAGAAGAATACCTGGAATTGGAATGAGTTGGAGGTGTTCTGGATTGTGGCTCTTCTCACGGATGCAGCTGATGTGTTATTAAACCAGCCGTTACCTCCTAGCCTATCTGGGGTCTACCTATACTGTCCCAAATCCAGAAGACAAATATTTTAGCCCTTGTGCCCAAAATTTCAAAAACAATCAAGATTTCGTCAAAAACAATCAAAATTTACTCCAATCTATAGCTCTGTCTATCTCCCAAAATCTGTCCATTTCATCCCACTTCTCAGCCTCCAACCTCCCCATTCAAAATTCCCTACATTCCTTTTATAATTTCATAGTCACCGCCTTCATATTTGTCTCGGTGTCTCTCCACATTACGTGGACTCTGCATGTTTGGACTCTTATGGATTTTAGATTTGATTTGAGTAGTTTCTATGATATATAGGTTTTAATTTAGTTTAAATAGGTTACATTATTCAAAATAGAATTTTTTAATTCATAATTTAATTATAATTATAATTAAATTAATTTACTTTATAATTTTAATTAAATTACATTATTCTTTCATTTATTTTATTCCAATATAATTTATAATTTAAATTATATTTTTCTTTAGGTATACAAGGATGGTATTTATATTAACTACCTAACTTGATATACTTATTATATTCCAGTGAGATCTAAATTTATTTTGAAAATCTTTTCATTATCTTGCTTAAGCATTTTTCAGTATTATCCAGCATGTGTACTAGTGCAATACATGTGGTTCATGCATATGTAGCTATCATATGCATGCCCCGTATGTATGCTAATATCCACCCTCTTTTTGCAAGTGTAAGTGGATCCTTACAATTAACCATGCTTAACTGGATCATTCACCATTAAATCTTTGGTTTTCCCATGCGCTCCCATGTCTACTTAGGAAAACATTGGCATCAGATCCAAAATGCAGGGTTATCTGATCCATGTCGTAGTCCTCAATCTGCGCAGTTATCATCTCTATGTTTTTACTCTTCTTATACTGATTCCATTTATTTACTATGTGTGGCTCTTCCCTTCCTTTGCAGGAGTCTATCAACGCCTGGAGACTTTGGTTTGCGCTAGCAGATCGTTGCCGAAAGAGACGGTAAGAAAAAGTATTTGCCTTGACTACTAGGTTTCTGCATCTAGAGGGATATTAGGACATGGATTTACTGCTATACATCTTCCTTATGCTTTCCTGAACTGCACAGATGAAATTATCTACTGTTACAGTTTATTCCCTATTCAACACTTATTACTAGCGTGTGTTGCGCCTTTATCAGTTTCATGCTTTAATCAACCCAATACAACACATATAAACAACATAAAATACTTTTCCATGCATAAAAAATTAGACACAATACTTTGCAATACATAAAACAACTTCAGGGTTTAATTCATAGACAAATCATGCAAATATACATAAATACTTCAAAATATTCCTTCTCTTTATTGATAATGTGCCTTTCCAATACAATCATTTTCGACCATCACACACAGCGATGGGTGGTCTGCGCACATAGCTGCAGAGCAAGGCCTCCACGCACACAGTTGCAGAGCCTTCTCTGAAGACCCAAAACAAACTAAAATACAGACATTTCGTTTGCACTCATACCATCATTCTAATTCATGAGTTGACTCACTAAGACATCTCCTTATATCGATTTTACATCTTATAATACCATCATGGTCCACAAACCATGGGCGGATCTCAAAACATCCAAACTAACACGATCCCTTTACAAAAATAGGGCCTTCGACCTGCCCCAAAGCCCCTAATACTCCTAAAACTCCATGTGAAGCTTTTAAACTCCGCGTGATTGAGTTATCTCCGCTATATCACGCACTCCACTTCCTCAAAATTTTAATTATTTTACTCAAAACTAGACCAAGTCAAGCCCTTCCCAACAGGCCCCTGACACTATTTCCGGATCACTTCGGTCTGCGCCAAAAAATGGTTGCCGAAAGGGCCAGTAATAGAGGGTTTTGTTGGTAGAGGATCTACTTCAAACTTGGGTCTAGACTCCCTCAAGCCAAAAAATGGTTCCCTTTTCAGGACCAGGATCTGATTGAGGGATATGTGGATGTGGCATCTGACAAGAAAAGAGATCCAATATTGGGTAGATTTGAAAGAATGAGAGTTCGCAATTCAAGAAAACAGAAATACTCAACTGTCAACTGAAGCTTGGTTGCAGAGATATCTTTTTACAGACCAACACAAGATTTTCTTCTCGTCGTTTGCATGAATGGTTGTCAAGGTTGGTTGAGAATAAGACTTATTTTAAGAATGATGAACTTATTGCGTGGAGCTCTAAATTGTTGCAACAACTCAAGAAGGCTGATAACAAGATCTCAAGAGCTGTTGATTTCTGGATCGAGAGTATCTTGGGAGGATTTATAATTTAGTTTTCCATAGACATGTGTGTATCCTACAACGAAGCTGAGTGGAGGTTTTTCAAAGGTTGACAAGGTAAGTAATTGAATTCTTTAAATTTTTGTATTAAGATGCTTTTATGTGAAAAGGGTGTACTAGGCATGCAATCATATTTATGTTTGGAAGAAGTAACTCTGGATCTATGTGAAGTGGTAAAAGATTCAGGGTAGATCATGAAAACTTCATTGATAATGACTATAGTTCGTTGTTGAGTGGGTCTGAAAGCGAAGAAGGAGAAAGTAACCCCACAACCCCTAGAGGTGCATCCCAGTTATAATTTGGAGATCATCAGGGAACTTCTGGGATTCCCCATCCCGCCACTCCCCTCACCCCATATCCCCATCCCCATACATTTCCTCCACCTCCACCTCCCCCAAAAAACATGCCCAATGAGGTTAGAATGCCTATTTTTAGAGGTCAAGGATCAGAGGATCCTGATCAATTTTCGTTTGTCGTTGAATCAGTATGGAAAGCGCGGCAGGTCACGGATGATGACATAAAGAAGGAATAACTTGTCACAACACTGCAAGAAAGGGCATTTGCATGATATATGAAGTAATTCAATGACACATTTAACTGTCACGTTGGATGAGACAAAGACAACACTGAATTCTGACTTTAAGAAGCCAAAATCATAGTCACAGTGTATTACAGAGATAAAAGATATCAAACAATCAATAGCTGAGTCTGTTTTGGAATTAGATCAAAGGTTCAATATGTTACTAGGAGAAGTGAACTTCCAAATTCCTGACGAGAAACAAAAGGAGTGGTTTATAGTTGTGTTATTGCCACATATCAGGCTACCTTTTAAAAACAAAAGATAGAAACACAGGCTGAAGCTTTGTAAATTGCTATGAAATTGGAAGCTTCGCTAGTCTCAGATACCCAGGTATGGGTACAACATATTCAGAGAAAATTAGAAGCAATGCATTTTGAGTTGCAAGATCTAAAGAAAGGCAAGGAAACCCAAATAGAAATATTCTCAGGGTATGGTGTATCAAATGTAAGGCAGAAGGCCATTATAAAGATCAGTGCCCTATGTTTAGGGATTACATAAACGGTGGCAGGCCTAATCCGTTACACCTAGGACCAAGTGTATAGTGTGACATGTGTAAATTTTTAGGTCGACATTGCACAGGAGAATTCTATTTGATGTAGAAGTATGTGAAAAGCTTGAAGAAATTCTTTTTTAACTTATGTAGCTCCGTAGGGCATGATGAGAAGAATTGTCGCAGTTATGAGTTAATGCAGACTGCAGATGCATACAGAATACAACTGAAGGGCACGTGCATGAAGATCATGGTCCACCAGCAGGATGGGGAGGCTTCCAAGGTTGAGGAGGAGGCGTTGGTCGAGGATGTGGTTAAATCATATGTTACAACTACAGCAAAGAAGGACACTTCATGAGGGATTGTCAGAACCCCACAACCCCTTCTTGCATGTATTGTAGATATTTTGAGCATGCAATAGAAGATTGTCTTGTTATAATAACAAATATGCAGGAGAAAAGAAATCAGAAGCCTACTTATAACTTACAAATGATGACTTTGGAGCCGCACAAAGAATAGCCTAGTGTTAGCATAGTAACCCGAAGTGGTGCAACTATGGGAGAAGATAGCGCAGCAGGACAAAATCCTATGGAGGACACGTGGGTCAGAAAGGTTGGAGATAAGAATATTGGGTTCAATATGCAAAAGGAGACATTTTTTGAGGCGAAGAAGGGTTTCATGGACCCCAGAGCTTCGACATCTCGCACACAACTGTAGACTAAGGCCTCCACACACACAACAGAGGATCCTTCTCTAAAGACCCAAAAAAGACTAAAACACAAATAATTCAGTTTGTGCTCATACCATCATTCTAATTCATGACTTGAATCACTAAGACATATCCTTATATATCTTTTGCATCTTGTAATACCATGGTCCAGAAAGCAAGGGTGGAGTTAAAAAAATCCAAACTAACCCAATCCCTTTATACAAATAGGGGCTTTGACCCACCCCAAAGCCCCTAATACTCCTAAAACTTCATGCTAAGCTTTTAAAATCTATGCGATTGACTTATCTCCATTGGATTGCGCACTCCACTTCCTCAAAATGTGGAGTCTTTTACTCAAAACTAGACCAAGTTGGGTCATGCCCAACAACTACGTTAATTAGAAATATTGATGAACTTCGTGTAGAAATTTTAGATATTGGTTCGCTATATTTTATGATATATGGTTCGACGAATTTAGGGTTTTTGTAGTCTCTAGAATTTAATCTCAAATAGGGGACCCAGGGAAAATCAACATAACTTTCTCTCTAAGCATCGGATTTAAATTTTGTAAAAAGTCATTGAAATTTCACATATTGTAGTTTTTTATGTATAAATTTTTAGGGGCAGAAGATCGAAATAGTGACACGTGGAATTCCATACAAGTTCACTCTACTGAACCAGTCTATAATCAAGTCATCGTGAGAGATTAGGCATAACTCTTTCTTGAAGAATCCAATATCAGTATGACTTATGGGGTTGGAAATAAGACGCAGAGAAATACCACAAGACAAAGTTTCAAACCTTGGAGATCCAAAATTACAAAGATACAATAGTTTCAATATCGAGCTCCTAAAAAGTAAGAAAAATGTATGTATTTTTTTTAAATTTTGCATAAATTTTGTTTGAAAAGTCAGTTTGAAGTGATTCCAAGGGCATAGTGAAGAATAGATATCATTGTTTGATTAAAAAATTCCTCAAAAAAAAAATGGACACCCCTAGTTAGCAACCAAAAATATCTTCTATGACGCATGAAGAAGAGGGAGAAATGCAACATGATATATCAAAATTACGAGACTAAGTGCACCAATTTTTTCTCTCGCAAAGAGTAACCAAAACTGAATTGGAAACGATGATGAACGTTAATATGGGCAGTTTAGCCCTGGATGCAGGTGACAGTAGGAGCACGAATGGCAATCATCTCCCCCACGCCCATGAGGACGAAGATCTACAACACAGGTCCTCACCCGATGTGGATCCTCAAACTGGTAACCATCCGCACGAGGTGAATGGGATAAGGCATGATGAAGATATGCTTGGATAGTGCCACCACCTCCAGGGTACCTCTCTGCAACAATCATCTTAAATGATTACCTGGATTGATATTCCAAACAGCCATAAATCTTCACTCGAGCCCGCTCATGAAATCGGTTATGGCACGCAGCTACGTGCGAGGAAAAATCATGACCTACCCCCTCGCATGTGTCACAGACATTTTAAAGGGAAGGCCCCTCAGAACAAAGAGACACACAATCAGTTCCTTCGGTATTTCTTGTTGATTCTGTTCTTTCCCTCCTACGTCACCAGCCCGTTGTGCAACCCTCTTCCCAGAGTTGCGCTGCACAGACTTCTCTGGGCTGCGATTTATCCAGCCTGCGCTTCTTATCCTAGCTCCATCTATCCCTCCAGCCACAATTATCTATGCTTTCCCCCTCATCGTTCCCCCTGTCCACTTGATTTTCCCATGCTTCGTTCCTCTCCCCTTGCTCCGCATCTTTCCATATCCGTCACTCCTCTGCTTCAACAAGCAATGGCTCCTAGGTTGCACCAAAGAACCATCCATGGAGGGCAGAGAGGGGCACTCCCCAGTCATTACCACCATGGGTCAGACAATCATTTGGAGTGTGTTGAAGGCTCTTCCT
This sequence comes from Pinus albicaulis, assembly GCA_034641835.2. NCBI lineage: Eukaryota > Viridiplantae > Streptophyta > Pinopsida > Pinales > Pinaceae > Pinus > Pinus albicaulis. Next base: position 911,827,968 of record CM076578.1, on the reverse strand, counting down.
TAGACAATTACACTAGACAAAGCCCTGATCCTGAGCAGGAGGAGGAGGCCCCCGTGCAAGTTCCGCAGATAGGTAGATGTGGACCTCGGGATTATACCATCGCGCATCAGGTGCACCCCCCGCCTCGCAATATTAACCCTTTGCCAGCTCAGGAGGGTGAGGATGATGAATCAAATGTATGGATTATGGATTCTAAAGGCACTTGGACACACGTCCCTGACGCAGAGTATCCAGTGGCTCCCATCCTCTCTGTACCGATCCCCAAACCTACACGTCCACCCACTGATACAGAGGAAGCGGCTGCGCAAGCGTATGCCTACCCCATATTGGAGGAAGAACCAGACAATAATGATGAAGCTGGAGACTAAGGACTGCGAAGCTGCTCAGTTCTTCCTTGGTTTTTGGCATGCATGTTATTACCACGGAATCTCAAGTTATACTTATGCTTCTGCACAATTTGTAATTTTTGGATACACCAGCACTGTTGCACATTTTTTAATTTCCTGTTTCAAGTATCTTCCAGGTTGGTTTCCTCCATAGAGGCAGCCCCGAAACCGCACAACTAAGGTTGGGATTGGTTAAGCGCAGCGTACCAACCTAGCCTGTAGCATATGTAATGTTTCTCTTTTCAAATTAATATAGATTGGCCTAATTTACCAACAACAACAAAAAAATTGGACGGTTTAGAAGTAAAATTAAAAAGTGGCATGGATGGTTTAAAATACTTGGAAGCAATGATGACTGTCAAGATGGAAGGGTCGACAAATTTGCTTCAAGAAAGGCTTCCAAGTGGTGACAAGGTAATCCATGAAAATAAACATGAGGACAAAACGAATATGAATTATGATTTTAGAGACTCAAATTTTGGGTTTAAGACCCACCACATTATAAATATCAATATGAGAAAGTTTGATGGCAAGGATCCGGTGACATGGATACTACAGATGCAAAAATATTTTGATCTCCATTATGTGCAACACACACAAAAGGTAAGCATTGCATCTTTATATTTAGAACCCAATCATTTTGTATGATATCTATGGATTTTTTCTGGTAAACCAATTTTCACTTGGTCAATTTTTACAAAGGAAATGATATCACATTATGAGGATACAAAGAGAAGCACCTTCTTTAGCCAATTGATAAATACCAAACAAAATGGTTCAATGGTAGATCACATTGAGGACTTCCAAAAAATTGAATATTAGGGTTATTAATATTCCAAAGGAGCACATGATTTATGTCTTTATAGGGAATTTAAAGGATAACATCCAACATGAGGTTCACCTTTGGGAACCTGATTCATTGGAGCAGGCAATCAAGGTGGCCAGAAAAGTTGAAATGAAAATTATGGCAACAAGGAAGTCTACCACTCACAACTATGAAGATGGAAGTGTTGATGCTCCTATCCTTCCACAACCTACAAGGTTGACGCCATAAAAATTGGATGAAAGAAGAGAAAAGGGGTTTTGTTTTAGTTGTGATACAAAATACACTAAAGGTCATAAGTGTGCTGAGAAGAAATTATTTTACATATATTTTGAAGAGGAGGACAAAAAAGAACAAGAAACATCAAAAGAGGAGGATACACACCAGGAAACAACCCCATAGAAAGAAGAAATGAATCCGACCATATCTTGTAATTCCTTGGTGGGAATTACCACTCCTCGCACTCTCAAGATAAAAGGATATATCAAGAATAAAAAGGTAATAGTGTTGATTGATTCATGTAGTACTCATAATTTTATTCATTGTAAGATAGCCAAGGAATTGAATTTCTTTCTATATCTCGCACCATAGTTGCAAGTGATGGTTGCAAATGGAGGAACTATAAATTTCTCTAGAAAGTGTCATAATATCAAGTTAACCATGGGGGAATATGTATTGAATAGTCAAATTATTTCAATTCCAATGGGCGGTGTTGATATTGTACTATGAGTCCAATGGTTAAAATATTTTGGGACGATAGATTCTAATCTTCTTGGGAAGTAAAGGAAGTTGAATTAAAGGGTATCGCAGGGAAACCAGGGAAGATAATCATCTCTAATGGCATGAAAATTATTCTGAAGAAATAACAATGAGGCATAATTTCACAATTACGCTCACTAGAGGTTCAAACATCGAAATCATCTATTTCTCCAGATCTCCAAAAAGTATTCGACAATAATTCCAAGGTATTTGACACTCCCAAAGGTCTCACACATATTTTTAATCATGATCATGCTATTCATTTGATTCTAGGAAGTGTTTCTCCAAACATCAGGCCTTACAAATATCCATATTCCCCAAAAGAGTGAAATTGAGCATATGGTTGGAGAAATGCTAGAGACTGGTATAATTCAACCTAGTCAAAGTTATTTCTATGCTCCAATAGTGTTGGTTCACAAGAAGGATGGAACATGGTGTATATGTCTGGATTATAGGGAGCTAAACAAGCTCACTATTAAAGATAAATTTCCCATTCTTCTCATTGATGAATTGTTGGATGAATTACATGGACCATTTTACTTCACCAAGTTGGATATTCATCTAGGATATCATCAAATTAGAATGAAGACTAGAGAAATTACAAAAACAAAATTTAGAACTCATGAAGGTCATTATGATTTTTTGGTCATGCCTTTTGGCCTTACTAATGCACCTTATAAATTTCAAGGTTTGATGAATTCTATTTTCAAACCCTTCCTTTGAAAAATTGTGTTAGTATTTTTTGATGATATACTAATCTAAAACAATTCATGTAAGGATCATGTTCAACATGTTGATAGGGTGCTCAAACTATTAGAGGAGAAACAATTATATGAAAAAACCTCCAAATTTTTCTTTAGAGAATAGGAGGTGGAAAATTTGGGTCATATTGTATCTCATGAGGGTGCTAAGTTAGACCCTAACAAAATTAAATCCATTAAGGAATGGAAAATCCCCACAACCATAAAGCATCTTTGAGGATTTCTCGGGTTGATAGGGTATTATCGCAAGTTTGTTAAGAATTATGGGAGAATAATAACACCTTTAACAACATTACTGAAGAAAGATGCATTTTCTTAAACTCTAGAAGAAGCAAAGGCCTTTGAGCATCTTAAAGAGGAAATGTTCCAAGCACCGGTCTTAGCTACGCTAGACTTCACAAAAAAAATTATTGCGGAATGTGATGCCTTAGGAAATGGAGTTGTTGTTCTTTTAATACAAGAAGGACGAAAAACTATTTTTTAAAGTCATCCAATCAAGGGAAATTATTTACTAAAACCTATTTATGAGAAGGAAGTGTTGGAAATACTACATGCACTAAAGCAATGATGACATTACCTAATGGGAAGGAACTTCAAGTTAAAAAAAAATCATGATAGTCTTCAATACTTTTTGGAGCAAATATTATCTTCAAAATAGAAGAAAAAATGGGTCACAAAGATGTTGGGTTATGAATTTTAAATCATCTACAAAAAAGGGAAGCAAAATGTTGTTGCAAATGCTCTCTCAGTAAAGGATGAGAATGTGAAAGAATTTCTCTGTGATAATTCTATTATCCAACCTAATTGGATAACTGAAGCAAGGGATGAATGGAAGAATGACGAAGAGGTTTGGACACGCATTTAAAAGTTACATCAAGATATAAGTACATATGATATATTTATTTGGAAAAATGATTCATTGTGGTACAAATATTGCCCATATATTTGTAATAATTTCCAACTCAAACAAAATATTCTTTTGGAATTGCACACCTCCCCCTTAGGAAGTTACTTTGGATTTTTAAAAACTTACCATAGGGTCAAGAAGGATTTTTTTTTTGGATGGCCTTAAATATTATATTCATAAGTTTGTGGCAGAATGTTTGGTTTTCCAACAAAATAAATTTGAGACAATTAAGACATCAAGTTGGTTACAACCTTTAGCCATTCTAAGACATCATTGGGAGGAGGTCTTAATGGATTTATCATAGGTTGACCCAAGTCTAAAGGAAATGATGTCATCATGGTAGCAGTTGATATACTTAATAAGTATGAACACTTTTGTTCATTATCTCATCCTTTTAAATTCAATACAGTTGCTACTGCATTTATAGAAACAATTCAAAAGCTACATGGAAACACAAAGATTATTGTAAGTGACAGAGAACCCATTTTCACTGGAAATTTTTGGACGGAATTATTTTCTTGTCTTAGTACTCAATTAGCTCATAGCTCATCTTATCATCCTCAATTTGACGAGAAAACTAAGAGAGTGAACAAATTCTTGGAAGAATATCTTTGTTTCTTTGTATCTAATAAACAAACATAATGGGTCAAGTGGTTACCTCTGGCTGAAAGGTGGTATAATTCCTTCCATACTGCAGAAAAATGACCCCATTTATGGAATTTTATGGATATCATACATCGTCCATCACATCATATTTAAGAGAAAATTTTGAGGTTCAAGCAGTGGAAGATCACATCGAGCATCAACAACAAGTTCTCCAACTCTTGAAGGATAACCTCGCTCTGATGCATAATCGAATGAAACAACAGTAAAATAAACATCACAGTGAAATAAGTTTTGATGTAGGCGACTAGGTATTTTTATGGCTATAACCATACAAAAAAATGTCCCTTAAGCAAGCTAATGAGGATAATAAATTACCACCCAAATACTATGGTCCTTAGACGGTGTTTAAAAACATTGGTGCTATCGCATACAAATTGGAGTTTCCTGCATATTTCCGAGTGCACTTAGTTTTCCATGTTTCATGCTTAAAGAATATTATCAGTGTGAATCTCCCAGTTCAAACAATATTTTCATAACTTGAAGAAGAAGGAAAATTCATATTTGAGCCTAAAGAGATCATAGAAACAAGAACCCCGTACCTATAAAATCGATTAATTTCATAGTATCTCATTAAGGGGAGAACTTACCAGCTAAAGATTCCACATGGGAGGATGATAGTTTTATACAGAAGCATCTGAAACTACTCAAGCATTGAGGACAACACTTTTAGTGTATCCCCCTTATTTTTATTGTTAGTGGAGCCCCCTATTGTTATTGTTGTGCCCCATAGAATCCCACTATTGTTATTTTTGTTCCCTTAGATTATTATTGTTATGTAGCCTATGATTATATTGTGACCCCTTAGAGTCCTATATATACCAAGAATGTATTTTTATTTGTATCATCCAAGAATTCTCCATTTATGTAAGGTAAAGGATGTTTCCCCCTCGAAGAGGATAATTTTTAAGTCGTTGATCTATCTTTTCTTCTATTTTGTGTGTTGGTTGCATAAAAAAGGCTTTGATAATGAATTTAATGGAGCACTTTGGCGTGATCATTGTGGATTTCCCAAATTATTTGGCTAGTCTAAGCTTTTATGAATTTGGATATGTATAGGTTAGTAACTTCAAGGTATCGACCAACTATTGATTTCCAAACTCTTTTGTTTCCCATTATCTACGATGATGGAGGAAATTTTTTCCTTGACTGAACATTTTTTTGTGAATAAGGTCTCTTTGGCACTACTAACATAATTCTTTGCCATCAAGACAAGTTGATCATTGATAGAAGTGGGGCTTGGTATTCCAATTTCCATATTTTGGGATCGTTTCTATTGCTCAATAAGAAGGGATTTGATTTTTTTTTCACCTATAGAACTTGACTTTAATTATTGAAATTCCCATTATGGAAATGTAAGCTTCTATAGTATCCTTTAGTAAACAATAACTTTCAGATATGCAAATTTTAATGGAAAAGCATATTTCTTGTCTTGTATGCACCATCTCTCAATGCATGGTTTAACCCAAATAATTACAATCCCAATTTCAGTAAATTTATCTTGTGAAAATCAATAGGCTTGATTGTGGGTGAATGTATGAAGGTGGGTTACACTTTCGTGAGAAATGCGCCCGAAAAATTTACTCTCCCACAAGTTCGGCCGAAATTTTTATGTCGTTAATCGAACGTATTCTGTCGTTTACGTTGAGGACAACGGTAAGCATATTTTTGTCCGGAGGTGGAGAAACTGACATTAAAAGTTCGGCCGAACTTTGGTCTTATAAATATAGTGGCTGACAGATTGGAAGAATATTTCTGTCATTTTCTGGTTTCATGAAAGTTTGTGACTGTTGGTGGGTTTTTCTCATTCTTCTTTGCATTTGTGCTTTTCCGCTATGCATCTATGCTCATCCGCTCTGCGTTTGTGCTCTTCCTGCGTCCATGTATTATTCAAAACAAAGTTTTACTTTACTCAATGTTTTTCCTGCATCGAGGCAATGACACAAAATATGGTTGCAACTAGTAACTAAGTTTTTATTTACTCATATGTAATTGATTAGTTAACTAAAATTAGTAAATATACCATATATACCATTTTGACGTTGTTGAGCACTTCCGGTGCAATTGTGGTCTTTCCTTGTCTAGCTTCGTCAAGTTTTTTCTTTATTACCATATTTATGATTTTCTGGTAAAACTCATTGCCAATAATTGTCATTATTGTTCATGTGGGGTTTGCATTATTGCCCTGCAATATGTACTCATGTTTTCCATGAGTCTAAATAGGTGGAGTCATTATAAATAGATAGAGAATAGAACAGAATTAGCATTAGCAATCGTGATCTTTCCTTGTCTATCTTGGTCAAGTTTTTTCTTTATTACCATATTTATGATGTTCTGGTAAAAATCATTGCCAATAATTGCCATTATTGTTCATGTGGGCTTTGCGTTATTTCCCTACAATATGTACTCGCGGTTTCCATGAATATGAATAGGTGGATTCGTTATAAATATATAGAGAATAGAACATAATATGGTCTCAAGATAATTATTGATAATGAACTTGAGCTCAACAATTATATTCTAGTTCGTGTATTTGATATCAAATGGATATAAAAATGATACGTGTGGTTTTTGAAAAGACAATCCATAAATGAAAGAACGATACAGTGAAATTGAAGGCTAACATTCATGGAAATCTATGGAACCATAAATAATACCTTGGGCAGTATACGTCCACAGTTGGATTGAATTGAAACAGATAAATTACCTATAAATGGGTATATATTGTCTCACGTATTAATGACTTGATAACCTGATAAATCTAGTAAATATGCTTTGCCAACATTGATGACCCAAACAAATAATTGGTGATTGGTGATTAATGTGGATGATGTCTTAGATTATCCAAATTAATCCCCACAAATGTATATCGAACGTTGCTACCTCATATTTCCAACTCTGCTTAAGTATACCTTCACAAAATTCCTCCAACATGGTGAACTTAAATCCCTTCAGACAATATTCAATCTTATGATATTCCCATAATTTCATCCAAAAACAGCATAAATTGTCACACTTTACCACTATCCTTGTTCATATTTCGTAAAATGAATGTTGCTACTACAAATTTAATACTTCAAAAGCTAAAGTGAGGATTGGGATGTTCTTCATTTACGGTATATGCTCAGACAAAAATGAACTTTCACTAAAATCCATCCTTGATATTCTTCAATAACAATAAATTCTCTGACACAGACTACATTTCTCAAAATTCCTTATGCACAGTTATATTGTACTTTCCATATGCACAGTCCTAGTCTATATGGTACCATGCATAGGATTATATATCATGGTATTGATCAATAATATTCCATTGCTATGTACACACACTGATTATTTTATCAATCTAGCTTCAACAATTCTTTTCTATTCGGGTCTCTTTTGATCATTTGTACCATTTCCTCACTAATCTGAAGTGATATCCTTTTCTACTTTATACATGTTTGATATAAACTCTGCTCTCAATTTATGAGTTTTCATTCCATTAAATGTGTCATAAATATTACAATTATGTTGTTGATGTTCATGTTTTCCATGTTGTTCTTGGTCAAGTGTATGTGGTGGTGATTCTATCCACGGTCAACTTCTTTAGTGTTGTTGTGGTCAGTCTCTTCTTCTTGATTATGGTTTTCTTCTTCTTGCTTATGGTTGTCAGTCTCTTCTTCCTGTGTCTTGTTACTTGTTCTCTATTCCACAGTATTATCAGTTTCCCCACTTTGTCCACCTTCTGATTCTTACACGTTGTTGTGATTATTTTCTTCCTCTTCTTTTTTATTTTTATTGGTCTCTTCTTCTTGAGCATTGTTGTCATCACACCAGCTCATGCAACTACTCGTAGTGGCCTCCTCCTCTTCTGCTCGTTGTTGTTGTTGTTCATGTTTTCCATGATGTTCTATGCACAATAATATTGTACTTTCCATATGCAGAGTCCTATTCTATATGGTATCATGCTTAGGATTATATATCATGGTATTGAACAATAAAATTCCATTGCTATGTACACACACTAATTACTTTATCAATCTAGCTTCAACAATTCTTTTCTGTTCAGATCTCTTTTGATCATTTGTACCATGTCTTCACTAATCTGAAGTGATAGCAATTTCTACTTTATACATGTTTCATATGCTTTGCTCTGAATTTATGAATTTCTAGGCCATTAAATGTGTCATAAATATTAAAATTATGTTGTTTTTGTTCATGTTTTCCATGTTGTTCTTGGTCAGGAGTATGTGGTGGTGATTCTCTCCATAGTCAACTTCTTTAGTGCTATTGTGATCAGTCTCTTATTCTTGCTTATGGTTGTCTTCTTCTTGCTTATGGTTGTCAGTCTCTTCTTCTTGTGTCTTGTTACTTGTGCTCTATCCCATAGTATTCTCATTTTCCTCACTCTATCCATGTTGGGAGGAATAATAGCTAGATTATCCTCCAATATTTATATGTCAATCCGGACTCGTAAACACAATCTGCACTGCACTTCTTGATCCAGTTTCTAAGTTAAAGTTTTAATGTTTCCTTTATAATGATCATTTAAGGGAAAAATGAAATCTTAACAAAATTCTTTGAATTTATAAATGAAATTGCATTGATGTCACATTGCTTAAAAAACCAAACCTAGTCTATTGTTCTAGAAATTGAACTAATTCTAAATTACCCTATGATATTATAATGACTTGAATTAAATCACACTGGAAATGTTTATTTTAATAATTTTAATTAAACTACACTAGAAATGCTTGAAATAAATCAATCACTTCAATTGTTGTACATTACCGTAAATGAAATTACTACTTACTAGATCCTCTAACTAAATTTTCATAAATGAAATTAGAATTAAAACAAAACCATGCTATTTAACTAAATCAATGAACATGAATTAATAAAATCACTACAAATGAAATAACTATAAATGAAGTCACTGTAAATGTCAACTTCTAATCACACTATTTACACTTTAACTTATGCACACTAGGAAGTGAATATTCTCACACAGAAATCATTCTCATTTCTTATTGATCACAGTATTTAAATATATGAGAAATTGTTATTTAAGAAAAGAGAAATAATTATTTTAAGCGAAAAGATTCTAATCTTTTACTACATGTTACCTTTCAATTCATAACTTAAAATATCTAAATCTAAAACAAATCAAATCGATACTCAAAACCTTAACCTCTCTCACCAATGAAGTCACACATACTCATCAAACTCAAATTACAAAATCATAAATTCTTATTAAACAGGAACAAAAATCTGTTAACACACCCTATCGCCAAAGAAATAGGGAAACTTAATATAATTAAATGTTGGACCTAAATCCCAGGATATATGAAATCATTCAAGCTAATCTCTTCATTTAGCTCTACAAATACTCAAAAGAAACTAAGTAGCACTGCTCTAAATTAATGTTCTTCACTAGACACACTCTAGATCTAAGAGATGTCACAAATCGAACTATGTTCTAGCTTTAAAACTACTCAATCAAACTCATAAAATTACTTTCATGAGAAAGAATTAACCTACAACCAATCCAATCTTACTACAATTATGCCAAATCTCAAATTAAACTACCATCTCAATCAATGACCAATATCTCGTCACATTACTTGTGAGTGAGTTCATATCACAACACGCTGCTATAGGATTCTATATCAAATGAAAAATGTACAGGATGCAAGATTTTAAAATCAATTCCATCTTAGACTTTTGACATAGTCACCAACCTTTGGATTCATTCAAATTAGAAATCACTTTGAGAATGAAATGGAGAATTTATTCATGCATTTAAGTGATACAACCCTTTCTAATTTTCAAAGATATGAAAACAAAATGTTTATTCGAATACAGGAAAGACAGAGTAAAAGTTTAAGTACAAAATTTTAATTTTGAGATTTAATCAACAAACGTTTTCAAAATAAAAATCCTTATGCCTAAATCCTAATTAAACATGCTGCCTATAACCTATGAAATTTACATGACTTTCTTCCATATGGTGGTCGGCCCTTTCCACTCCTGGAGAAAGTCTAAATTAACTAACCAGTTAGTTGGGAAAAATACTGAGAGGGGGGGTGAATCAATATTTAGATCTTAATGATAATTTTAACTTTTTCTTTACTGAATTCCATACGTGGCTTTAATGAACCCAACTTGCGTATACACGTGCATATATCAAAAGAAACTTGCGTATACTGATATAATTAGAAAACATTTTAGAAACAATCTTTAACTCAGCTTATCAGTTATGCATCTATTAGTTGAGGAGTAAATATGCACAGTAACAACAAAATAAATCATCGCACAATAGCAACACATATGAACACCAAGATTTAAGGTGGAAACCCAATTCGGGAGAAAACCACCGATGTTGTCGTCTCTGTATTCAATATTTATTATATGGAAAAATGCTTACAATATTGTATCGATGCAAACTCATATCAGTACGTTGGAATATACCTATAGAAGGCTGCAACTTTCTCTTGTTTTCCAGCTGCAACTGGAAGGAAGCTACAACCCCCTGAACTCATTTACCAGCCACTACTGGAAGGGAGCTTCAACCGCCTTGATCAGAACACCAACTTCTACTAGTAGGAAGCTTCTACTTCCATACTAAAGGCTTCAACCCTCAGAACCACTACAGACCATGTTTCATCAATTTTCATACTGGATCACATAGCTTCAACACAACCATTCCTAAATATCAACAGTAATAAACTTCACCCAATACATCAAACCAAACAGTGAGATCACTGTAATCAGAACATTGTAATAACCAGATTTCAGAATTAGTATGCAGAAACAAATTCAACCCTGAACATTCATTATCTCAAAAAGCATACGCTACTTTGCTTCATTGAACTCGCGTGTATATGTTCTTTCCTTAACACCAACCTGCATATAGATCTATGAATACTGTTTTTCAAAATATAGTCAATCTCAGATCCATATTTGAGGATTTCAGTCATACATCTTTTTAGAATTGCAAAACCCTTGATCAGTCAGTCATAATAACACATATTTACTCACTCATTGATCATATTTGTACATAATCAACTTAGCAACATATACAACAATCAAGCAACCTAGATCTACATGAAGACTTCATTGACAAACATCAGAAAACTAGCAGCAATAACAAAAAACCTCTGCAATAGGCTTCAGAAAACCCTAAATTCCATACGTGACTTTTCTGAAACAAATCCGCGTACATACGCGCTTTTACTGAGACAAACTAGCGTATAGATCTGTAAATATTAATTCTATAGTATGTTTCAGATCTATAGGACTTACCCAGATTTCTTCACTCCACTTCAGCAAACATGCGCTAGGTCTCAGATCTAATCATCTCTTCAATGGATCATGTAAGAACATAGTCATTTCAGGTCTAGAGATATTGATCCATCAATCTATCCAAGGGTGTATCATAAATTCAGATTTATCAATAAAACAGAGTTCATCCTATGTAGATATACTTCAAAGAGAAGTATTTAGTGATAGCCCTTACACATGCACACCTTTGCACTATGATCTTCTTCTCCTTATATATATTTAGCCTTTACCAATACCATGAGTCAAAACCACACAACTTCCAATGGTATTCTTGGACGAAATAAAATATACAACATGGCTCTCAATCCTGTGGGCTAATACCATGGTAATGCCCCCTTGTATGATCTTTTTGGAGCGCAAAAGGCATACGCGACATGGATCGTTCTTATCCACATGTATACGTGACTTGGCCTAAACAAACCTGCATATAGAATCTTCAATATGAATATTACCAAATCTTCTGCTGGAAATTACACCTGAGCTTCTACTAAAGGCATATACTCTATATTTTACCAGAGAGTTTCCATTAAGGACAACATATTAAAACATAGGAATCATATTGCCAACAAACTCCCCCTTTGGACGTGATGGCAACCATGATGGTGTTTGATCACCACAACAGATAGATACATTAAACATAACCATTATTCAAACTCTTCAAACACCCAAAATCCTCTCCCCCTTTGACATCAAGAGAAAAGGGCACTATTTTGACCATGCTCCCCCTGAGTGCATGTTGAATCTTTAGATATTTTCGATGAAGTACATGACTCTATAACTAAACCAAGTATGACCTTTCCTATCACTAAGGACTCATACTTACATCAATGATCCAACCAAGTGGAATTACATATATGACTCAACTACCCAACCAAGTGGGTTAACAAAGTAGAACAAGTCCTTACATGAATGAATAAAACAATTTACATCATGAGTGCCAACATCCCCTTTTCATCAAATTACAGAAATGATATGTCATTAACAGGACCAAAAGATATCAAGAGAGAGATCATATATCAGAAACCAATTAGAATGCTAATAATGCATCCTTTTTAGCAAGACAGGTGCTCCCCCTAAGCTGATGCATCCTGAACACCTTCAACAACCAATTCATCAAACCATCTTCATCAAAGAATGATATAGAAATATGAATACTAGAACAACAACAGAGATTACCCAACAGCACCACAACTGTTCTGAGCGCTGACCCAGAGAATTTCTGTCAGCAAAACCCATACGTATTTTTATGCACAAAAACTCACGTATATACGCGATTTGTCTTTATGAAACCAGCGTATCAAATTTAAACTTCTAAAATTAAGCAGATTTAATTATAGAGGCAGAGACAACTCCCAGCTTATGTATGAGATATTTGAATGCTTCCCTGGGAAGAGGTTTATTAAATATATCAGCAACTTGTTCTTTGGAGGGAACATACTCCAATTTAAACTTTTGTTCAAGCACTTGTTCACGTAGGAAGTGATACTTGATAGGAATGTGCTTAGTCTTGGAATGCATAACAAGATTCTTTGAGATACTAATAACACTTGTATTATCATATAAAATGGATATGGGAGGTGAACATTTGATTTGAATGTCTTGTACAGTCTGCATCATCCAAAGAAGTTGTGTGAAACAAGATGTGATAACCACATATTCTTCTTCTACTGTAGATAAGGCAATGGAACTTTGTTTCTTGCTGAACCAAGATACTAATTGGGGGCCCATATAGAATGCACCTCCACTAGTGTTTTTTTTTATCATCAACATTTCCAACCCAATCTGCATCTCTATAAGCATGAAGAGTAAGATCAACATTCTTTGGATACCATAAACCAAATTCTTGATTCCCTTGTAGATATTTGAATATTCTTTTTACAGCCTGAAGATGAGACTCTTTTGGATTAGCTTGGAATCGTCCAACAATCCGAACTACATGCATGATATCTGGTCTTGTCCCGGTTAGATAAAGCAGACTTCCAATCATGGATCTATATTCTAGTTGATTCACCATGGGATAATCATCATGAGAACTGAGGTTACATCCAGTTACCATTGGCATACCCACAGGTTTGCAGTCTTTCATCCCATACTTCTTCAGAATTTGCTTAAGATATTTTTCTTCTGATAAAAATATGCCATTTGTTGCCTGTTGCACTTGTAAGCCAAGAAAGAATGTTTGCTCCCCAAGTAAAGACATTTCAAATTCTTTCTGCATAACTGAAGCAAATTTCTGACTCATGGACTCTTCATTACTTCCAAAAATGATGTCATCAACATATACAACTACAATCAACAATTTATCATTCTCTATTTTTGCGTATAAGTTACTATCAACATATCCCTTTGTAAAACCTTGTTGATGAATATATTTGTCAAGATGATAATACCATGCCCGTGGAGCTTGTTTGAGACCATATAAAGCCTTTTTAAGTTTGCAAACAAGTTTTTCATCATTTCCCATAATGAATCCTTATGGTTGTTCTACATAAACTTCTTCTTCTACATCACCATTGATAAAGGCAGATTTAACATCCATTTGATAAACTTTGATTTGTTGAAAAATTGAAAAATCCAGAAACATTCTTATGGCTTAAAGTCTAGCTGCAGGATAAAATGTTTCTTCAAAGTCTATACCTTCTTGTTGAGCATACCCTTTACAACCAAGTCTATCTTTATTTCTAATAACATCTCCCTTTTCATTTAACTTGTTTTTGAATATCCATTTGTTCCAATCACATTTTTATCACGAGGTCTTGGAACCAATTCCCAAGTATGATTCTTTTCAATTTGATCAAGTTCTTCATCCATGGCTTGAATCCAACATTCATCTTTTCTAGCTTGATTGACAATATGTGGTTCAATAGTGGATAGAAATTCCATATAGATAGGAGATCCTACAAGAGTTCTTCTTGTTTGGACACCTGATCACTTTTCTCCCAAAATTTGAGATTTTGGATGCTTCTTTTGAACATAACTGGATGGAGCCTTTTTAGATAGATCTTATTTTGGTGCTTCATTGGGTTCACCTTCTATATTGGTTCTATTTAATGCAGGAAGATATACATCATCATCATCTTCATTTGTTGTTGGTATTTCCATTTTTTGATCTGAGAGAGACTCATCAATTACAACATCAATACATTCAAAAATCTTCCGAACTCTTTTATTGTAACATTTATATGCTTTACTTATAGAAGAGTAACCAAGAAATATTCCTTCATCTGCTCTAGGTTCAAACTTACCAAGATTTTCATCATTGTTCTTGATAAAACATTTGCTGTCGAAAACTCTAAAATGCTTTATGGTGGGAAGATTTCCATACCAGAGTTCATAAGGAGTTTTATCACTATTCACCCAAACATGAGCCTTGTTCAGAATAGTTACCGCAGTATGTGATGCTTCTCCCCAAAAGGTGTCCGGAGTTCCACATTCATCAAGCATAGCCCGAGCCATTTTTTGAACTGTTCTATTCATCCTTTCTGCCATGCCATTTTTTTGTGGGGTTCCGGCTAAAGAAAACTGTCATTTTATGCCATGATATTCACAGAAATCAAAGAATTCATCTGATATATATTCTCCTCCTCGGTCAGATCTAAGACATTTTATTTTTAGATCTAATTCATTTTCAACCAAATCTTTGAAGATCTTAAATTTTTCAAATGCTCCATCTTTATGTTTCAGTAAACCGATCCAACACATTCTAGAGAAGTCATCAATAAATAAAATATAGTATTGTTCTCCACAAGGTGACTTTTTCCTTATAGGACCACGTAGATCAGTATGTATAAGTTCAAGAGGCTTACTTTTTTATCCTTATTTAGCATTGAATTTCACCCTGGTTTGCTTACCAAATTGGCATGATTTTCATATGGTACTTTCAGGTAGAGTGATGTTGGGAAGATCATGAATAGCTTTGAGTCTGTTGGATTTGCTTATTTGAGAGAAGCTCAAATGTCCCAACCTTCTGTGCCATTACCAATTTTTTTAAGATTTATCCAAGTAGCATTTTTCTTGGCCACCTTTCAATACATACAAATTGCTTGGTGTTCTAGTTCCTTTTATTACCGTCTTTCCTGTGTCAAGTTCACGTACTACACATTCTTTTGAACTAAAGACAACTTCATTTCCTTGATCAGACATTTGACTTACACTTAACAAGTTGTGCTTTAATCCATCCACATACATAACACTGTTAGCTTTCACCTTTTCTTTTAGAAAAACATAACCTTTTCCTTTAATGACAATAGGAGAGTCATTTCCAAAAGTAACATTCTTTTCTTTATCTAGATAATTATATGAAAGAAGTTTATTTCTATCACCTGTCATGTGTTTTGAGCATCCATTATCAATGTACCATTTATTCTCTTCCCCTTCTGCAAATAAATCTATGCCACAGCTTTCAACCTGTAAGTACTTCTTTCTCCAAATCTTGGAATTTGAAGGTATATGCTCTTTTGGCTGTAGTTTGCTCCTGCATTTAGATTCTTCATGACCAAATTTATTGCAATAAGAACATTCAATTTCATTTTGAAGAGGATAAAAGTTGTTATAAGTATTCTTATTTATTTCAGTCTCATTTCTTTTCTTTCTTACTTCTATGGTCATGATGGTTTTGTATGCAACACATTGAGCAGCCTTATGACCAAAATTATGACATGAGAAACATTGTCCATTAAAGAAAAAATTTCTACAATCATGAAACCTTCTATTTATGTTTACCTGTTGATTGATATTTTTGTTATTGTTCTTCCTTGTATTGAAGTGATCTTGTGTAGTTTCTTTGTTCTTTTGCTGAGAGACAGACTATTGCAACCTAGTTTTAGCTGCATTTAGCTAGCTTGGTGCTGAAGACTGAGATGATTCTCCAATATATCCAAGACCTGTCTTTATAAGAGGAGAGTGTTGTACCTTGATACTTTCATCTAAGGTTTTAGATAGTTTAGCAAATCTAAGATTTAAAGTTTTCACTTTCTCAATTTCCTTTCTTAGACTTAATATTTCACATTCTAATTTCTCACTGTGCTTCTCCTTTTCTATAAGTTAATTTTTCAGAGTATCTATGGCAATTTTGTTTTCTTTCAAACATATTTTGAGATGATTTATTTCTTCAAGAAAGTCATTTTATTCTAATGCATCCATAAAAGTATCACTAGAGTCCTTTTCAAAAGCCATGAGTAGTCTAATATCTTTATCAGATTCTCCTTCTTCACTATTTGATAGACCATCACTATCTTCACGAGTATAATAGTTTTTTTCTATTGATAAACCGTTTCTTATTTCCTTTAGCCACTTCCTTTCCCTTTTCATGACTATCTTTATGGGGACATTTAGCAGCATAATGACCAACTCTTCTACAAGCAAAACATTTAAAGGGAAGCTTACCTCTGAACCTTCCAGTGCCAAGTTGTAGCTTCTTTACAAAATTTATCTCATCTTCTTCTGAAACAGACCCTGATCCTTCTTGTTCTTCTACCTCTTTTCCTTTTGCAGCAACTCTGAAGACAACTTCTTTGACTTCAAATGGACCTCCTTTTCTCATTTCGCAAGCAGTCAGAATCCCATGAAGTTGAACAACAGTAAGAGTTTGTAGATCTTGCTTCTCTTCATTAGCAAATACTTTTGACTCAAATTTGGGAGTTAAAGATCTTAAAACCTTTTCTACCAGAGTAGTGTTAGATATAGTTAAACCCAGATTTCTCATACGATTTACAATATCATCTAGACGTAAAAGGAAACTAGCAATGCTTTCTTCATTGGGCATTCTGAGTTTTTCATATTGAATTCTAAGAGTTTGGAGTTTAGCACCTTTACCTTGGCATCTCCTTCATAGCTTAGAATGATTTTATCCCATATCTCCATTGTTGTATTCAACTTCATGACTTTGTCAAATTATGATTCAGTCAAACTTCCCAATAATGCATTGACCGCCTTTGCAATGGTTTCACAGTTCTTTCTTGTTGTTGCATCTGTTAAAACGAAAGTTGGATATTGATAACCTCCTTCAACTCTAGCCCATACATCTGCTCCAAGAGACTGAAGATAGGATCTTGTCCTTGTCTTCCAGAAGATTAAGTTGTTTTTGTTGAAGAGAGGAGGCCTGATAGATGTTGTCCCATCTTGATTGCTCATCTTGGATGATCTTCCTTCTAGCGATTAAGCTTCTTCATAAGGACCTGCTCTGATACCAATTGTTTGGAAAAATACTGAGAGGGGGGAGGGGGTGAATCAATATTTAGAGCAGCATATACAACAATCAAGAAACTTATATCTACATGAAGACTTCATTGACAGAGAGCAGAAAAATAGCAGTAATAACTGAAAACCTCTGCAATAAGCTTCGAAAACCCTAACTTCCATACGTCCCTTTTCTGAAACAAATCCGTGTATATACGCGCTTTTACTGATATGAACTAGCATATAGATCTGAAATATTAATTCTATAGTATGTTTCAGATCTATAGGACTTACCCAGATTTCTTCACTCCACTTCAGCAAACATGCGCCAGGTCTTAGATCTAATCATCTCTTCAATGAATCATGCAAGAACATATTCATTTCAGGTCTAGAGATCTTGATCCATCAATCTATCCAAGGGTGTATCATAAATTCAGATTTATCAATAAAACAGAGTTAATCCTATGTAGATATACTTTAGAGAGAAGTATTTAGTGATAGCCCTTACACATGCACACCTTTGCACTATGATCTTCTTCTCCTTATATATATTTAGCCTTTACCAATACCATGAGTCAAAACCACAAAAATTCCAATGGTATTCTTGGACGAAATCAAACAGACAACATGGCTCTCAATCTTGTGGGCTAATACCATGGTAATGCCCCCTTGTCTTATCTTTTTGGAGCACAAAAGGCATACGCGACATGGATCGTTCTTATCCATGTGTATACGTGACTTGGCCTGAACAAACCCGCATATAGAATCTTCAATATGAATATTACCAAATCTTCTACTGGACATTACACCTGAGCTTCTATTGAAGGCATATACTCCATCTTTTACCAGAGAGTTGCCATCAAGGACAACATATTAAAACATAGGAATCATATTGCCAAAAATCTCCCCCTTTGGACATGATGGCAACCATGATGGTGTTTGATCACCACAACATATAGATACATTAAACATAACCATTATTCAAACACTTCAAACACCAAAAATCCTCTCCCCCTTTGACATCAAGAGAAAAGGGCACTATTTTTACCATGCTCCCCCTGAGTGCATGTTGAATCTTCAGATATTTTCAATGAAGTGCATGAACCTATAGCTCAACCAAGTATGACCTTTCCTATCACTAAGGACTCATACTTACATCAATGATCCAACCAAGTGGAATTACATATATGACTCAACTACCCAACCAAGTGGGTTAACAAAGTAGAACAAGTCCTTACATGAATGAATAGAACAATTTACATCATGAGTGCCAACATCCCCTTTTCATCAAATTACAGAAATGATATGTCATTAACAGGACCAAAAAATATCAAGAGAGAGATCATATATTAGAAACCAATCAGAATGCTAATAATGCATCCTTTTCAGCAAGACAGGTGCTCACCCTAAGCTGATACATCCTGAACACCTTCAACAACCAATTCATCAAATCATCTTCATCATAGAATGATATAGAAACATGAATACTAGAACAACAACAGAGATTACCCAATAGCACCACAACTGTTCTGAGCGCTGACCTGGAGAATTTTTGTCAGCAAAACCCATACGTAGTTTTATGCACAAAAAATTGCGTATATACGTGATTTGTCTCTCTGAAACCAGAGTATCAAATTTAAACTTCTGAAATTAAGCATATTTAATTAGAGAGGCAGAGACAAATCCCAGCTTATGTTTGAGATATTCGAATGCTTTCCTGGGAAGAGGTTTATTAAATATATCATCAACTTGTTCTTTGGAGGGAACATACTCCAATTTAACCTTTTGTTCAAGCACTTGTTCACGTAGGAAGTGATACTTGATAGGAATGTGCTTAGTCTTGGAATGCATAACAGGATTCTTTGAGATACTAATAACACTTGTATTATCACATAAAATGGAATGGGAGGTGAACATTTTATTTGAATGTCTTGTACAGTCTGCATCATCCAAAGAAGTTGTGTGCAACAAGATGCAGCAGCCACATATTCTTCTTCTGCTATTGATAAGGCAATAGAACTTTTTTTCTTGCTAAACCAAGATACTAATCGGGGCCCCATATAGAATGCACCTCCACTAGTGCTTTTTTTTATCATCAACATTTCCAACCCAATCTGCATCTATGTAAGCATGAAGAGTGAGATCAACATTATTTGGATATCATAAACTAAAGTCTTGATTCCCTTGTAGATATTTTAATATTCTTTTTACAGCCTGAAGATGAGACTCTTTTGGATTAGCTTGGAATCGTCCAACAATCCGAACTGCATGCATGATATCTGGTCTTGTCCCGGTTAGATAAAGAAAACTTCCAATCATGGATCTATATTCTAGTTGATTCATAGTGGGATAATCATCATGAGAACTGAGGTTACATCCAGTTACCATTGGCATACACACAGGTTTGCAGTCTTCCATCCCATACTTTTTCAGAATTTTCTTAAGATATTTTGCTTGTGATAAAAATATGCCATCTGTTGCTTGTTGCACTTGTAAGCCAAGAAAGAATGTTAGTTCCCCAGGTAAATAAATTTCAAATTCTTTCTACATAACTGAAGCAAATTTCTGACTCATGGACTCTTCATTACTTCCAAAAATGATGTCATCAACATATACAACTACAATCAACAGTTTATCATTCTCTATTTTTGTGTATAAGTTACTATCAGCAAATCCCTTTGTAAAACCTTGTTGATGAAGATATTTGTCAAGATGATAATACCATGCCCGTGGAGCTTGTTTGAGACCATATAAAGCCTTTTTAAGTTTGCAAACAAGTTTTTCATCATTTCCCATAATGAATCCTTCTGGTTGTTCTATATAAACTTTTTCTTCTAGATCACCATTGAGAAAGGTAGATTTAACATCCATTTGATAAACTTGGATTTGTTGAAAACTTGAAAAAGCCAGAAACATTCTTATGGCTTCAAGTCTAGCTACAGGAGAAAATGTTTCTTCAAATTCTATACCTTCTTGTTGAGCATACCCTTTACAACCAAGTCTATCTTTATTTCTAATAACATCTCCGTTTTCATTTAACTTGTTTTTGAATATCCATTTGTTCCAATCACATTTTTATCATGAGGTCTTGGAACCAATTCCCAAGTATGATTCTTTTCAATCTGATCAAGTTCTTCATTCATGGCTTAAATCCAACATTCATCTTTGCTAGCTTGATTGACATTATGTGGTTCAATAGTGGATAGAAATGCCATATAGCTAGGAGATCCTACAAGAGTTCTTCTTGTTTGGACACTTGATCCCTTTTCTCCCAAAATTTGAGATTCTAGATGATTCTTTTGAACATAACTGGATGGAGCCTTTTCAGATAGATCTTCTTTTGGTGCTTCATTGGGTTCACCTTCTATATTGATTATATTTAATGCAGGAAGATATACATCATCATCATATTGATTTGTTGTTGGTATTTCCCTTTTTTGAGCTGAGAGAGACTCATCAATTACAACATCAATACATTAAACAATCTTTCGAACTTTTTTATTGTAACATTTATATGTTTTACTTATAGAAGAGTAACCAAGAAACATTCCTTCATCTGCTCTAGGTTCAAACTTACCAAGTTTTTCATCATTGTTCTTGATAAAACATTTGCTTCCGAAAACTCTAAAATTCTTTACGATGGGAAGATTTCCATACCAGAGTTCATAAGGAGTTTTATCACTATTCACCCAAACATGAGCCTTGTTCAGAATATTTACCGCAATATGTGTTGCTTCTCCCCAAAAGGTATCAGGAGTTCCAGATTCATCAAGCATAGCCCGAGCCATTTTTTGAACTGTTCTATTCATCCTTTTTGCCATGCCATTTTTTTGTGGGGTTCTGGCTACAAAAAACTATCATTTTATGCCATGATGTTCACATAAATCAAAGAATTCATCTTATATATATTCTCCTCCTCGGTCAGATCTAAGACATTTTATTTTTAGATCTAATTCATTTTCAACCAAAGCTTTGAAGATCTTAAATTTTTCATATGCTCCATCTTTATGTTTCAGTAAACCGATCCAACACATTCTAGAGAAGTAATCAATAAATAAAATATAGTATTGTTCTCCACAAGGTGAATTTTTCCTTATAGGACCACATAGATCAGTATGTATAAGTTCAAGAGGCTTACTTTCTGATCCTTCTTTAGCATTGAATTGCACCCTGGTTTGCTTACCAAATTGGCATGATTTTCATATGGTACTTTCAGGTAGAGTGATGTTGGGAAGATCACGAATAGCTTTGAGTCTGCTATATTTTCTTATTTGAGAGAAGCTCAAATGTCCCAACCTTCTGTGCCATTACCAATTTTTTGAATATTTACCCAAGTAGCATTGTTCTTGGCCACCTTTCAATACATACAAATTTCTTGGTGTTCTAGTTCCTTTTATTACCATCTTTCCTGTGTCAAGTTCATGTACTACACATTCTTTTGAACTAAAGACAACTTCATTTCCTTGATCAGACATTTGACTTACACTTAACAGGTTGTGCTTTAATCCATCCACATACATAACATTGTTAGTTTTCACATTTTATTTTATAAAAATGGAACCTTTTCCTTTAATGACAGTAGGAGAGTCATTTCCAAAAGTAACATTATTTTCTTTATGTAGAGAATTATATGAAATAAGTTTATTTCTATCACCTATCATGTGTTTTGAGCATCTATTATTAATGTACCATTAATTCTCTTCCCCTTCTACAAATAAAGCTATGCCACAACTTTCAACCTGTAAGTCATTCTTTCTCCAAATCTTGGAATTTGAAGGTATATGCTCCTTTGGCTGTAGTTTGCTCCTGCATTCAGATTCTTCATGACCAAATTTATTGCAATAATAACATTCAATTTCATTTTGAAGAGAAGAAAATTTGTTATAAGTATTCTTCTTTATTTCAGTCTCATTTCTTTTCTTTCTTGCTTCTCTGGTCATGATGGTTTTGTATGCAACACATTGAGCAGCCTTATGACCAAAATTATGACATGAGAAACATTGTCCATTAAATAAAAAAAATTCTGCGATCATGAAACCTTCTATTTATGTTTACCAGCTGATTGATATTTTTTTTATTGTTCTTCCTTGTATTAAAGTGATCCTATGTAGTTTCTTTTTTCTTTTGCTGAGAGACAAAATGTTGCAACCTGGTTTTAGCTTCATTTAGATAGCTTGGTGCTGAAGATTGAGATGATTCTCTAATATATCCTGTTGACACCTAATCCTATGGGTTGGGTGTGGATATGTAATATTGTATAATAAATAATATTAGGAAATAAGGAAGGCCAAGAGTCATTGGGAGATGAATCCCAATAGCCTCACCTCCATGTATAAATATATGCACATTCCTCATTTAATAAACATTCTGATTTGCGGAGTTACCTCCTGGTTTGACATGGTATCGGAGCCAGTCCCACTATTGGCATTTTTGCCTGTGGTGTAACTCCCTCATTCCTTTGCTCAGTCAGTTTTTCTGTATAGTTTTGCTGCTTCATTAAACTGATGCTATACACTGTAATTCTACATTTTTTTTCTCTGCAATTTATGCACAGCTCTGACATTTGCAGCTGTGCAATTCTACAGTCCTACAAATATCTGATTCCAAATTTTCTTAACAGCCTTTTGGCCTCCCCCATTCTCCAACACATCTCTCATCCATACCTATCGCTTTCCATTACCTACTCTCCCTAAACTCTGCCTTCCCTCTTTCTCACTCACCCTCTTTGCACAACGCTCACCATTCTCCCTCACTCCCTCACGACCTGCATTCGCCCTCACCCATTTCCTCTCACTGCTCTCTCTCCCCATCATACCCGGCCTCCCTCACTGCTATCTCTCCCCATACACCCGCGCCCCCTCACTGCTATCTCTCCCCATCATACCCCGCCTCCCTCACTCCTATCTCTCCCCATACACCAGCGCCCCCTCACTGCTATCTCTCCCCGCATTCCCCACGCCAACTACAGTAGTTCCTCACCACTCCTCTTCACTCCGTCCTGCTGCCTACGCGACTCCCTCCCACCTGCTACCCCTAGCTCTGGCCACAACTCCCTTGTGGCCTCACAGCCCTCCTACCTACATACCTGACTCCAATAACTCCACCCTGTCTGCGCTACCACATCACTACACAACGCTTCCCTCTCCGTGGTCTGTCGGCCCTCCATTTATATATCAACAGAATCATATATACCCGCCTCCATTTATATATCAACACAGTCATATATTACAATGCACCATATGTAATACTGTTCTGGCTTTACAACACACCATATTATATTACGTTCTATCCGCCATATTGAATACTCCATAATGCATTGTATCAATACATTGAATAACTCCACTTGTCCCATCATTCACTCCATATTTATTACGTTCCCCATCCTTTACATTTCTTATATCCATCTTCAGATAAACCCCCCCCCACCATATTTTCAATACATATAAATTTTCCTTCTTCAGACACAAAAAAATATATATATTTTTTTTGGTGCAGAATTAAGTATTTTTAGCAAGAGTTTTTGTCTCCTTTAATTGAGCAAATTTCCAGAATTGAAGATTTTCTAGCAGAATTTTTCCTCTTCAAAAGAATTTTTTCCAACAAACTAATGCATTCTCTCATATCTATTGTTGGGGTAGTTCTCTGCGACAAACAAAACTATCTTGAATGGTCCCGGAAAATCAAGCACACACTCATTTTTAATGAGTTGTGGAAAGGAATCTTTGAAGGACAAGAAGGAAATCCACCAGCAAAGCCCACTTCAGACAAAGAGCTCGCCATTTGGGAAAACAAGAACTGCAAGGCCTATGCCTTGATTGCAGCTTCCGTAAATGAAGAGGTGAGTCACCACATTTCATCATTCTCAAATTCCTATGATGCCTTGAGCAAGCTAAAAGAACTCTATGACTCACATTCAGAATTAGAAAATGTTCAATTGATGATTAAGTTGTTCAGTCTTGAAATGAAGAATGATGATCCCCTTGCCTTAGCTTCAGAAGTTAGATCGATCATGCATGATATTGATAGCACTGGTGTAAAAATGGACATACCTCTCATAGCATATGTTAAGGCATTATATTTGACTTACTCACATTATCTTGAGTCTTTGCAAGCAAGTGGGAACCTTGAGCATATCACCTTTGATACACTTGAGAAAAAGTTTGCAGAAAGAGAGAAAGCTTTCAGGAAGATGACAGTCCCTTCGTCTTCTGAAGAGGCTGCATACTTGGCACATAGAGAAAAGATTCATGCTCCAGATTCATCCAGAGGAAGAGGTGGCAGAAGAGGAAGAGGAAGAAGAAACTTCAGAGAAAAGGGGGGCAGACAATCTGACAAATCCGATCTTCATTGCACACGTTGCAATAAAGATGGACATGATGCATCCAAATGCAGGACACCTTGGGATAAAATTGAGCAACAAAGAAATCAAGACAAAGGTGAAACTAATGACAAAGACAAAGGTAAAGCACCTGAATCTGCTCATTATGTTCTAGCACATTGTAACAATGGAGTAACTGAAGATTTGTTTGATGTTTCATTTACTTCATGGAGAGATGATTGGTTGCTAGATTCAGGAGCAACATGTCACATGACATTTAGAAAAGATTTTTTTGAAGAATTCACTGACAAAGTTGATGGAGCAGTATATTTCATAGATAAATCCAAACTCAAGCCATCAGGGCTTGGCACAGTCAGGCTTAAACTGCCTGGTCTTCCAGATCATATCCTACATGAGGTTCTATACCTCCCTAAGTTGAGGAGAAACTTGTTGTCCCTGGTCCAAATCCGCCAGCAAGGACACTCCATTCACTTGTTTGATGGCAAGGCAGAGGTCAGAAAAGCATCAGATCACTCACTTGTCATGGAGGGAATAGAAGAAGGGAGACTCTTGAAGCTGAAAGGTTCATCTGCTTATGCTCAAAACTTTGCATTCAGTTCACATCATGATGAAGGTACATTCCCATCAAGTCTTTTATGGCATGCTAGATTTGGACACTTAAACTATGAAAGCCTTCGTTTGTTGAAGAAAAATGGTGTTAATGGACTGCCTACAATTCCTAGAAAACATAAGGAATGTGATGCTTGTATTCTAGGAAAGCATAGCAAACAGCCATTTCATGATTCACACTCCAGAGCACATAGAAAAATTGAGCTTGTTCATTCAGATTTATGTGGCCCTATGCCTATTGCTTCTGCAAATGGAAACAAATACATGATGACATTTATTGATGACTACACCAGAATGTGTTGGATTTACTTACTGAAGAATAAGTCTGATGCTTTTCAAACTTTCAAGAATTTTCATGCATGGATTGAAAATGATTCACAAACACATATTGGCTCTCTACGTACTGATAATGGAAAAGAATACACTTCAAACGAATTTGAAAATTATCTTCGTCAACATGGAATCAAACATCAAACAACTGTGCCATATAATCCCCAACAAAACGGTGTAGCTGAAAGAATGAACAGAACTATTTTAAATATGGTTCGCTCCATGTTATTTTTCAAGAATGTAAAATTGATGTTTTGGGCTGATGCAGTTCTATGTTCTGTTTACATAAAGAATAGGTGTCCTTCAAGTTCAATTAGAAACAAAACTCCTTTTGAAATGTGGCATGGCCACATTCCTTCGGTAAAGCATTTTGGGGTCTTTGGGTCCACCTGTTATGCCTTGATACCCAAGGGTCAAAGGAACAAACTTGGTGCTAGAAGCAGAAAATGTATCTTCTTGGGGTACTCCAATACCTCCAAAGGATATCGTCTCTATGATGAAACAAATAAGAAGTTTGTAATAGCAAGAGATGTCATATTTCTTGAATCTTCCAAGAGTGACAAGGTTGTTGAGCAGCAACTTGATCGCCTGGATAGATTCACACATGCAAAGTATTTCTAAGAATGTGATAATGAGATTCCACATCTTGAAGGGGGGATTCCGATATTGAATCAAACTGTGGAATCATGTCCTGAAGCACTCTCTCCCCCACATGAAGAAACAACCACGGATGACACATTGGATGATGTGATTGACAGAATCGGGAGATTGAATCTTGAATCAATCCCAACTCAGTCAAATGACCAGCCTGGGCCATCTCAGAAAGGTCCTCCCAAATGGCTGACAAAGACATTGGAGAATGTTCATCCTGATGAGGTTGGAAAAACAGGAACAAGAAGTTCCACTCAACAAATCGAAGGTGATGTAGATAATTCTGATTCTCCTGTTGATATGGATATTGCTTATAATTGTGAATTGAGTTTGTCTACAGATCATGAACCAACTTCCTTCAAAGAAGCCACTTCTCATGATGAATGGAAAGAAGCGATGCAAAAGGAGTATGATGCCTTGATAAAGAATGGCACTTGGAAGCTAGTTGATCCGCCTTTGGGAACAAAACCAATTGGCTATAAGTGGGTCTACAAGAACAAGTATAAAGCAAATGGCTCACTTGACAAGCACAAGGCCAGGCTTGTGGCAAAAGGTTTTGCACAAAAAGAAGGAATCGATTATGAAGAAACTTTTGCTCCCACAGCAAAATGGACCACCATCCAGACTCTCTTTGCCCTAGCAGCTCAGAATGGATGGAAAGTCCATCAGATGGATGTAAAAACAACTTTTTTGAATGGAGATCTAAAGGAGAAAGTTTATATGTCCCAGCCAGAAGGATTTGTTGTAAAGGGTCAAGAACACAAAGTTTGCAAGCTTATAAAATCCTTGTATGGCCTCGAGCAAGCACCACGAGCCTGGTATGAGAAATTAACCGAGCATCTTCTGAAACTTGACTTCAAACATTTTGATCTTGATGATGCAACTTTGTTTGTTAAGAAAGTTGGAAAAAAATTTGTATATCTTGTGGTATATGTAGATGATCTTTTGATAACAGGGAACAATGAGAGCTATATTGCATCCATAAAGAAAGAATTGAAGAAAGGTTTTGAAATGACTGATTTGGGTCATGTTCATTACTATCTGGGTATTGAAGTAATTCAACATCCTAAATATATATTTCTTTCTCAAAAGAAGTACATTAGAGATCTTTTGAACAAGTTTGGCATGGATGAATGCAATCCCTTAACCACTCCAATGGAAAAAAACTTGGAGCTCACATCTATTGAAGGGAAAGAATTCAAGGATGCAACTAAGTATAGACAGCTTATAGAAAGTCTTATCTACTTGACCACCACCAGACCTGACATTTCATTTGCTGTTGGAATCCTCTCAAGGTTCATGCAAAAACCTTGTGAAGGACATTGGTCTGCTGCAAAAAGAGTGTTAAGGTACTTGAAGGGGACTCAAGAATTTGGACTCAAATATACACAGGTAGGCGACTTCAACTTAATCGGATACTCTGATTCAGACTTTGATGGCGACAAAGAAACAGGGGTGTCTACTACAGGTTACACCATGAGTCTTGGATCAGGAGCTGTCTCATGGAGATCACGCAAGCAGTCAGTTCCAGCAGATTCCACGACCGAGGCAGAATATGTGGCAGCAGCTGAAGCAACAAAGGAAATTGTGTGGCTCCGGAAAATCCTGGAAGATTTGTAGATGAAACAAATGTACTCCACACCACTCATGATCGACAACACTTCTGCAATAAAGTTGGCCAAGAACCCAAAGTTCCATGATCGAACAGTAATGGGTAAGTATTGGTAGGGGGTTAAATAAAGTGATTTTTATAGGTATTTTCCAATATGTATTCAAACTAAGGGTATTTTTTAGTATGCAATGAACACACATGCTATGCCATAGGTTAATTGAGTGACTCCCCCGTGGATATCACACACCGATGCCTTCGGATTTATTCGAAGCCATCAACCATTAATTGTTCTAATTAAAAAAAATTTACGTAACTATAAACACAATTCTTGATGGTTCAAATTCGTATGATTCCAAAAAAATTCTCGTAACATCTTCGACTCCCGCTCAACAAACTCGAATTCTCTTAAAATATGGCTTTTCTCATGAAGTTCAACCGTTGAATCGAAACCTCATATAATCATTTTAGCTAATGGTTCTACATAATAGTGAATATGCCCAAATTAATTCTCAGGGTTCCCGTGATTTGGCAGATTTGGCAATACTAAATGATAAGACAACATCAAACCACTTTGGGATCTCAGGATCTAGCCCTCCTGGATCCAGAGAGGGATCTCTATATAAAGGTAAAGAAATGTATATCTTTGAAGTTCAAATTAAGGTATTAGGCTAGCTACAGGGCACAAGGGTTTATATTTTGTTTGTTTGTTTGGTTGGGAAACACGAAAGAAGGGTTCAATGTAAGGTAAAGGAATGAGTAGAGAAGGATTTTCAGCAATGGGGAGATAATTAAAAGAGAACACAAGTCCATTGGGCAATGGGGTCATGAAAGGGTTTACTTGCAATTCAAATATCCAAGGGTTTTGAAGGGCTAGTCATCTATATCATAGGATCTCTTAAGATGATAGTATGGGATGAAACAATAAGGAAATGAATGGGAATGACAAGGAAAACCTTCCAAGGTGACCACTTCGGAGCAAATCTACGGACAGGGCATGCCTTAACCTCTATGATCAAAACTCCTAATGAGGCTAACTCTGAAGACAAAAATCTAGCAGTCCTCTTGACTACTTTCAGACAATAGAAAACATTTAATTTTAACACAAAGTGAAGTCTAAGATTAGAGAAAGACTTTTAACCTTCTCTTCTTTTGACATTCAACCCAAAGGGATCTTAGAAAGGCTAACTGTTGGAAAAGGAACCTGGGGGACAGGGCTAACTCTAAATCTCCCTATTTCATAATTATTTCAGCTAAAACCAAACAAGAACATCTTAGAAAAAAACTCTAAATTCATACATCAGTAAGTGTGGGAAAACCAACATCTTTGACTGGTTTAATTATATTGAATTTGTTCTTAGATACACAATTAGCAGAAAACATAGAAATAATAAAATGCAGTGAGCATTAGGGTACTTGCAGCAGTATATCCTAAGCTAAATTATTGATTCTTATCAGAGAAAATGAAACATGTTGTAAAACAGAGGGAAAACAATATCAAAGAAGGAACACATCAGCACTGATTTAGATCAGGATCTGATGAACATGCTTGTCATATTAGAAGAGCAAAACCAGACACATACATTCTTGTCCAGTAGCTTGATATCATCCAAAAATCATCTCCCACACTATTTACAACTACTACTCACAGGACTCTAACTCAGTAGAACAACTTACAATCAGTAATTTTTCAACGACCAACCAACCAACATTTACAATGTATTTCTTATGAGTTCTTATAGGTGAGAGAGTGATAGTAGTGGTAGATAGAACTTAGATGATTCATTAAAACAAGGGAGAAATGGATTTTGAAGCCCATTCTGTTTTAATATCTTTACATTGACTTTCAGTACCCTTTAGATGAATTAGGGGTCTTCATCATATTAATAATAACTCCAAGGGTATGTTCTTGAAGTACTCTCTAGTTGTAGTACTTTGTTTATCCTCTATGACAAGAAAGGGTGAAGATTTGCCTTTCAGGTCTTCCACGCTTTGTAACTAATGCACTGACAGTTTTTAGGACTTCTTGTCAGTATAGTAACTACTCTGGAGCTTGATGAAGAATAGAGAATGGGTAGTAGTGACTTGGTCCTTTCTTTAGTAAAAGGAATGTCCTATTGATATATCCTTTGCGCTGCTGCGATCAATGATTTGTATTTAATATGTGTTGACTGTGGATTAGGCTTCTTAATCTTCAATATTATGCCTTTAACACTTTTCAGAGATTTATTCCTCTGCCATCTTGGCTCTGTGATAGTCTTTTTGTGCCAGGTTCGTGACTGTGAAAACAGTGTGAATTCACCACCTTTGAAACCTGCAAAAAATGAAAACTCATTATAAAAACCAGCAGGAGTGGGGAAGGACTACTTTAGAGGCTCGTGGGGATGGAGGAGCAGTGAGGGGGGAAACTGGATTCAATGGAAAATGGGCTTAAAATCATGGCGAAAGATAAAAACAGGTCTGATGGGAGTTTGGGTGCGACGTGCATTGCGGACAATTAGATTATAATGATCAACGGTGGGGATTGCTCGACGAAGTCGTTGGGAGATCAGATGAATGGTGGACGAAATAAAAATTTGATATAACATGGGCCATTAGATTAGAACAATCAACGGTCAAGATATTTTGATGGAGTCATTCGGGAGGTTAGATGCTGGGCAAATAAATGGGGGTGAAATTAAGTCAGGACCATCCGATCTCAGGGATCAACGGTTGAGATTACATAAGGAGTTACATTGCGGAGGGGGGAGCAGTATAGCGGAAAACCATTAGTGGTTATCACGCGGCGTTTCGAGCGGTTTCAGATTTTGGCCAAAAAACGTGATTCCATACATCGCGCGACACTTTTCCTTTCAAAACCGCCCATAACGCGTAATTTTGAAACATTAAATCTTGGGCGCAGAAATTACGTGAAATTTATTTTAAGCCATTGGATCATCGGCGAAGAAACATGAAGGTGCAAGAGAAATGAGACATAAGGTTAGATGCATGGGCGAGAGGAGGTGGGGTCCATTGCTGAGGTCAATGCAAGCCGTCAGATTGTGAGGATCAACAGTCAAGATCTATCAATGGTGGAGAATGAGAAGGGCGGGGTTTGAAGAGCGGAAGTAATGTGGACCATTCGATCAAACTTGATCAACGGTGGAGATTTAATCAAAGGTTAGGAAGGTGGAGGATTACGTGAGGGATGAGTGTGATGCAATGAAGCACGAACCGTCAGATCTGATGGAATGAACAGTTGGGATTAATCGCATCATAGAAAAGGAAAGAGGCGAAAGCACCGGGGTCTTTGAGATTGCAATGTGCGATTAAGCGCTAGCCGTCGGATCAGAGGGGAGATCAACAGTCAGGATTGAATCGGTGGATGTGATGACGGGGGGTTGCGAGCTAAGCATGATTGAATCCTAGCTATTGGTTCTTGTGGATTCAATGGTCCAGATAAAATCGGTGGATCAGAGGAGAGGGGCTCATCGCATCAGGGATTTCGGGGAAAAAGAAAAAAGGGAATGAGTTTTTTTCGATTGTGATTAGGCCTTAGCGCTTGGTCGTAGTACGGGTTATATGGAGAATAGGGGCTAGGGCTAAGGCTAAAAGGGGCTTAAGGCCTTAATGCTAAAAAGTGGGTTTTTAGGCCAAAATGAAGGTTTTTCAGAGGGTTTTGAGGGTTCCGATAATATTAAAAAAGGGGTTTTAAACCTTATCAAAGGGAATTTATGGAGGGAATGAAGGAAAATGAAGTATGAATGAGGGAAAAAGGGGAATATGGAGGCCTTTGAAAACAGTTTATTTCATAGACAACAGGGTTCATTAATGGAAACAACGGTGAAGATAATTCTGAAGGATAGAAAACACATGGAGGCTTCAAGAATGATAGATTTACAAAGGAAATGTTTTCTCTTGAAGGCTTAGAAACAGATTTAGCCACCTGTTTGCTTTGAAAAAATATTATAGGTGGCTAACAGTGGCTCCACATGGGGATGGCATCTTCTTGAAGATGTCAAGAATCTCAGAAATAATCTTTGGAAGTAGGCCAGATGCCTAGTACTTGACCATCCTTTCCTTCTTTGATCAGTTGTTATAAACATGATGGACATTATATCAACAACAATACTTCCCCAAACAACTACCTACCCATCCTACTGTCCTAACATTTTTTCTTCAAGGTGCATTTAGACTTGCAAACCTTCTTCATCATTATTTTTCAAATAGGAAAATAAACCTATCTACTGCTACCCTTATTTCTCCATGAGACCAGATTAAATAGTTGGACTCATAGCTTCTGTACCTAAACTAATATCCGTCAGGATCGTTGATTCTTGTGGATTCAACGGTCCATATCAATTCCTAAGCAGATGTGATGATGTACGCCATTGGCAAGTGCGATTGAATCCTATTCATTGGTTCTTGTGGATTCAATGGTCCAGATCAAATCGGCAGATCGGAGGAGAGGGGCTCATCACATCGGGATTTCGGGGAAAAAGAACAAAGGGAATGAGTTTTTTGCGATTGCGATTAGGCCTTAGCGCTTGGTCGTAGCGCAGGTTATATGGAGAACAGGGGCTAGGGCTAAGGTCAAAAGGGGCTTAAGGCCTTAATGCTGAAAAGTGGGGTTTTAGGCCAAAATGAAGGTTTTTCAAAGGGTTTTGAGGGTTTCGATAAGATTAAAAAGGGGGTTTTAAACCTTATCAAATGGAATTTATGAAGGGAATGAAGGAAAATGAAGTATGAATGAGGGAAAAAGGGGAAGATAGAGGCCTTTGAAATAGTTTCTTTCATAGAAAGCAGGGTTCATTAATGGAAGCAACAGTGAAGATAATTCTGAAGGAGAGAAAACACATGGAGGCTTCAAGAATGACAGATTTACAAAGGAAATTTTTCTCTTGAAGGCTCGAAAACATATTTAGCCACCTGTTGGCTTTGACAAAATATTATAGGTGGCTAACAGTGGCTCCACATGGGGATGGAATCTTCTTGAAGATGTCAATAATCTTAGAAATAATCTTTGGAAGTAGGTTAGATGCCTGGTACTTGACCATCCTTTCCTTATTTGATTAGCTGTTATAAACATAATGGACATTATATCAGAAGCAATACTTCCCCAAACAACTACCTACCCATCCTACTATCCTAACATTTTTTCTTTAAGGTGCATTTAGACTTGCAGACCTTCTTCATCATTATTTTGCAAACAGGAAAATAAACCTATCTACTGCTACCCTTATTTCTCCATGAGACCAAATTAAACAGTTGGACTCATAGCTTCTCTACCTAAACTAATATCTGCCAGGATTAAACTATTTGACAGACTTCATTCTCTATATTCTAAAACAGAAATTTAAATACAGAAAAACCAGGATTAGACTGTCTGATTTGTTGTGGTTCCATGGCATAAAGACAAGCTGCACATGAATTGAACTTTGCAGAAAACTGAAACAAAATTGTGAAGGCTTTGAAATTCTAAAAATTAAGAACATCCTTCTTTCCTTTCTTGTGACTCAGATTTTGAGCTATTTAGAGTCACCTTTATTTATTCATTTCAGCTTTGGTTTTGATCTTGTTAGAGCTGCTTCTTCTTCCTTTCTTTGTTGGTTCAAGTTTTGAGCAAGTTAGAACCAGCCTTTCACTTTCCCTGGCTCAGGTTTTGATCTATTTTGAGCCATTCCTTTGGAAATTCATAGGTTAAATATTTTATCTTTTCTGAACCTTTCTTCTTATTTTTTTTGTATTTTTATTTTTCCAAACAAAACAAAGCAATGGTATTTACAATGGAAGTGAAAAATTTAAACTGAACTTTAGCAGCAATAATGCTTGAGCATCCTGCCATTGACAGGACCCCCAAACAGATCTGTACCATCCAATTCTTGTAGAAAAAATGCATTGGGACCAATGGCAGATCGAATGATGTAAGGGCCTTGCCATAAACTATCAAAATTTCCATTATTACCCCTATCCTCTCTCCTAGAGTCCCATTTGAGTACCTTGTCCCCAATTTTGAAATCATAGGCATTTGTTCTTTTATCAAACAACCTCTTGATGTTCTCTTGCACTTTCTGAGCTCTATTGTAGACTTCTTCCCTTGTCTGCTGGAGATGTATGGTCTAATTGATTCTCCTTACCATGCTATCTTCCTCTGATTGTATTTCTTGGACCAATTTTATCACTGGTACTCCCAAACTGGTAGGGACTACTACATCTGCTCCATAAACTAGCTGATAGGGAGACATTCCAATAGATTTATTTGTTGTCAATCTGTCTACCCATAAAGCATGCACTAACTTATTATGCCATGATTTTTTATTTTCTTCAAGCAGCTTCTTGATGATGGTCACCAAACTCTTATTTGATGATTCTGCTAGCCCATTACCCTGAGAGTAATAAGATGTAGAATGACCAAGGGAAATCTGATACTTGTGGCAAAAATCAATCATCTTTTTGGAACCAAATGCAGCAGCATTGTCAGTGATAATTTTCCTAGGGCAACCAAATCTAGATAGGATATGGTCTTCAAGGAATTTTATGATAATTGAGTCTGTGGAATTCCTAGAAGGGGTGGCTTCTATCCATTTGGTGAAATAGTCAGTGGCTGTGAGTATCCATCTATGTTGGGCGGATGAAGCAGGATGGATTTCCCCTATGAAGTCTAGGCCCCACTGTTGAAAAGGAGCTTCAACAGTGATAGGTTGTAAAGGTAAAGGAAGGAGTTTTCTTTTGCCCTCAAAGATTTGGCACTTGTGGCAGGTGACTATCATTTTGTGGACATCTTGGAAGAGGGTGGGCAAGTAATAGCTGGCTCTAAGGATTTTATTGGCAATGGTTTTCCAGCAGAGATGGCCTCCACACTCTCCTTCATGAAACTCATGCTTGATTCTATCTGCATCAACATCAAGAAAACATTTAAGAAATAAACCATTAGCATTTTTCCAATACAAAAATTCATTTAAACTGCAATAATTTCTAGCTTTCAACTTTAAAAACCTTTCCTTTGTGTTTGATAAATCAGGAGGAGCATTAAGATTTACAAGCACATACAAGATCTCAGCATACCAAGGTGATTTTTCGAACTGTTCTTCAACAATGGGAGCTGGTAATCCTTCCTGTTCATCCCAAGCATCTACCATATTTATGTCAAGGGCTTGTAAGTTAGATTTAGCCATCAATTGTGCTAAGCCTTGACCCTTGATGATTTTAGTGGGTTTGATTTCCAAATCATATTCTAGTATCACAACAATCCACTTGCCTCTCTTGCCATCTGGATCTTGTGACAAAATGTCTTTCACCACTATACTAGGCACAAAGAAAATAATATGGGAATGTAAAATGTACACTCTGAAATCCTTTAAGGCCTTTACTAAGGCATAGGCCTGTTTTTCCATGATATTATATCTCAGAGGTGCATCTCTTAATGCCTTGCTGAAAAATGCAATTGGCTGCTCTTGTCCCTCTGGATTTTTCTGCAATAAGACAACAGCCACAGTATGTTCTGATAAAAATGAGAAGATGAGGAAATCCTTAGTAAAATAAGGGCTGATGAGAACTGGTGCTCGAGTGAGTGCATGTTTTACCAGTTCAAAAGACTTCTTGGCTTCTAGAGTCCATTTAACTCCCACCTCTTTCTTTAGCATGTTTGTCATGTTTCTAAGGAGTTCTGCTAGGTTGGTTATAAATCTCCTCAGGAAGTTAATATTCCCAATAAAGGACTGCAATTCCTTGATGTTTCTTGGGTGGCTAATCTGCAATATTCCCTCAACCTTTTTTGGGTCTATTTTAATCCCCTTTTCAGATATGATATGACCAAGAAGTTTACCTTCTTGGAGACCAAACACTGTCTTTTTGGGATTTAAAGATAGCCCATACCTTCTTCATTTCTCAAAGACTTTTCTCAAATGTTTAAGGTGTTATTCATCAGTTTTGGAATAAACTGTTATTTCATCAAGGTAAATTACAATGAAGTACCCTATTTCTTCTGAGAATGCAATGTCCATGGCTCTTTGAAAGGTGGCACCATCATTCATTAATCCAAAGGGCATTTTCACATACATGAAAGTGCCCCAAGGAGTGGTGAAGGTTGTTTTAAGTTGATCTTCTGCGAGTACTAAGACTTGGTTGTACCCTGAAAATCCATCTAATAGAGAAATCCTCTTAGAACCAACTACCCTTTGTAGGATGTGTTCCATTTTGGGCAAGGGGTAATTGTATTTTAAGGAGGCTCTGTTTAAGTTTCTAAAATCAATGCACAACCTTATTTCCCCTGTCTTTTTTCTTACATCCACAAGGTTAGATACCCAATCTGAAAACCTCACAGGGACTATTATTCCAGCCTCATACATTTTCTTAATTTCCTTTTCTACCAGGGGTAACTGTACAGGGTTTATTCTGCGCAATTTTTGCCTAAAAGGTTTTTGGTTTTCTTTCAATGGAATCTTATGCTGGATGATCTCTGTGTCATAGGCTTTCAAATATTCATAACTCCAAGAAAAAACATCCACAAACTCTTTAAATAAATCAATGTATTTCTTTTTGATATGTGCTGGCAAGGTTTTAGATGATTTGATCATTTTAGGCTTGTCCTTGCTATCTATATTGCATTATTCAACATTATATTCAGTGGGTTCTATAGTGGGCTTCTTTGCCACATCATTAAAATAAAAAAGGTCCTCAAGGGGTGCTAGTCCTTTGGGTATACCTTTGTCTTTGGACTGCAATACCTCTATGTCTACTTTATCGACATTCTTGTATTCTTCTATTTGATTTTCAAACTCTTTGGTCAACATGTTTATTTCTGCAACAGGGAATGGTTTTTCTTCATTAGGGGGCTCTTTATCTAAACTGTCTTCACTGAGCTTAAAATTTGAATTAGGTAATTCAAACTCATTCCTGGAAAGTAGGAAATCCTCTATCTGTTTTTCACCCTCAAAGACCTGCCAATATTTTTCATTATCTGGTACTGTTGGTCTATATTTTGTTTGAACAATGATCTTTTTGTCATTAAGTGGTCTCTAATATGAACTAGCAGCACAGACCAATCCATTTTCAAGTATGTTTTGACTTCTAGGGACAAACACAAGCTCATATTCTATAAATGTTTTCAAAATATCCACGGAATCATTTATATATGCCCTTAATCTAGGATGTTTGGCAATGTACTCTCCATTTACCTGTTTGATCACCAGTTCTGAGTCTCTATGCACAACTATCCTCTTAGCTCCTAGTTTTTTCAATAGATGCAGCCCTAAGAGGAGAGCTTCATATTCTGCTATGTTGTTTGTGCATTTGAATTTTATCTTGAAGGCATGACTCTCAGCATAATTATTTTCAGTATTGTGCAACCATACCCCAGCTCCTGCATTCCTTTTAGTGAAAGACCCATCAAAGCTCATGCTCCATAAAGGATTGTTAGCAGATTTGTTATCAATTTCCTTCTTACTTTCATCTTGTTTCCCGAGGTTAGCAAGCTAATGGTAATCTACTCTCTACAGTCTTGGTTCAGATTTTATAACCCTGCAGATTGTTCAAGTGTTTCTCCTTTGTTTTCCTCTGTATCTAGAGCTGCCATTATGTTTAGATTTGTGGGCGCTACTCTATTGTTTAAATTTTTTCTCTCTAGCTCTTGCTCATCTGTAAACTCATCATTGTAAAGGATAAAAGAGTCTAGGTTTGTATGGATAGAGTAAAGAGGGGAATTTTCTGGTTTCTCTAGACTGCTAACCATAAATTTCATGTGTGCTTCTCTATATATTCTTCTAAGCTAGTTGAAAACAAGGATAGTGGCATATGTCATGTCCATTTACAGTGTACCTTGTAATTTGGCACCCCATGATCTTGACAGCAACATGCCATATTTGGGAGGTACATCAGCCACTACAACATCCATTACCATGCACTTGGCTGGGATTTGGGTCAAATTTACACAAAGATCTTTGATCAGGCCCAAAAACTTCACTCTGCTAGAGTCAAAAGAATATAAATCCTTGTATGGTCTGGTTATCTCTAGGCCTAATTATTCCATGATTACTTTTGGCACGAGGTTATGTGAAGCCCCTAAGTCATGCATAGCATTGTGTAAGATTTTTTCATGGATATTTAGACTGATATAGAAAGGAGGCACCACTCCTTCCTGGAATTTCCCTTCAATTTTTGGACCAAACAAGAGAGCTGGTTGATCATCATTTAAGTTGACAGAGTCACTGTTCTCTCCTAAGTTTAAAGCTTTCAAAATTTGACATTTATATGCATCTTGGGTGGCCAACTCAGTGAGAGGGACAAAAATTTTGATTTTTGAAATCTCACTTTCCAGATTGAAAGGAGACTGACTCTTTGAAAGGTTCAATTCTGTTCTGTTGGTCACTGTTTTATTGGAAAAATCAGCTTGCTGATTTTCACTATGTACATTAGTTGAAACTGTTTTTTTAGGGTCATTAGCTGTAATGCTAGTGTTGCTGGTTTCTTGACTTGGTTTATCAATGGTTTGGATGTCTTTGTCCTTGTTTTTGCCAGAACTCTCAGCTATTGTTTTGTTTCTTTCAGTAGTCCCTTTAGGAGTCTTTTTAGGTCTTTTCTTAATGGTGATTTTAGAGGTTTTTGGTTTGGGAGCTTCTGGGTTCTTTTTGCTTCTGAGATCATATATTTCTCGGATCTGCATGATGGCATTCTCGAATCCTAACCTATAGTCTTCAGATTCTAACCCTTCCTCATCCCAATGTGTGTACGAGGTCTGCTTATCTTCTGTGAAAAAGGTGTGATCTTGGTTATCCACTCCCACCATGTTTATAATAGTTCCCTCTGATTCTTCTATTATTTCCTCATCCTCATCAAGGAAATTTTCATGGAATGGGGGTATGATTTGTTGGTCATAATCCCTTTGTCTATTGGGAGGGGTGTTTCTCCTAAAGTTTTGGTTTTGGTTTTGAGACTGATTTCTATTCTGATTATTGGCTTGGACAACCATTTTATCCATCATTCTTTCTAGCCTCTCCATGTTTTTGGCTAAATTATCAAATTTGGGATCAGATGTAGAAGTTGTGGTGTCTTCCCTATAGGTTACGTTAATTTTATCCCTCATCCTAGCTCTTTTTTCAATTAAGTTTGCCTCTACACTCACAGCTCCCTTCTGCATATCATCTAGAGTTGTATAGTCTCTCTCCCTTAGTTGATAGGCCATGTCAGCATCGAAACCTTCAGGATATTTCACTAAGGCCATTTCTTGGGGAGGTTTCATGTGGGGTGGAAGAGCATTGTAGACACTGTTAAACCTGGTGGAGTAATCATGAACACTCTCTCCCTGATTTCTTTTAAGACCTTTATATTCTGCTAATATTTGTAGAGGGTTTCTTTTGATTTCCCATTTGTTTATGAAAGCTTGATGTAAAGAGAGAAGGTCATTGATGCTATTAGGAGTTACGCCTTTAAACCACTTTTTTACTTCTCCTAAAATTTGAGCAAAGATTCTCATATTAATAGTCTCATCTTCTATTTTCATATAATCAAAAGCATCCTCCATCATATCTACATGTTGTTGAGCTGTGGTAGATTATTTTCCAGTGAAATGGGAAATTTTAGACTGATATTCATTGGGGAAAGGAGACAGAGGCTGTGGCAACACTAGGGGAGCATACCATGATGCCATGATAGTGTTTTATGGAGGTAAAGGATTAGCTTAAGCAGTCGGTATATGGATGGCAGAACTGCTTGGACCAACCACAAACTGTTGAGTAGATTTAGGGTGAGA
Source organism: Pinus albicaulis (assembly GCA_034641835.2). Taxonomy (NCBI): domain Eukaryota; kingdom Viridiplantae; phylum Streptophyta; class Pinopsida; order Pinales; family Pinaceae; genus Pinus; species Pinus albicaulis. The sequence continues at coordinate 911,787,903 of CM076578.1, read as the reverse complement.
GAGACCCAAGTTATGAATGAAGTGGATATCAAGAGGTGTTGATGGAGGGGTTTCTCTATCACTAATATGTTGACCACTATGTGGTGGTGAACTTGGAGGCTCAAAGTCCGTCTGATCTATACCATTGAATGACTTAGTTCTTGGTAAATTACTTGGTAAGTATAAATCAACTTGGGTATCTGATAGAGCTGCAAGGTTTTCAGGTTCTGAGTTAGCTCTCTGGATGGGTCTGACAATAGTTGGATCCCTAGATGTGAAATACTTCCTAAGAATGCTCTCTGGATTGTTAAATATTTTAGGGGGATTTGGATTAGGATAAGCTCTGGTATGGATTCTTCTTGAAGCCAGTATGTCAAGTTTCAGATCCAAAAAGGAGAAAGATAGCCAGATATGACAATATTTAAGAGGAAAACTATCCTTAAACAAAGAAACTTAATCCTCAGAGTTTCCTTTAGTATGGATGATGTTGTGATGAAACTGGTCTCCCAGTGGAGTCTTGTGAAAACAAAGATAATCAGCAGGCCTACTGATCACCAGTGGAGTCTTTTGGTCATTTAGGAACTGTGGAGTCGCCAGGTGGAGGGTTTAAAGTGTTTCAAGAATATTTACTATCCACCACAGTGATTAACTACCAAATCGAGGCTAATTTATCTTCTTTGAGTTCTTAGAGATGTTTTAAGGAGTGTTTTACTCAAAGTTACCCAGTGGAGTCACCATTATGTTGGGGTTCCTATGATTTGGAAGATTTGGCAATACCAAATGACAAGACAAAATTAAACCACTTTAGGATCTTAGGATCTTGCCCTCCTGGATCCAGAAAGGGATCTCTCTATAAAGGCAAAGAAATGTATATCTTTGAGGTTCAATTTAAGGTATTAGGCTAGCTATAGGGCACAAAGGTTTTTGATTTGTTTGTTTGGTTGGAAAACATGAAAGAAGGGTTAAATGTAAGGTAAAGAAATGAGTAGAGAAGGATTTTCGGCAATGGGGAGATAATTCAAAGAGAACACAAGTCCATTGGGAAATGGGGTCATGAAAGGGTTTACTTGCAATTCAAATATCCAAGGCTTTCGAAAGGCTAGTCATCTATATCAGAGGATATCTTAAGATGATAGTATGGGATGAAACAATAAGGAAATGAATGGGAATGACAAGGAAAACCTTCCAAGGTGACCACTCCGAAGAAAATATAGGGACAGGGCATGCCTTAACCTCTATGATCTAAACTCCTAATGAGGCTAACTCCGAAGAAAACAATCCAACAGTCCTCCTGACTACTTTCAAATAATAGAAAACATTTAAGTTTAACACAGAGTGAAACCTAAGACTAGAGAAATACTTTTAACCTTATCTGATTTTGGCACTCAACTCAAAGGGATCTTAGAAAGGCTGACTGCGAGAAAAGGAACCTAGGGGACAGGGCTAACTCTAAATCTCCCTGTTTCCTAATTATTTTAGCTGAAACCAAACAAGAACATCCAATAAAAAACTCCAAATTCATACATCAGTAAGCATGGACAAGCCAACTTCTATACTGGTTAAATTATGTTGAATTTGTTCTTAGATACACAAATAGCAGAAAACATAAAGATAAGAAAGTGCAGGAAGCATTAGGGTACTTGCAACAGTATATCCTAAGCTAAAATTACTGATTCTTATCAAAGAAAATGAAACATGATGTATAACAGAGGGAAAACAATAACAAAGATAGAACACATCACCATTGATTTAGATCAGGATCCAATGAACATGATTGTCATATTAGTAGAGAAAAACCAGTCACATACATTCTTGTCCAATAACTTGATATCATCCAGAAATAATCTCCCAGCCTATTTACAACTACTACTCACAGAACTCTAACTCAGTAAAAACAATTTACAATCAATGTTTTTTCAATAACCAACCAACCAAAATTTACAATGTATTTCTCATGAGTTCTTATAGGTGAAAGAGTGATAGTAGTGGTAGATAGAACTTAAATGATTCATTAAAGCAGAGGGAGAAGTGTCTTTCCAAGCCCATTCTATTTTAATATCTTTACATTAACTTTCAATACCCTTTGGATGAATTAGGGGTCTTCGTTAGATTGATAATAACTCCAAGGGTATGTTCTTGGAGGTACTTTCCTGTTTGTAGTACTCTGTTTTATCCTCTGTGACAAGAAAGGGTGAAGATTTTCCTTTCAAGTCTTCCATGCTTTGTAACTAATGCACTGATAGTTTTCAGGACTTCTTGTCAGAATAGTAACTACTCTGGAGCTTGATGAAGAATAAAGAATGGGCAGTAGTGATTTCGTCCTTTATTTAGTAAAAGGAATGTCCTACTGATATATCCTCTGCGCTGCTACGATCAATTATTTGTATTTAATCTGTGATGACTGTGGATTAGGCTTCTAAATATTCAATATTATGCCTTTAACCTTTCTCAGATATTTCTTCCTCTGCGATCTTGGCTTTGTGTTAGTATTTCACCATGACTGTGACTGTGAAAACAGTGTGAATTCACCACCTTTTAAACCTGAAAAAAACGAGAAACATGTTATAAAAAACAGGGGGAGTGGGGTGACTACTTCAGAGGCTCATGACGATGGAGGAGTAGCGATGGAAAATGGTGGATACAACGGAGAATGTGATGAAAAACCATGGCGAAATGTGAAAACAGGTTTGGTGGGAGCTTGGGTGTGAGGATGAACGTGGGCCATCAGATCATGGTGATCTACGGTGGATATTGTCCAATGAAGTCGTTGGGAGATCAGATGAATGGTGGACGAAATGAAAATGCGATATAACGTGGGCCGTTAGATTAGAAAAATCAACGGTCAAGATATTTTGATGGAGTCATTCGGGAGGTTAGATGGTGGGCAAACAAATGGGGGTGAAATTAAGTTAGGACTATCCGAACACAGATATTGACGGTTGAGATTAAATCAGGAGTCACATTGCGAAGGGGGGAGAATTATAGCGGAAAACCATTAGTGGTTATCACGCGACATTCGAGTGGTTTCATATTTTGGAAAAAAAAAACATGATTCCATACATCGCGTGAAACCTGTCCTTTGAAAACCGCCCATATCGCGTAATTTTGAAATGTTAATTCTTGGGCGTAGAAATTACGCAATATTGAGTTTAAGCTGTTGGATCATCAGCGGAGAAATCTGACGGTGCGGGAGAAATGCGACATAAGGTTAGATGCACGGGCGAGAGGAGGCAAGGTTCATTGCTGAGGTCAATGTGAGTCGTCGGATTGTAAGGATCGACAGTTGAGATCTTTCGATGGTGGAGAATGAGAAGGGGGGGTTTGAAGAGCAAAAGTAATGTTGACCGTCCGATCAAACTTGATCAACGGTGGAGATTTAATCGGAGGTCAGGATGGTGGAGGATTACGTGAGGGACAAGCGCGATGCGATGAAGCGCGAACCGTCGGATCTGGCAGAATGAATGGCTGAGATTAAATCACATCAGAGAAAAGGAAAGAGGCCAAAGCACCGGGGTCTTTGAGTTTGCGATGTGCGATTAAGCGATGGCTGTCGGATCAAAGGGGAGATCAATGGTGAGGATTGATCGGAGGGTGTAATGACGGAGGGCCTATGAGCGGAGCACGATTAGATCCTGGCCGTTGGTTCTTGTGGATTCAACGGTCCAGATCAACCCGCGCATGCAATGATAGGGGGCCCAGGCGAAGTGCGACGAATCCTCGGCCGTTGGTTCTTGTGGATTCAATTCTGCGCAGATCAAATCGATGGACCTGAGGAGAGGGGATCACTCATCGGATATTTTGGGGAAAAAGAACAAAGGGAATGAGTTTTTGCGATTACGATTAGGCCTTAACGCCAATTAGGCCTTAACGCTCGGTCGTAGCGCGGGTTATATGGAGAACAAAGCTAGGGCTAGGGCCGAAAGGGGCTTAAGGCCTAAATGCTGAAAAGTGGATTTTTAGGCCAAAATGAAGGTTTTTCAGAGGGTTTTGAGGGTTCCGATAAGATTTAAAAAGAGGTTTTAAACCTTATCAAAGGGAATTCATGAAGGGAATGAAGAAAAATGAAGTATGAATGAGGGAAAATGGGGAAATGGAGGCCTTTGAGAATAGTTTCTTTCATAAACAACAGGGTTCATTAATGGAAACAGTAGTGAAGATTCTTTAAAGGATAGAAAACACATGGAGGCTTCAAGAATGATAGATTTACAAAGGAAATGTTTATCTTGAAGGCTCAGAAACATATTTAACAGCACTGCTTTTCACAAAATATTATAAGTAATAAATTCAAAACAGAATAGCACCATCAATATATATACAAATTCGAAATTCAAAGGATTTCATGCCAACTTCAATACTAGAACTGGAATTTCCCATGAAGCTAAAATCTATTATTCAAAAAATTTACATAAGCTCAGAACATCTCGTGTTCTATCTACTCCCTTTTAGGCTTGATCTACATTCACTTGGCCATTTTTTCTCTATACTTCTCGTCTTCTGTCTCTCTCCTACATCTGCTTATGTCTTTTAGTTTTATAATTATATACAAATGGATTCCAAACCGAAATTGATTTAGATCCTTAATTAACTCAACAAATACCTAATTATTCTAAGTCCTCATTAATTTCCAGAATCTCTCTTTATCCCTAAGGATCCTCTCTAATCCCATAAATTCATGCAACCAATTATTAATTTAAAATCTGCAATAATTTCTCAAATCTCTCAATCCCTAATTCTCTCATGTTCTCCAACATTCGAGAACATTTACAATTATGCTCACAATATTAATTAAATCCTATTTTAAATCACTCAAAATATTTAAAATTATAGTTAGAGAACCAACTTCTCTTTAAAACATAAGACTCCCTAAGTCTCCCAAATAACCAATGACATTTGAGTAGGATGCTCGTGCATCAATCAAGTAGCTTCAACAGGAATACTTGCAGCTCACAGATTGCATGTATGATTTCCTAGTTGGTTTTGGCATGCATGGTATGTGTATGTTGGTATTTGGTTCTTTTGCAATTGGTGGCATGGTTTTGCCAAGTTTTGACAGTGGTTTTCATCCTTGCCTTGCCTTTTTTCGGATAGTTGTGGTGTGATGAGATTGTTCTCGATTTTGAGCTTGGGTATTTTCAGATGGTTTCGGAATCCAGGGAGGAGGTGGTATCAGGAACATTCCCAAAGGCCTAGGAATCCCTTGACCGGTTTTGGCGGGATACATGGTAAAGCCTGAGGGTGGTGTCTTGGTAAGGGCATAGTGATCTGGTGTGGATTGTGGTAAAGCCTATAGACAAGGAGACAAAAAATTCCTCAAGGATAGTGATGAGATTCAGAGGCATTCCCAACTCGGGTCGGATTAGTGATCTTAGTGTTAGTTTAGGTGATATCACGGTATGGTTAGGGTGGAGGTGGTTTAACCTCTGGATTCCCTTAGTTGTTTTTGGATTGGTTTGTCCATGAGATCCCACATTCATTCTTGCAATATGGCACGGGGGTGACTGGTTGAAAGAAAGATTTGGTTCAACCATGTCTATAGTCAGGTGGTATGTGGAAGTCCTGAAGTTCTCTTGTTTTTTTACTTGTTATTATGTGGATTTAATGATAGTTATCTTGTGGTTATTTATGTGGTTATATGTTGGTTATAAGCATGGTTATGTGACTGGTTCTAGTCATGGTTCATTTCATGTTTTTACTTGTAATCGAAAGAATAATGGATGCAAGACCTAATTTATGCCAAGACAACTAAAGAGAGAGGGTGGTGATCCTTCTTGTTAAGTATCATATGAATTTACAATCCCTTATGCTCAGTGTTGTATTCATGACCTATACATTACATGGTTTCCATGTGTTGGACAAAATATCAGTCCCGGTTGTGGATCGTCAGGGCTAGTCCTGGTATGAGTTTTGGTTTTATATTGATTGTTTTCATGTACTTTGTGAGTTCTGAAAGTTATATGTAGTGGGAAGAGGATTAGCCCTAGCCCCGAAAAAGTGGATTAAATTTTGCAGTCGTTGGAAAAATACTGAGCAACAAAGGCCACAATTGCACTGATGCGGGCTTGTGGGAGCGACTGAGAGTTTCCAATCGCATGGAAGGCTTGTATTTTCTCTTTAGTTTTCTGACTAGCTGAGCCATTTTTACACCATATTCATCATTGGAAGAGCCACAAGACTTGCATTTTCGTGAATTATTAGATGCTTTAAATGTTGCATCCTTATGTGATGGGTTTCGCATCCTCATTTCGTATGCAATGAGAATTCCACGAAGCTTGTCCATTTTTAGATTCTCTATATCCTTTAATTATTCTATGGCAGATACCTTGGCATCAATTCACAAAGGAAGAGACTTCAAATTTTTTTGAACTATAGTTGTTTCTTTGACTTCTTCACCAAATCCATTGAGAGAATTAACTGTTTATTTTTCTTGAGTGTTGGGGTAGCATCGGATGTGATCTAGCTCCCAAAATTTGTGGAGGGACTAGAGTATATGAGATCTCCAAGACCCAAAAAGGGATTTGGAAAATTCCATCCAGTTTGGGAGATAATTAATTAATTAATAATTTTAATTAAGGACCCTAAGTCTAACTTAGGAAAATTAAATTATTAAAGGCAATTAATTTAAACATGTGATGGAATTGTCTTAAGTCACATGGATCAACATTTCTTTTAATCTTAGCCATCAATTCAAGATATGATCATGGTCGTTGGTTTCCTAACGAGAAAAGTATAAAGGAAAGGCTTGGGGTCAGTTGGAGAAGACACACACAGAGGCAGAGCACTGAGACTAAGCTGGAATTGTAAGGTGTGGTTTGCTAAGAATTTCCTGAAGGGTTTTAGCTATAGAGAGGAGTAGTATTGGCTAAGGGGATGATCTGATCCCAATGCCAAGAATCAACAAGAGGCAGAGAGCAGCATCCAGAGGCAGCTCAGAGAAGCAAAGGCAACAACAACAGTTACACAGTAGCTGCACAATGCAGAGAGTAGCTTCAGCTACGCAGTCCCTTCTGGGGCAGCACTAGGCAGTAAGGGACCCTCCAGGGTTATGAAGAGACCCTTCTAAGGCAGCGTAGAGTCCGCGTCACCCATTCTGGGGTTACGCAGCCCTCTCTAAGCTAGCACAGAGGCATGCAAAGGCTGAAAGTGCTGATGTAAGGGCTTCAGGGGCAGCGTTGAGGTGTCTAGAGCCAGAAATTAGCTAAGTCTTGTAAATCTCATTTGAGAGTGTGGATCAGTCATTCTTTTAGTCTTAGAACAACATGTTAGCTGCAGATCTATATTTTTTTCTATCGGATTAACTAGTGTGGTGCCCAGATTTGCTCTATTTAGAAAAGTGCTTAATAATATAAACCCTCCAGCAGCCAGAAGACCAGTTTTCCCGCATTGGGTTTTTCCAGGGACTGTTGTCCAGAAAATCTTGTGTCACTTTGTCTATTTTGCATGTACTTTTCTGTTTTAGTTCTGAATCAGTGAAAGCATGTTATGTGTTTACTTCGATGTTAATGTGAACATTTTAGCATTAATAACTTGTTTAAGTAGGAGAAGTATAACCATATCTAACAATAGATTTCTGCTTAAAGTAACTTTTAGAGGCAGCGCTGGGACTGTCTTCTCACGTAGAGGCCAGCTAGGGTGACACAAATATGAAGCTGTCTGATTTAGAAGTGCCAGAAGTAGAGCTGTAGAACTTTAGAAGTTGCTGACAAATTTCTGAAGATTCAGAATTTCTCCTAAGCACTAGGTGACAAAGAGCTGGAGGAGATAAGCTTCTCAAAGGGTTTCTAGCCAAAGAAATATGTAGATAGATCAGAGGATCAAAGAGAGTTGTTTCTTTGTTGATTAAGCAGATTTCCAAGAGAGGAAATCAGTTGTCAGAGGAAGCAGAGGGTGCCTTTCTTGCCAAGGACCCTAGATCCGAGCTTCAGTAGAGAAGTGGGGAGAGGAAGATCTGTTTTGACAGAGTAGAGCTGAGCAGATGGCACCTCACGGACTATGTGATCAGGATAGGTTGGATGACCTGTCCAACTTTATAGTCTGGAAGGTCATAATCCTGGTAATCATGGAGGCATACCATCTAAGTGACCATGCAGAAAAGGTCCTAGCCACGCCGACCAATGCAGATCTCCTAAAGAAGCATGAGGAAGTCATGGAACATGCCAAACGTTTCATAATGGATGGGTTTAAGGACCATATAGTTCCACATATAGCTAAAAAGAAAATAGCTAATGAGATGTGGAAGGCCTTAACAACCCTATATGAGGGGAAGTCCGTCCAGAGGAAAATGCTTTTGGAGAATCAGTTGTGGTCATTCATGATGACTAAGGGAGAAAAAATAGAGCCCTTCTTCTTCAGATTACAGAGAATCAAAGATCAGTTGTTTGCCATGGGAGCAAAGGTGGAGGATGATGTGATGGTAAGGGCTGCACTCAATGCGGTCATAGAAGAGTGGGAAAGTTTTGTCCAAATTTTTTTGGGCAGAGCGAACCTTCCCGACTGGGACAATATCTAGGCAATCCTCTGTGAAGAAGAACTCCACAGATTCACCAAGAAGCAGTACAACATGGGGTCAAGTAAGGTGAAGAAGGAAGATGAAGAAGATGCAGCCTTGGCATCAAAGAGGCGGCAAGGGAAGAAGAAGCATGATCTATCCAAGATCAAGTGTTTCTAGTGCGGAAAACTAGGACATTTCGCCAGCAATTGTCCACAGAAGAAGAAGGATAAGGAAGCTTCTAATTCCAAAGCTGCTATGGCGGACAATGGGTCATAAGATGACGTAGCCATGAGTGCTCATGAACCACAAAATTGGGGCGACATGGCTCTGTAGAGCATCTACAGAGTGGGGCGAGATCCTTGAGCATCTCATCTCTTAGATCACATTCGAGCTACAAGAGCCTTAAGACAGTAGGGGGACAAGTGGAGCAGTTGGTGCATAGAATCACAGATGAAGTAGAGGTGGATCTGAAGGCTGAAGGGAGTAGTGCAGTGCAGATGCAATAACATCGCAGGGGTTGATGTGACTTCATAAACGTAGAGTAGAGCTGCTTACGCAGATCATAGCTAAAACAACGTGGAGGCTTCAAGAGGACAGCACATCGTAACAACAACGTGAGAGATTTTAGCACAAAGGGGCTGATGTGACTTAAGTAGTGCAGAGGGAGACTACTTATGCAGTGCATAGCTATAGCTATGCATCATCCTCCAAATGACAAGATAGATCAGCAGCCTATGGAGCTTCAGTGATGAGGATGCAACCCAAATGACTTGTCTGTCAAAGATTGGGCAGGACCTTCAGTTGTTTCTCTCATCAACTGAAGTTGCAATGCAGTAGTTGGCGGCACGATGCAACATATTGAGAGGGAGTTGCAGTACAGATGTGGCAGTGGAAATGACAGCGTCATGGGAAACAATACATAATGGCAGCAATAACACAACGATGAAGGGTAGCATGTCCAACATCAGTGTAAAGACCCACCCCATAGATCAATGCAAAGCTTCAGGGTGAAGAAAAGTTGTACTAGAGCACATTCCTCGCTAAGAGGGAGTGTTGAGTTTTCTTGAGTGTTGGGGTAGCATCGAATGTGCTATAGCTCCCAAAATTTGTGGAGGGACTATAGTACATGAGATCTCCAAGACCCAAAAATAGATTTAGGAAATTCCATTTAGTTTGGGAAATAATTAATTAATTAATAATTTTAATTATGGACCCTAAGTCTAACTTAGGAAAATTAAATTATTAAAGGGAATTAATTTAAACATGTAATGGAATTTCCTTAAGTCACATGGATGAAGCTTTATTTTAATCTTAGCCATCGATTCAAGATCTTATCATGGCCGTTGGTTTCCCAATGAGAAAATTATAAAGGAAAGGCTTGGGTTTAGTTGGAGAACACACACACAGAGGCAAAGCACTTAGACTAAGCTGGAATTCTAGGGCGTGGTTCACTAATAATTTCCAGAAGGGTTTCAGCTACAGAGAGGGGTAGTATTGGCTAAGGGGATGATCTAATCCCAGTGCCAAGAATCAGAAAGAGGCAGAGAGTAGCATCCAGAGGCAGCAGCAACAGTTACACAACAACTGTGTAGCGCAGAGAGCATCTTCAACTACGCAGTCCCTTCTGGGGTAGCGCTGGGTAGCAAGGGACCCTCCAGGTCCCATCCTTATATGGGTCAATATACTGTGAACATGAATTGATATTATGTTATTATATTATTTATATGTTTATGTTATGGACAGGTAATGTTGAGGGATACATCATCGGAATGAAAGCAGTGTGATATGTGTCATGGATAAGCCACTAAAAGCAAGATTTCTTGGTAAGGACAGTGTGGTCTTAGCGTATGCAGTATTTTGTACCCATGAGGTTGTGTGCATGTTGCATATTTGAGGTTGTGTGCATGTTTTATATATGATGTTGTGTGCATGTTTTATATATGATGTTGTGTGCATGTTGCATATATAGTGTTGTTTGCATGATTTCATATGCGGTGTTGGGTATCGATGATGCTAAGTACATGTCGTATATGCAGTGCTATGTATATATGGTGTTATGTACATGTTGTGAATGCAATGCTATGTACATTTGGTGTAGTGTACATGTCTTATATGCGGTGCTATGCACATATGGTGTAGTGTAAAGGTTGTACATGCAGTATCGTGTACATATGGTGCAATGTGCCTGATTGTACATGTGGTGTTGCGTGCATGTGGTTCTATGTACTTGTGGTACATGTGGTGTTGTGTACATGTTGTGCAGATGGTGTTGTGTACATGTGGTGATATGTAAACATCATATAGATGGTGTTGTGTACACGTTGTGTAGGTGGTGTGATGTACATGTGGTGTTGTGCGCACGTTGTGTAAGTGTTGTCGTGTATGTGTGGTGTTGTGTACACATTGTGCAGGTGGCGCTGCGTACATGTGGTACTGTGTACATGTTTTACATGTGGTATTGTGTACATGTTGTACATGTGTTATTATGTACACGTTGTACATGTGGTATTGTGTACACATTGTACATGTTGTGTTGTGTATATTTGATGTGGTGTTACAGGTATTGTGTATTTATTGTATCGTGACATGTGTATTCGTGGTATGGTACAATGTATATGTATATGTGTCATGTTGTACACCGAGTGTCGGTGTATGTATGTTGTTGTACACTGAGCGTAGGTGTATGCATCTTTTTGTATAGTTGGTGTAAGTGTATGTGTTGTGTTGTACACTGTGTATGTGTATTTGTTGTACAATGTGATGGGACAGACATGTATGGTATTTTCTAGCCCTTGTTGTTGTTAATGAGGGTTGAGGCAGTTTAGTCTCTAGATTCCCTTGTTGTTGTTATTGAGAGTTGAGGTGGTTTAGTCTCTGGATGCCCTTATTGTTGATATTGAGGGTTGGGCGGTTTATTCTCGGGATACCCTTATTGCTGATATTGAGTGAGGAAGAAGCTTAGTCTCTAGATTCCCTCCTTGTTTAAAGAGAAGGCACTGGACGCTTGCTGGGTTTCGCAATAGATTTAGTGTGAGTACAAAAAGGATAAATAACAAAGGCATAAGCAAAGAATCATTGAAGGATAAGTATCAATATTTTACTTTCATTTTTTTAATATGCATGTGATCTATGATTTTGGTTTATGATGGTTATAAATGATTTGTGATTCTAATTTATGATTGTTGCATTTTAAGCTAACCAGATTTAATATGTTTATACATGATGATTTGGTCAAATATATAGTTTGACTTGTTGTGACAGGAAGTAAACATAATTGCAAGTGTACCTTATTGATGGGCCATCGATGAGGTATGATGTGAATTTATTTCAATTTATTTTGAATCTAAAGGAAGTTATGTGCTTGGTAAAGGAAAGCACGGAAATGCCTTGTTGGGGTGGTTTAAATTGACTGCAAGGATTATCAACAGTGGAAAAAAGGCATTGGAGCATGTAGCAATATGTTGGTAAAGCACTCCAAGAGCAGGGCCATTGTGGGAGACTGGTACCCTATAGTGTCCATTGATTTCCATAAGCATGTTATGATTGGTATGATGGTTTTGAGGTAGGCATATGCATTTTTTTTTGTATCTTCAGATGTGAGGAATCCTTGCCATGGGATGGATCGCCCAGGATAGTGGATTCCGAGGAACTTGGAAGGTGGGTGACTGCACGGAAGGGGGTGACCGGATTTCCCGATGGACTGTGTATCAGAGAAGGGAAGGCCATTGATGTATTTGTTTTGGTCATTAGCATTAAAATATGGAATCATATGCACATTGGGAATGTGCCATGGGAAAATGAGTTGGTAATTGTTCACTAAGAGGACAAGTGACGCAAGATTGTAGCGTTGGACCTTGTATGCGGCTTTGACTTTGGCAGAGTATTCTGGACTTCCTGGGAAGGAGGTGAATCCTGGTATTACTTTGAGGGAGGAGGTGTGAGCCTATAGACTCCCTTGTTACGGATATAGGGATCATATCCTTTTATTTCCTATTTAAAACAAATGTGCATATGTATATATGTTTATTTTATTATGGATACTGTATCGAGCTGGATTTATGAAGCTCCATGAAAATTACGGTTATTTGTTGGTTGAAGCAAATGTGCATAAGTATAAGTGGTTGTTATTGTAAATACCATAATGAGTTGTGTTATAAATCTCCAGTACGCGGTATTATTGTCATGATGGTTTTTTCTTTTGAGTAGGTTATTCATTGTAAATACTGCAACGAGCTAAGTTATAAATCTCCATGGGAAGTATGTTTTCTTTTTGACGATTTTGTTGAGGTATAGTTTTGATTTAACACCGAGGACGATGTTCCCCAAGGGGGATGGTTTTGTAACATACCCGAGCTAAATGTGCATGTAATAAAAGTTAATAAAGGAAAAAATAATACCACGGGAAAGGGACACTTATTCCAAGCTAAATGTTGGGAAAAGATATCCTAGTGGGCATCACTAGATGTGTTTATGCCTAAAGGGAAATTGGAAAAATACAATGGATGAGGCATCAAAAAGGAAAAAAGTATTTTTGACACATTTATTTATGAAAATAAAGGAAATTAGGAGAAAAGGAAGGTGAAAGGTCACATGTTGCACGTGAGGAGGAAATTGAAGGAAAATAGTGGAAAATTGAAGAAATTAGAGGCATCAATGATAAAAAGGATGCTGAGGATTAGTTCAAACCTTTTGTGAGTTCATTTTCAAAATTACATTCAGAGAGGAGAAGAGCACCAAGAGGAGAAGGAGATCGAGCAAGCGGAGGAAAGGAAAAGCAAGCAAAGGGAGGACAAGGAAAGGAAAGGAAAGCAAATATCAAGCTAGGAAGAGAAGGATCAAGCAACTTCAACATGAATACTTGCTGATAACATATTTCATGTATGATTTCTCAGCTGGTTTTGACATGCATGGTATGTGCATGTTGGTATTTGGTTCTTTTGTTATCGGTGGACGGGTTTTGTCAGGTTTTGGCAATGGTTGTTAGCCTTTCCTTTCCTTTTTCTGGATAGACATGGTGTGATGGGAATTTTTTCGGTTTGAGCTTGGGTATTGCCAGATGGTTTCAGAATTTAGGGCGGAGGTGGTCTCAAGAAAATTCCCAAAGGCCTAGGAATCCCTTAACCTATTTTGGTGGGATACACGATAAAGCCTGAGAGTGATGTCTCGGTAAGGTCCTAGTCATTTGGTGTGGATTGCGGTAAATCCTAGAGAAAAGGAGACAAAAACTTGCTCGAGGATAGTGATGAGATCCAAAGGAATTCCTAGCTCGGTTCGGTTTAGTCATCTCGGTGTCGGTTTAGGTGAGATCACGATATGGTGAGGGTGGAAGTGGTTTAACCTCTGGATTCCCTTGGTTGTTTTTGGATTGGTTTATCCATGATATCCCACATTCATGCTTGGAATATGGCACAGGGGTGATTGGATGAAAGAAATATTTGGTTTAGCCATGTCTATGCAAGTCGAGTGGTACGTGGAAGTATCAAACTTGGTTGGCTCTTGCCTATGTTTAATGAAAACTAAGTTATATTGATTTTGTACTTGTTATTATGTGGCTTTAATGGCTGATATCTTATGGTTATTTATGTTGTTATATTTTGGTTATAAACATGGTTATGTGACTGGTTCTAGTCATTGTTAATTTCATGTTTTACTTGTAACTGAAAGAATAATGGATGCAATATATAATTGATGTTAAGACCGCTAAAGAGAGAGGGTGGTTATCCTTCTTGTTAAGTCTCATATGAATTTCTAGTCAGTTATGCTCAGTCTTGTATTCATGATCTGTAGGTTACATGGTTGCCAAGTGTTTGACTAAATGTCAGTCCCGGTTGGGGATGGTCAAGGCTAGTCTTGGTATCAATTTTGGGTTTATAATCATTGTTGTCATGTACTTTATGAGTTCTAAAATTTATATGGATTTATGGTTAAAGGTTTAGCCCCAACCCTGAAAATGTGGCTTAAATTTTGTAGTCATTGGCACAACCTGAGAAAAAAAGGCCACAATCTCTATGCAGGCATGTGGGAGTGACTGGGAGTTTCCAATCGCATGGAGGTCTTGGCAAGGGAGCGACTGGGGATCAAGCTTAAGAAAAAGTCAGGTTGGCTCAGGAATGGACACCTAGAGAGGGTCCTATGGCACCTGAGGGAAGCCAGTAAGGTTTGTTTGTCGACTTCATTTCCTTAAGGTCACTTAGGAGGTTGAATCTTTTCATAGTGGCCACTCATCTCATGTTTACCATCGGTAAGCCAATGAAAATGGGTAGATTTGAGGGGAGGGCTCATTACAAGGCCACAACCTTCATCTTTCTTTGAGGGTGAATCATAAGGAAGAAAAATTTCCCGATTTGGAAAATGATCTTATTGCATTTTTTAGTGAAGATCAAAGAAAAAGTGGTAGGCAACACTGCCTCTGGTATCCTGTAGAATTTTTTACCCAAAGTAATAATAACATAATGAGGTTTGGATTCATATACAACATGATGCTTCCATAGGTATGGATTACCTAACAACACATCACAAAATTCCATAGGGTCAGCATCGCATAATACCTCATCTGCAAAGGCCTTGATGCTATAAGGCATGCAATACTGCTGGCTGATACAGAGATCTCGTCCTTGGTGGAGCCACTTGATGGTGTATGACTGTGGGTGTGAGATTGTTGGCAACTTCAATATCTTAAAATTTTTGACTGATATAAGGTTCTTCTGGCTTCCACTATCAATTATGAACTACACTAACAAACCCTTTACCCACATCCACGAATGGAATAGTTCTTCCCCCTACTCTGGATCCTCAAGTTCCGCCCTTTGGAGCTTGGGGGTCGTTAATGTTGAACCCCAGGATTACCCTCTCTTTTACAGTTTTCCCATATCATTTCACCTCTTTTCCATCAGTTCATAAACCCTAATCAGTGAAGAGTGCTAAGGTTTGTTTCAAGGATACATACACATGGTTGACATATTGTATTTTCATGATTTTTTCTATTTTGATAAGTTTTTGCAAATTAGCTACAGAATGCAGCCCGTTCTGCAGCTGATTGAGCATTTCGTAGCTAATCTTGTGGTTGAACATATTACAAGTGTCAGTTGAAGGAGCGAGCCACATGGGTGTTCTCAAAATCCATCCTACATGGATTTCATCCTATTCATATGGACCATATCGACATATGGAGGTGCCTAACCCTATGGTCAAAGCTAGAAGTCAAATACTGTTTCCTACAGCAATTAGGACTCCTGATTTGCTTCGTAGCAAATCATGAGTCCTAAAAGTCCTAATTTGATTATGATTCAAAGATACACCTGTAGCTATTTTTTCTTCATAGTTAGTTATGCAAATTACCTTTAAATAGAGGTTCTATAGAACCAAGAACAAGTTAAGTTTTTGTAGCACAAGTTCATAATTACAGTGAAATACTCCGTTTTCTAAAACTCTGTTTCAATAAAGAAGTTCAGTTTCCAGATGCTGGTTTGATTACATTTTTGAAGAGCCAAGGAGTTAAGCAACTTGGTAGCAGAGAGCCCCTGCTGCTAGAGGAGGTTTTTAATGCTTTCTAGTTAGATTTCTTCAATTTTTTTTATTAATTTTTGCGCATGCTTAATTTCCAATTTTCAATAATTTAAATGCAACTGTGGAGATTTTCCTTCTGAAACATTTCAAGGAGATAGGACTTTTGTCTTCAGGATTGGAATAAATATTGAAGTGCTGAGAAACATAATTGTTTAGTTTACTGTTTTGCCTTTTCAAATTCATTAGAAACTAGTTGTCAATTGCTGTGTCTAATTAAACATTCATGAAAACCATTTTTCCCATATTTTAAATCTTACATTGAATGGTTAAATGTGTTATAAGTGCAGTGGTTGAATACATTTCATTTCTTGTCATTTGCTTGCTAAGAACTAAGGGTGTAATTAACTTTTCCGAAGCCATTTCAAGAGGCCACAAGCTTCATAATTGGATGAGACTGATGAGTCAATTATTCATTTAGTTAGTTTTAGAATACATTTCATTTCTTGTCATTTGCTTGCTAGGAACTAAGGGTGTAATTGATTTTTCCGAAGCCATTTCAAGAGGCCACAAGCTTCACAGTTGGATGAGACTGATAAGTGAATTATTCACTTAGTTGGTTTTAGTTAGAATATCCTCATTACATTGCAACAAAACAATCTTCTTAAAAATCATTCTGAAAGAAACTAATCTGAATATACTAAGCAAGGATGGTTAAATGATTAGATGTAATTCAATGCTTGAATTATTTCATTTTACAAAGTTATTGTAGTTCTTTAGTTTATACAGATGTAATGGTTGCTTAGAAACATTACCACAAAGGGGTCACTCTCTACATATTGGGTAAATGGAGTAACTAAAACATCCTAGGTGATTTTTAAATAGCATTCTCTGTTTTCTGTCTTAGGACTTTAGCAACTAAGGTACAAACAATTGATTTCATCTCATAGGGTTTTGACCTAATCATTGAATGTTGAAACAACCTAAAGTACAACAATTGACACATTTCCCTGCTTTCATTTTGTCTTCAGTCTTAGTTTAGTCATAGATCCATGGATTAGGTTTAATCACTAATTGAAGTACATACTTTACCTTTTTTATTAGAATTAGGTCTTAGAACTAGCCCATAAACTTTGGTTTCTTTTATAGAAAATTAACTTAGTTTCATAATACTTCCTTTTCTTCCTTTTTAATTTAGATTCATTTTAACTTTTCCAATGGCCTAAGTTAGCACACTGAGGATTAAAAGGAAAAACCCCCAAATACAATAAGAAAAACAAAAACAACGAAGTAAAGGAAAGGTCACTTAGGCACATATAGTGCACCACACTTTATCAGTTTACAAGCCCTGGTCGATAATTTATGTAAGAAATTTAGAACACTAAATTGACTAAACATTTTGGCACAGTTGCTGGGGAAGTGTAACTAGGTAGCCTTATTTCTTACATCCTAAAAAAACAATGATATGCGTAGAGAAAGAGACTCTAGTGGCAGATTTGTAAGAGGCAAAAGCTTAATCCCTACAACACCACTCACTCCACCTAGGCTAAGAAGTAGTACACCTTGCTCTCAAACTCATATCCCATACTATACTGGTCATAGGCTTCCTGGAGTTTTGAGATCAGATATCCAGTTAGGAGGGTCTCCCACTTCATCCACTGAGGCAATCTTGGAGAAAGAAGATCCTAGAACTCCAACAGAGGGAATAACCTTTTTCAATTCTACAAGGGAATATATTCCAGCTAAAGAGCTAGAAATCCCCAGTGAAGAGGAAGAAGAGGAACCCTTCTTCAACATACCACTGATAGAAGAATCAGAAGAGCAGTTAGCCCTCCAAGAAGAACTTTATATCAGCTTTGAAGAATCTATCATGGCAGAAAGAGGAGAAGAAGGAGGATAAGGATAAGGTGAAATCTTTAATGGAGAGAACTTAATATTTGGAGGAGGTAGAGGTAGAGGAGGAGATAGAGGAAGAGGTAGAGGAAATGTATAAGGAGGTAGAGGTAGAAGGGGAGTTGAAAGCTCCTTTGGATTCCCTATTACAGATGAGGAAACAAATGCTACTATGAAAAATATCTCACCCTCTGTTCTTCCAAACTTTCATGGGTTAAAAGTGAAGACCCTGAGACATTTTTATTTTTATTTGAAGTCTTGTGTAGAACTTATGATTATCTACAATATGCTCAAAAACCCAAATTTTTCCCTTCAACATTGAAAGGAGCAGCTCTAAAATGGTTAATGAGTCTAATCACTATATCTATTAGGTCATGGGATGATATGAAGAAAGAATTTCTAGAAAGGAATTTGGATTATTGTATACCTGTTAACCATAAAGAAGAAGTGTTTAAAATGATGCAAAAGGAGGATGAGAATTTGGAAGATCTACTTGAAATATTCAACTATAACATTAAGAGAGAAAAGATGGAGAATCAAGACCAATATAATCTAAAAGCTCTTTTATTGAAAACAATTAGAGATGAATGGATAGATATCCTTAACATGATGAGGAAGGGAGACATATCTCAACTTCCATTAGCTGATATTGGGGAACTATGTATTAATCTCTCAAGAGGAAAATCAAAAATTTTGAAAGGACCAAGAGATCCTGTTTTAGCTAGGGTAAACAAGTCTGTAGCTGGAACAGTAAGTAGGGAAAAAATTGGAAACATGCTTGATGAATTCAAAACTGACATTCTAGGGAGTCTTAGTGAGCAAATAGACACCATTAAGCTACAAAAGAAGCAGAAAGCTGAGACTGATGCCTTAGAAATATTCTGTCTCAAATGCAGGAAGAAGCATGCTTTGAGAGAATGTCCTCTTGATGCAAAGGTAATAGAAACTTGTGTGATTTTTTTAGAGAACCATGAGACCAAGAGTTGTCCTTCAAATCTTGGTCTTAAGGCTGTGTTTCAAGAAGAAACAACTACAAATCCTACATAATCTCTTTGTTTTGTTTCTAAAAGACCTTGGAAGGGGCCTCAAACTCAAGGGTTTAACAACCAAACATATAATCAACCCCCACCAAATTGGAATTATTGGCATCACCCTTGCCCTAAATCTCAAAATCAATCCTGGACTCAAGGGATGCAAAATCCTTTTGGAAGATTCTCCCAGTACTATCAGTATCCTCCATCCTACCCATCTTATCCATATTATCCAAATTATCCTGCCCAACACAATCCTCAATAAAATCCACAACCCCAACTTCAACCTCAAAATCAAAACCCACAACTCTCACTTCCATTCCCTCAAAGACCAAATCAGTTACCTGCCCAGCCAGTACCAAACCCCAACAATAAAAATCCTCAAAATACCTATATGATAGAAGGTCAACAATTTCCAACTTATATAATCACTCCTCTGGATCTTAATGATATTCAAATTAGATCTGTAAAGATACTTGAAAAAAGGAAACCTTTCGTGGTAATTCAAGAACAAGACAATTCTGAGGAAGGTTCTCTACAAGTTAATAAAAGTTTTGAAGATAGAACATCTCATCAGAAACAAAACATTGAAAATGATAAACAGAAAGAACCAATAAACTCAACTCCTATGTTAGAGAAACCATCAACATCTACTTCTACACCTCCTTTTCCTGAAATATTACAAATTGATAAAGGTATAGAAAAACATATTTGTTGCCTAATTATGATTTCCTAGATGAATTGAGAAATTTTTGCATCAAAATTCCATTATTACAAGCCATCAAGGAAAATCCAATCTTGGCTAAAACCATAAAAGAGTTGAGTATGAAGAATAAAAGAGTTGAGTATGAAGAAACCAGGAAGAAAAATAAAGGAAATAAAAAAATTCAACTGGTAGGAAATATGGCAAACGTAATGATGGGAAAGATTGCCATTCAAAATATCTAGATCCCGGAAGTCCAGTTGTCAAAACACATATCAGTGGAATTGAAATTCCAAACACATTAATTGATTTAGGAGCAGCAATAAACATCATGAGAAAGCAAACCATGAAACAACTTAAGCTTCCTAATATTATTTATACACCTACATTACTATAGTTAACAGATAGGTCTATAATAAAACCAGATGGTGTGTTAGAAGATATTTCAGTGTCCTTAGATTCTTGGGAGTATCCTATTGATTTTATGATTCTAAGTTCTAAAAATAATCTAGTAGGACATCCTCTTATACTAGGAAGACCTTGGTTGGCTACAGCTGATGCTTTCGTCAGCTGTAGATTTGGTGATATGTACATATCTGATGGAAATTCAACTAAGAAATTCACTTTATATCCTCCAGCAAGAACAATCACATAGATAGATGAAAAAAAATGGATTGATGATGAAGAAGATATACAACCTCTCTTTACTATTTCAAATATTAGTGAAGATAATCAAATCTTGAATACTTTAGAAAATTGTGAATCATCACCAGAATATGGACAAGATCATTTCCATGAAAGATCTAATATTGAATATTTTCCATCTAGGCAGATGTCTCTCTACTCGATGGAAGAATTTGGTAGCTCTACAGTTGAAATATTTCCAGGAAAACCTTGAATATAAACAAAAACCTGGAAAAATTACAACAAGAAGAGTTAATCAAAACATTACAAAAACATTCATCTGCATATGCAATGGGAATACACTAACATGAAAGGGATTAGTCCTAAGACTTGCACTCATCACATCTTTATAGAGGAAAATTGTAAACCTATCAGACAACCTCAGAGAAGGATGAATCCAAATCTTAGGGAAATTGTGAAAGAAGAGTTACAAAAATTGTTGAATGTCAAATTTATCTATCCCATTTCAGATAGTCAGTGGGTTTCCCCTTTGGTGATTGTACCTAAGAAAAATGGTAAATGGAGGGTATGCATTGATTATCAAGAATTGAATAAAGCTACTCTTAAAGATCATTTTCCTTTACCTTTTATATATCAAGTGGATACATTAGCAGGAAAAAAGTATTTCTCACTTCTAGATGGTTTCAGTGGTTACAATCAAATTCAAGTTGCACCTGAAGATCAGGATAAAACCACATTCACCTGTCCCTGGGGAACTTATGCCTACCGAGTACTTCCTTTTGGATTGTGCAATGCACCTGCAACGTTTCAAACGGTAGTACTAGGAATATTTTTTGATCTAATACATGATTGTGTAGAAGTTTACATGGATGACTTTACAGTCTACGAGAATTCATTTGAAGAAGCTTTAGAAAACTTGGAGAAAGTTTTAAAAATATGTAAAGAAGCAAACCTTTCAATGAGTTATGAAAAATGTTTCATGATGTTTACTAAAGCAATTGTTTTAGGACATCATATTTCAGGATATGGAATCAAAGTGGTTAAATCAAAAGTTGAGGTCATCTCCAGACTATTAGTCCCAAGTTGCAAAAAGGATGTTATAATTTTTCTAGGATTCATAGGGTATTATAGAAGATTTATAGAAAATTTTACCAAAATAGCATCCCCACTCTTCAAATTAATTACCAAAGATTGTGAATTCAAATGGAATCTTGACTGCCAGTTAGCATTTGAAACCCTAAAAGCAAATATTTCTGAAGCACCTATCTTAAGAGGACCTATCTGGAAACTACCTTTTCATATATCAACAGATGCTTCAGACACAACTCTAGGAGCTGTGTTAGGACAAAAAGATCTGATCCCTTATGCCATCTATTACACAAGTAAAAATTTGACTCCTCCAGAGTTGAATTATACTGTAACTGAAAAAGAATTCTTAGTTCTTGTTCATGCTATCAATAAATTCATACATTACATAACAGGCTATGAAACCTTTGTTCACACATATCACTTTGAAATTAGGTATTTAATGAATAAATCTGTTACTAATAACAGAGTTACAAGATGGTTATTGCTCTTACAAGAATTTAACATTACTATTATAGATAGACCTGGAAAACAAATTACAGTTGCTGATTTTCTGTCTAGAATTCAAAATATCAAAGACAACACTCCAGTTGAGGATAAATTTCCTGATGAATATCTCTTTGTAATAACTACTCAAACTCCTTGGTTTGCAGATATTTCCAATTATTTAGTAACAGGGAAATTACCTTCAAATATGCATGCTAGAGAAAAAGAAAAAGAATTGTTCAAATTAGTGCAAAATATTCATGGATTACTAATTAATTGTATAGGACAGGTACAGATCCTATTATCAGAAGATGTGTTCGAGAAGATGAAATGCCTGAAATTCTTAAGGCGTGTCATGATGAACCCTGTGGTGGAAATTTTACTGACAAGAGGACAACCTATAAAATCCTTCATTTAGGATATTATTGGCCATCCATCTTCAAAGATGCCAAAGAATATGTCAAAAGGTGTGACAGTTGTCAAAGAGTAGGGAAACTTGCTCCTTCAAATGAAATTCCATTACAACCTCAGGTACTCATTGAACCTTTGGAAAAATGGGCCTTGTATTTTGTTGGACCTATCAATCCTCCATCTAAACAAAAGAAGTATATCTTGGTATGCACTTATTATGTCACTAAATGGGTAGAGGCTAAAGCATTATCTTTTTCTAATGAAACATTTGTAGTTAATTTTCTTTTTGAGGATATCTTTACTAGTTTTGGTGTTCCAAGAGAAATTGTAACAGATCAAGGCGTTCAATTTACATCAAAGATGGTGCAAAAGAGGGTAGAAAATTACAAAATCAAGCACAGGAAGTCTACCCCTTACCATCCTCAAGAAAATGGTCAGGTTGAATCTACCAACAAGGTGATTGAAGGAATTTTCACTAAGACCGTTCATCTACATAGAAGAGATTGGGCAGAAAGGCTTCCTAAAGCCTTATGGGCCTATAGAACTACATGGAGAAACACAACATGACATACTCCTTATGAGCATTTTTCTTCTTCACAAACTTAGCTCCTATTTTTCTATATAATAATAATAATAATAATAATAATAATAAAGTATAACTATGAAAACCAATCAATGATTGGCATACTTATTCAGAAAGTACAGGGTGAAAATCATAACTCTCTGACATGCTATACTTTCATTTGTTTTTTCTGTGAATAAATGTTCATATTTGCAAATCATAAAATGAAAATTCATTACACTCCACTGTCACTCCACTTCCATTTCATTTCACTTTCATTTCATCATAACATTTTATTACACTCACATTCATAGTCCATTTCACTCCATATTTCATATCCTTTTGACATATCATATTCTGCAGCAAGGCACATTCTGCAGCTACTCACATTCTGTAGCTGGTTCTATTCTGCAGCTAATCTGATTCTGCAAGTCACTTCAACAAATACAGAGATGATAATTGCAAAAATGGATTATAGGACTATGTTCTAAAGATCACCATGCTACAAAGGAGTACCTAAGGAACAACATCAAGCAACAACAAACAACAAGGTCAAATTCTAAGGTAAAATGTAGAAATTTATTATAGAAAAAATTAAAACATGAAATATGTATAATGTGTATATTTATATGTTCTTTGGCAACCTATCATTCGAATTGATTAATCCTCATCATGATAAATCTCATCCATATCCCTCATCTAACGTTTCACAACGGTCCATTATTAAAACCATTGATTAATGACTAACAGTCATAGTCATAATGTAATCTATTAGGCCACGTCTCTCTAAGACCATATCATTCACTCATTCCCTACAGTTGACTATAAATCCCCCATCAGATCCGTAACTCATTTCATCTTTTTCCCATAGCTAGTTCATTTCCATCACTCATTCACCTCCATCAAACTCTGCAACCAATCCATTTTCAAACACAGAGGGGTAATTCTGAGGGCAAAGATACTCTGCACAGAAGAAGAATGGGTCTAATTGTCAGAACAGAGCCAGTAAGAGTCAAATACATGGAAGGATATCCACAAGTCAGGGAGCTACTACAACAAGCTGGATGGTTGAGGTTTATAGAAAAATTTGATGGCTTCCATAAGGAAATTACCAAATCATTTGCAAGATATTTGATAGGACTGAGGTGGAGATTGGAGACATCAAATTCACAATAACGAAATCATTCTTGGTTGAAGCAACGGAACTCCCAAGGCAAGGAGAGCAGTGGTTCAAGAACAAAGAATTTCACAACGAGTCATGGAAGGGGATACTTAAAAATCCAGGTATGGATGCTTCAGTCTTTAGAAAGGGAATTCCAAGTACTGCTATGAAAAGTAAATGAAGAAACATGCTGCTGAATTTGCAAAAAATTATAACTTGTGAGGGAAGGTATGGAACCATGTATGTTTATCATATCATATTGTTAATGAATTTTCTAGAAAATGGGGAAATCAACCTACCTTACTTTCTGCTCAATAGTCTAAGAAGAATGGCCTCCAATGTTCAAAAGAGAATCCAAATTTTAGAAACCACTCTACATCATCATGGTTTAGTGAAAATATTGGTTGAATTTTACTTAAAAAACATAGGAGACAATTGGA